>CM053791.1:491258749-491856249 GCA_028749045.1 Cupressus sempervirens | reverse complement strand
TGAAGGTAACCTTATATATATGAGTCGAATAAATGAATGGGTGGGATAAAATGAGAATCTTATACACTTGAAACGTAACTTGAAACGCAAATTGAAACTTTACTTTTAACTCTATTGTGTATTATCAAAATCAAATTCAACTATGAAACCTATACTTTGTTTTCTGTTTGTTGTCCATGTTGTGGGGTTTTCGGGTTGTCCTAGCTTGACCAGTTCAGGATGTTTACCAGAGGCTTGGGAGTTATGTGAATGTGATGCTATGTTGTTTTGATCTCGATCTTTTAAACCCAACCATGGTAATGTGTTTAGTATGCTCTATGATATGTTTGTATTTACTTTTTGTTACTGCTTTCTGGTGTTGTTTTGTGACAGTGAGGTGAATGTTATGAGATATTTGACTTAACCATTTTTGAGTCCTCAATTAGTTATACTTGGGTTACTTTACAGTCGCCTTGATGGGACTGAAGTGTTTGCTTTGATCTTGGTGATGTCATGTTGTGACATGTTTGACTTAACCATTTTGAGTCATTGATCAGTATTATTGGGATACTTTTCGGCTACTCATTGAGAACTGATAGGTATTGTGATTTATCTTGGGATGCTTTGTAGTTGCTTGTAGAGAACTGATGTGATTATTGTGGATTATCTTTTGATGATTTCCAATCACTTGTTTATGACTAAGGTGATTTTTATATGACTGAGGTAACCCGTTGTAAGTTGTTTAATAAGTGAAAACATTACACTAAATGGGATTAAAATGAACCTAATAAGAGTCTTTGTATGTTCTCGCCCATGCCTCAAGTGCTAGTACAGAATAGGATGGGAGTAGAGAGAATGCTTGGTTGTAACCTTGCATTCCGTAGTATGCCTTATCAGTATGAGAGGATACTAGTGGCTGCATAAGGATCACTAGGGACCCTAGGGTCTTAAGAGACTACTAGGGTAACTCCAACATGATTCATGTAATGACACTTTTCCACTTACATAGTAGGTTTCCTACGTGTCTTGCGTGCCTCAGGGTCTAGATGTCGATCTATTTTGGAAACTTTGAGTTAGTATACTTTTATGATTTCCAGGACTTAGAGAGTACCTTGATATTTGGTGTGATGTCCTATTTGGGATATCTCCTCAACATGGTGGGAGTGGGCCATTTAGGTTCCACGTGATGAGGTGGTAGTGCTTTTTACTCTTACCATTGAGATCTGTTCATAGTCACCATGGCTAGAGCTTCCTTGTCTGCATTTACTTTCATTCTATCTATGTATCATTTGGATGGATGGTTATATTTCATGATGGATGTATATATCTTTTATGATGGATGGATGTATCATTTATGTTATTGGTTTCATTTGTTATTTATTAATTTGTATCATGCATCTAAAAAGGATGATGTATATTTCTATTTCTACATATGTATATTCTTTTAGCCTTTCATACCCTATGACATGTACAGTGGATGATTGAGCATTCCAAATTTCATTTGCCAAGAGGCATTCAGAACAAATGTATATTGTTGTCTTTGGATTTTTAATTATTCTTTCATGTGGATGTGGTATTTGTTAGACTTATTATTAGTTTAAATTTATATGTGATTTAATGTCTTGGGATCCTTAAGGAATGTAACCTATTGTATATGCTTAGAGTTGATTGTATGTTTTTGCTTCCACTACTATGTGTTTGATGTGTATGTTTTATCTTTCTTGTTCGAAAAAAATTTGTTTGGCAAACTTAGTAAAACTTTAGGTTAATTCTTTTGGATCCCTTGGTGGCATGTTACACATCTCCCTTGTTTCCTCAATAGTACAATCAATATTATCAAGGTTTAGCTCTTTGAACATTTGATTTACAATTTCCTCATTCTCATATTCCTGCACTCTCATAAGTGTGATTTTTTTCTACTCCTCAAATTCCTTCATTTGTATTTGTATCCAATAATATTTGAATTCTTGATAGTGTATGAAGTCATCTAATTTAGTGAATCTAGTAGCCATGGCTTCCGTTTCACCACCCAAACCCATCAAAGTTTCCTTAGCATTCTCCTTCTTTTGTGCCTAATAACCATTAACTTCCTCTTGAATTATGAAAGTCAGGGAAGAAAGATTCACCTCCTTATCTTACCTCATGTCTCTTAAACTAGCAGTATTTTATTTTGTGTGTCTTATTCTCTCATACATATCGTATGGAACATTGGGGGGTTGATTTCAGCCTTAGAAACCTTAGTGGGGGAAGAGTATGAATTGTATTCATTGATGATTATTTTCCTTACCCTTTTAGGAGGGGGCTTAGTATTCACCTCCTCAGTTGCAACATCTTTTCCTATTAACTTATCAAAATCGTTAATACATAATTCCCATCTAAGAAATATTCCATGCTTATCATCATCATAAAAATGAGGCAAATTCTTTTGAATTTTCTCCTTCTCTAATTCCACAAGATCTTTTACTTTGTTAAGAATCTAAACTATCTATGAAAGGTTATGATGATTTCTTATTACATATTCCTCTAAATAACAAGAATGTTTGCATTCCTTCACCTAGGATTTAATGTGGCCTTCAAAGTCATAGTTCTTAGCTTTTGCACTATCCATATGATAAGATTTCAAATACTCTTGCATTTGTTCCAAAGTTCTAGAAACTATAGAAAAGCCTCCAAACTTGGTTACATTAGGTAAAAAGTAGCTTTCTTCCTTCAAGAAATATGATGTTTCTCCAGCCATAAAAATTACCACATAAACTCTACATATGCAATTCTTTCTATTACAAAAGCTAGTATCTTTTGTGGTTCACGACTACACCTATACACCTTAAATATAGTAAAATCATTTTTACATATCCAATCACCACATTTATGAGTAAAATATGCATTTGCTTTGGTTTATTTTGGCTTTAGAATCTCCTTAATTTAAAGAGGAATTCTTACCACCTATTCTCCCACTTCCATGAGATCTTTTACCACAAACCTATCATGGGATGTAGCATAATTGGCATCCATGTCATGCTTATCCCATGACCAAAACCATAGCTACACTAGGAGATTTCTACCTTCACCATCTACAATTGTGAATTTTAAATAATTATGAAATGTATTTCTATTTTGAAACAAAATCATATGTAATAGAAAAGAGTAATTTTTGAATGTATTTATCTTCATCCATTCAATTAATTCATCATTTAAAATTCTCTCCAATTCTGAAGCTATTTCATACTCATGCAACATGAGAGCATTTTGAATCCTCATGGCTAAGTACATATGGTCTATAGGAATCTTGAGTTTATGATCCTAACCCAACACTTCTCCCCAATCCTAATAAGTTATTTAAAAGAATCACATGAAATTAGTAATGAGTAAAGGAGCCCTACCCTATAGTTGAGTTATCTTATTCTATCTTATTTGTTCATGAAAAAGCGAACTTCTTTAAGGCAGCTAATCTTAACTAGGAACTCATACTCTAATGTAAATTATTCTCTATCAATCTTTGAGATAGATTAAATATTTATCCTAAAAAATTTGATATCATATGTATATTTATACATATGAGAGGAGTTTTTTCAACCTTTCTTAGTATTTGTGTCTCTAGCGTGTAATTCCTGGCTAGGGCATCTACCAACTCAGTATCAATAAACACATTGGGTACTATAAGTTTGGTAATATCTAACCTCCAAGGGTTATAGATGGGAATTTTATCATTTGTCTTTGAGTAGAATGATGAGAACAATGACCTACCATGAATTGGTATGTTAGAGTCCACACATTTTTTTTTACTATCTACAAATAAACTATTTATTCCTATATTAGTCATTTTATGTAGTCCCTTCATTGTCCAAGATCTTCTCTCAACTCAACAAGATAACCCACTATAAATGCTCTACAATCTTTCTCTAAGGGTCTTATCACATTAATACCTTCCATTTTCAAAGGATGTTTCTTACATACAAAATAAAGTTCCCAAATCACACTACCTTATCTGACTATGTCTCATCAATATGTTGGTATTTCATACCATATTAAGACCTCAATATGTGAAATATTTATCTTTTCACTAAATCACAACCTTTTTTGTGCTTGTTTGTAAAATAGCATCGATCATTATTTTGCAATCCCTTTATGAATATTAATAGTGAAAGTGTTGGTCATAGTTTCACAATCCCCTTATAACCACCTTTGCAAGATAGTGATGGCTATCATGTTAGCTTGAGTGTTGATGGTATTCCTTTGGGGGAGTATCCTAAGCATTGTAGAGTTTGCTAGCATGATTAACATGTTGCATTCATGACAATGTTTGTCATTGATGTCAACATAGTATTGTTTCTATAAAGATTGGTCGAGTAGCAAATAGAGAATGATGTCGTACAGGTTGTGTATTGATGATGAGGTTATGCACAATTAAAGATATATTATATATTGTATCCTACTGAAGTGGACAAGTGTGTGTGCAGAAAGTCAAAGACATGTGAGATTTATTCAATAATTACAGAGGATAGTATGCAAATTGAGTACCTGAGAAGCAGTTTCTGATGTTTGGATTATATATCTTAACAAGGATAGAATCATAATGAGCAAAGTTAGATAGTGATAGTAGACAACCTAATGATGATATCAGTGAATGCATAAGGTTTGAGGTTGTACATATGAGAAGTTGTATTTTACTATAAGCCAACAATGTTTTTTAATTACAAAAAGATGTAATGAATAATAATATGTTAACGATGCTTTATTATAATTAATTGGAAAAGTCTCAAGGCTGACTCAAAGAATTATTTTGAGGATATGGTATAAAGGAAGGTTATTTCCTTGTGATGAAGAGGAATGAATGTAAGAAAGCTAACTTTTATTGGAGATGTGAAGTTGGTAAATTCTTGTAAGTGATCAAAGGGATCAATGTGTTGTGACTTGGAAGATTTGGTATTAAGATTAGAAGAGGTGTGGTCTAGTCAAGAGGACAAAGAAGGAGTTTGAGCTATTTTATTTCTATTATTTTGTAATAAATAATGCAGAGATCATTTTGATGGTGAGTTTGATAGTCTTTCCCCTAAATTTGTTTGGATAATGGGTCCATCTACCTTCTATAACTCCTAACAGAGTTGGAATCTCCTAATATGGATTCAATCTCTCCTAATAGGGATTGGTATGTAATGAATTTATTTCATTGGCTCCTGAAAAAGTCCATCCTCTTACAAGGAACTTTTATATTAATACATCATCTTTTGGGTACCATTTCCACTAGGATTTTCCCTCTAATCAAGGGTTTCCCTAGTTAACATATCTAGTGTTATTGTGTATGTGTATCTTCTTATGGTTGTTGTTTATATTGTACACATGGTTTAGAATTAATAAGGTTGATGATTGTTTTAATAGTTTATAACTAACTCATCCCCCCCTCCCCCCAACCCCACTCCACCCCCTGCCCTCAGTTATCTTGGTGGACTTTTCTTTCTAACATATCAATCTTACAATTTTGAGAAAAAAATTGAAGGGTAAAAGGATGAATCGGATAATTATAGTTATCTCATTTTCATAGTCCCACCAATGGCTTTATTTGAGGATGAGGTATTTCATATGAATGCCTTCAAGATTCAAAAATTTATCTAGATGAGAAAACCCTTTTGCAACTACTTGAAGAAAAGCAAAAATACAAAACAAAAATAGATATAGAATATAATACAATTGGGAAGATCTTATTCTTAGTTGAAAAAATGCTTTAGGAATTGGCCATGGACTATTAATTCTTAAACTTCTCCTTAAGTATCTCCAAATAGTAAGAATCACTTCTATCTTTTCTAATGACCACATGTGGACCATCCCATATAGAATTTAATTTTCCATGCTTTCATTAATCCTGGTCTTTTGCATTCCATTTCAGCACCCATTTGCCTTCCTTAAATGTTATGTCTGTGGAAGTTTTATCATGAAATTTTTTGTATTGCTTTTGAATTTTTTAGTCTATTTTTTAGGTCTCCTCCTACTCTCCACCAATTCTAGTAGTTTTTCCAATTTTTCTTCTGTGAAATCAATCTCTTCAACATTTTCCTCAATTAAAAACCTATATACTAGTAATAGATTGCTCAAAGGATTTTTTTCTTGTTTTCCATATAAAATTTCAAGAAGGGAATATCCTATTGATTCATTTAGAGTGATCTTGTTATCCCACATAGCTAATAGAAATTTTGAATCCCAAGACATCTTATTATTAGAAAGTATTATCTTAATTATTTTCAGCAAGTTCTTTTTACTTGTTTCCACCTGGTCATTTCCTTTTGGATCATAAGGGGAAGCATAAGACACAATGATTCCATAGTTATCACAAAATTTTGTAAATTCCTTGGATCTAAATCACATCATATTATCATTGATTAAATTGGTTGGCACCCTAAACCTATTGAAAATATTTTTCATCAAGAATTTAATCATTATTTTTTTATTCAAATTCCTAGTATGTGTAGGCTCAATTCATTTAGTAAAGTATCCTATGTGTCTTGAAGACTGACCAATAGAGAGACTAGTAGACTTAGTCATTAGAGGTGTTGTCATTGTTAGCAACACATACGAAAGAATCATGACCAATAGAGAGGCATAATTGGCAAGGCATGATAAAGTAAAACTTTAACTCGCAAGAGTAATCTGAGTTGTGAAGATGTGGTAGCCTAGTAGAGATGATGAAAAAGGTGATCCACTTAGACAAACTACAATAAATGAAGTCTACATAAGTAAAAGGAAGCAAAGAGAAAGTAATAACAAAGAGAATAATGAGTTAATTCAACCAGGTCAACATGATGAGCATGAAGCAAGAAACTCGTGACTGCCTAGTCATGTAGAGGGTAAGAGTACACTCAATGTTACATTTAATGGTGATGGCAGAAAGGATTCAAGAAAAGTGAAGAGTTCAAATTCAAATTCTTCCAACTATAGAAGGTCACCAAGAACACATGGCACCTCCCAATGCTCCATTTTGCAGCATTTCTTCTGGCTATTTTTTATAGTCACTTTCATGCTTTCACTTTCCTACTTTCTTGCTTTCTACTCATGTATCCATGGATTGAGTCTTGTCATAGCTCAAGGGCATCCCCCCTTAGTGTGACTATTTTTGAGATTCTCCTCATAGAATCTCCTTCATGATAGTCACCAATAGTCCTCACTACGTCTGCCTATTGTCACTAGTGTCACTATTTTTGAGATTCTCCTCATAGAATCTCCTTCGCGACAGTCACCAATGGTCCTCATTGCATCTTCCTACTGTCGCTAGTGTCACTATTTTTGAGATTCTCCTTATAGAATCTCCTTCACAATAGTCACCAGTGGTCCTCACTGCATCTGCCTATTGTCGCTAGTGTCACTATTTTTGAAATTCTCCTCATAGAATCTCCTTTGTGATAGTCACCAGTGGTCCTTACTACATCTGCCTACTATCGTTAGTGTCACTATTTTTGAGATTCTCCTTATAGAATCTCCTTCGCGACAGTCACTAGTGGTCCTCACTGCGTCTACCTACTATCACTAGTGTCACTCTTTTTAAGATTCTCCTCATAGAATCTCTTTCGCAATAGTCACCAGTGGTCCTCACTACATCTCTTACTATCACTAGTGTCACTATTTTTGAGATTCTCCTCATAGAATCTCTTTTGCAACAGTCACCAGTGGTCCTCACTATGTCTGCCTACTGTTACTAGTGTCACTATTTTTTAGATTCTCCTTATAGAATCTCCTTCGCGACAATCACCAGTGGTCCTCACTGCATCTGCCTACTGTCGCTAGTGTCACTATTTTTGAAATTATCCTCATAGAATCTCCTTTGCAATAGTAACCAGTGGTCCTCACTGCATCTTCCTACTGTCGCTAGTGTTACTATTTTTGAGATTCTCCTTATAGAATCTCCTTCACGACAGTCACCAGTGGTCCTCACTACGTCTGCCTACTGTCACTAGTGTCACTCTTTTTAAGATTCTCCTCATAGAATCTCTTTTGCAACAGTCACCAGTTGTTTCAGCTGTGTCTATCTATTGTTGCTAAGTCATGTCTCCATATTCCTTTATGAAAAATCTCTTGCATCAATCACCAACTATCCTGATTGTGTTTGTCTACTGTCGCTCAATCCTTCTTAGGTTCTTCACTGTAAAGATTCCTCTTTGACCTCAGTCACCAGTCGTTCTGACTATGTCTGCCTACTATTGTCACCCTACTAAAGAGATTTCTTTCAAACTTGTTCTGGATACTGACACTTGAAATCAATCCCCAAAATATTGAATTCAAAAATGATATACTTGTTTGGATATGCTGAGCTTTTTCTTTGTTTTCTTTGTTTTTACTTTATCATATCTCCTCGAGCAACTCGATGATTTCATCTTTGACTAGAGAAGTAATGACTGAGGGCATGATCTTTTCTTTGCTTTTTGTTTACGATTTAGTTCCAATAAGTTGATCTATTCCTATAAGAGGGGTGTCCACTATAAGAGCCTCCATCTCATATTGGATGGTCATGTGTACCTCGACTCCTTTTATACAGTTACGTCAATCATGTTGGTTCTTCTCCTTGTTTGTTGGAGTAAACTTTTCATGCTACAGTAAATATTGATACTTGTCCTACTAAGTGAACGTATGGGTCACTACGAGTATATCTAGCACACTTCTATCTCAGGTTACAAACACAAGGGTCGTTGCAGATAGAATGAATATTGAATACTTAGCATAAGAGGGATCTCTTGTGTGTTTGGTGTGCCTGTCATGCAAGCAACATTCAGGTCATCCTAGCGTTTATGCTATGATGCTTATGTTAACTTGCTACATTAAAAGGGACAAATGTTCTGGTCATTCTGGCTTCTTGTACCTCGAATGCTTACATTTAATCCCGACAAACCAATAAAATATGTTATATTCATATTTCCACGATTGCAATGTCAGTGAGAATTGTATAATATACCAACTTTATTTTATATCCAATGATGATAAATTGTCGAGGCTTGGTAACTAGACCTAGGGTTGCATTTAACATAGTCTTGCATTACATACTTCATTTGCATAAGCACACAATTCAATGGTCATTTTGTCCATACTCCACATGCATCAGATTCTTCCATGGCTACACAAGCATTTGGTTTGTCGATTCATGCTCCACAATGGAATACCTATGACTGTCAAGCAAAAACACGCAACACTACGTGAGATGTCAGTTCACATATATGCATTCTATCTAAGTACAACACAAATCTCATGTGCATCAAAGCAAAAAAAAAATAGACAATGACATGTACACAGGAATACTCGGCTCAAAATCTCGTATATATATATCAAAAGAATGGGTCAGTACAAAAATGGTTGTTACTCAAGCGCAATCGATCAAAAATGATACATGTGGTGCTGGCACACCAATCGATACATAGCCAGGGATCAAAATCAAAGATCAGGCATAGAGTGTCTAACTCTGTCCCAAACCCTCGCCTCTAGGAGGAGTAGGAGGAGCAGGGGCAGCAGACAGTGGTTGCATATCTAGCCTGATAGGAGATCATGCGCCCCCAGACTCTCATGCATACTGAGAATATCGCTGCACTTGAAGTGTCTAATCAGGCACGACACTGGTGTATGCAGCATAATAATATGCTGCCCGAGCTGACTGAAAGTGGATCTCATCCTGTGCGAGCTCTAATCTCCACTATGTAGTCTCAGTGTGCTCTCTCCAAAGATCATTGTCTCGCTATCTCTCTACCAATTGCGCATCCCTGGCTGCCACTACAATCTGTAACTCTCCTAACTATCGGGAGGCCTGACGAACCCGCTCATGATACCACCGCACTATGTCCTGCACCCCACCTACAGGCTGATCTGGCATATCCTCATCTACCATCTCTGCTGCCTACTGCCGTAGAGGTGCCTGTGGCTGTGGTGGCACCTGTTGTTGTGGAGCCTCCTGTAGAGGGGCTTGCTCCACTGTCCTCTGCCAACTGTGTCCTGCCCCACTGCCCCCAGCACTTGGGTTTGATCCCATCTGACGTGGGGGAATAGGCATCTGTTTACCTAATGCTGGACCTGTGGCAACATCTATGGCTGACCTGGTGGCTATGGTTGTGCTTGCTTCTATTGGGGCACCTATCTCTATACCTGCCCTGCCATTCCTAGTGGATCTGTGAAGTGTGGGAACAAATGGACGATCAAAAATGCCTGATATGCAAGCATCATCCCTGCATCTACCACCTCTGGCAGGTAGTCCCACTGAACTGCAGCTAGACTATAGATATCTATCATGGATCACCCTGGATCCATCTATGGTGGCCATACCCACTCAATATCCTTTTGCACCCTAACATAGGCACAGTACTCATGTGAAATGTCCTGGGGATGGCCATACTGCCGCCACACTCATGAGATAACAAATCTCTCGATCACTGATGTCATCCTGCCTGCCAGAGGTCAAGAACTAAACATCCATGGCAACTCTCTAGGGGCATCATCCCAGTCCTCTGTCTCTCTCCAGGGTTGCCATGCAATGGACACGAAGTCATCAAGATGCGTTCGCCAGTGCTTAGTCTTACCCAGGTGGGCCTAGGTAATATGCCCTTGATATATGCATATGTAGGGCTCCATGGGCTCTCTAGCATCCTCAAATATCAGCCTACATATAGGGAGATGCTCCCAGGCCCAGATCTATAACACATATACTCCCGCTACCATGGTCTTCTTCTTGTGGAAGATGACCTCATGCATCTCATGGAAAAGATGGACCAACATGCACTGACCCCACCCAAAGATCTCGGGTGCCTCAACCATCCTGCGGAGCATGACTCCCCACCCACACTCCAAACCATGCTGTCCTCTGTTAGGACATAGGAAACAGCTCAAAAATATAGCCAGCATAGCTGCCAGCCTGTGTGTCGATTTGTAAGTATGCATGAGCTCATCCCAGCTAATGGCCCTACCCCTCGGTAGCTCTCTCCCGAACACAACTGATAATGCCTCTATCCCTACTCGGGTGCTATATCTTAGATGACCCAAGTACCGTGGAAAGGAATCTGCAAAATCATCCATATATCCTCTGGTGTGATGGTCATCTCACCCATTGGCAAGTGGAAGGTGTTCATCTCTGAATGGAAATGCTCTACCAAGGCAGTGAGAAGGTCGTGATTCAAAATTCAGCACAAAGAAGACAAACCCAATCAGGCAATGTGTGCCTGATCAGCATCATCAAGACTCTGCAATAGCTCCCCATATGGTGGAAAATGAGATCTGAATGCAACATCTCCAAAGACCTCCTGCATGCACAAGAAACTACAAACAAACGATCAGTATCAAGTCAAAACAAAGCATCAAAATGAACTAAAATGCAATTTTTAAATGCAAAAATCAAATATTTAAGCATAACTGTAACAGAATTTTGTGCAAAATTCATGAAATCTCGCATGAAATTCTATCAATTTTGAGTGAAACCATTATTTCTTCGTGTGAAGAATCCCTCCTTCGCACGAAAAAGGATCTGATCACACGAAGAAAGAATTGTTCACAAGAAAGAAAGATGTTTTTGCGTGACAAACAAATCACCTCACGTGAAGAATCTCCTTCTTCATGTGAAACCAAATGCCTCCTGTGCAAAGATCCTCACCATCGCACGTAAAAAAATAGTACCCCATTTCTTTGTGCAAAGAAAGAAGATCTTCGCGCGAAATCTGATTGGTCTCACGCGAAGAAAGATTAAATAATCCTAAAAGCATTCTAAAAATACAATAAATGATCTCAAAATGCATAAACATGAAAGTATGAAGATGGGAAATCGACGAATCACCAATGGTCCGTAGTCTATTGGCCTCTATTAGAGCTCAAAATCACTACAAGACAAAAGCACAAATGAATTGAAAATGACCCTTCAGACCCTTATATAGTTGTTGACCAAATTTTTCAAAGTGCTCGAATTTGCGGCAAAATCACACCCCTAGCTAATTGGACCGTTCTGGATCCATTTTCGAAATCAAATTCAAAATTTGACACACCTAAAAGCCTCAAAAATGCGTTTTAAAATTTTAGGGACCGATGTGATCAAATGCTTGTGCAGCCCAAATCTTTCTGATACTTTGTGATTCTTGGAATCCTTTCAACTTTACATACTCCATATTTTCAAAATAAATTTTTGAAAAAAGTCAACTCAACTCAACTATGGCTAAATCTGGTCAACATTTGGTCAAACTTGGTCTTTGCGACTTCGTAATCATTTCAAATCAACCCTGAATCTTCTTTCAATCATTTTGGTCTCTTCTATATTCTGTCGAATCTCATATTTTTTATATATCTCATGATATACTGCTTCAAATCATATTTTTGGTGTGTCATCTTTTGATTTTGCTCCCGAGGGGGCAGATGATTAAACATCATTAAATACCTATTGCTTGGGGCATCTGGTTCCCATCTTATATCCTTATCACTTGGGGCATCTCATCACTCGGGGCATCTTGTTGCCTTCTATCTGGCATCTTTGCCATCTATCTTATCTTTTCATCAATTGATCAACCTTATAACAACTTATCTCAGAGTTTGATGAACATGTATTGGGACAGTCTAAACCCTGACTCCTGAGGATCAAGCATCGTTCCGGGGATGATTCTACGACTCATGATTGGACCTTTTTATCTTTTTTTTCAATCTTAGGTATCTAGGTGTTCTATCTGGATCCTTGAAAGTTAAGCTTCATTCTAGAGATAGTCTTATAAATGCTTTCAATCTTAGGTATCTAGGTGTTCTATCTGGATCCTTGAAGGTTAAGCTCCATTCTGGAGATAGTCTTCTAAATGCTTTCAATCTTAGGTATCTAGGTATTCTATCTGGATCCTTGAAGATTAAACTTTGTTCTGGAAATAATCTTCTAAATGCTTATCAATTTTAGGTATCTAGACATTCTGGTTGGATCCTGAAAGATTACACTTCGTTCTGGAGATAGTCTTTTAAATGCTATCGATCTTAGGTATCTAAGTGCTCTACTTGGATTCCTTGGGATTAAGCTCTGTTCTAGAGATAGTCCTTAAAAGCTTATCAATTGGTCTCCGTGTAATCAACTTCAAAACCAATCTCATGTTCATGTCATGCTTTCTAATTATCTTTGAATTGAACATGTTGCTCGCACATTCATTCAAAGAGGGGCAAAATGTAATACCCCAAAATTGGCTCATTGCGATCTCAACCAATTCTGGTCTATTTCTAATCAATCCTAAAGTCCTATTCCATTAGGCAAATTCTTATTCGACTACTCGCTACTTGACTTAATTGTCAGATGCAGAAAACCCTAATCTACATTCATCATGCTTATTATTTAATTCCTATAGTATTTACTCATATTAGTCACATTAAACCTATTGATTAATATTTAATTTAATTACTAAGTATTTATACTTTAATTAAATTAAATTATATCTTAAGGCTAATGTACTATGGAATTAAATTTATTTAATTTAATAAATCTGCCTATCTTGATTTATTAAATGTAATTATTTAATTAAATGGGAAATGTATTTCTAAGCAATTAAAGAAAATTATTTAATTAAATGGACTACTTACTTCTAATTAATTAAACAAAGTTATTTAATTAAATGGGAAGCCATTCTTAATTAATTAAATGAAGTTATTTAATTAATTAAGAAAAGTGTCTCTAATTAATTAAGGATTATTTAATTAATTGGAAAAGGTAATTATGAGAGCATATCTCATTTTATTAAATTAAATATCTCTCCAAAATCCTTCTTCAATTCAAAAAGGGAAATTTTCAGTTCACTATTGATCAAAAAGGAATTAAATCAGTTAACTCCTTTTTCTACTCAAATTAAATCAATTAACTCCTTTTTCTACTCAAATTAAATCAGTTAACTCCCTTTAATTTGGGAATCTTCCTTTATGACTGAACTTCACCTTTAATCCTGACCGTTGATTGAAATTGATCTTAACCGTTGATGGATTCCAGGAAAGTCTATTTAAGAAACCCTCATCTCTTCATTTTGAGAGAAGGTTGAATGAGAATTTGCATCGAATTGCTGCTGGATTGTGCATTCATTTGAGCTCCTTCCTTTCATAAGATATTCATTTTCCAGTTTAATCTCATTTAGCATAATATGCATACATTTTAGCATAGCTTTCTTTTATATATTCTTAGATTAAACGTGCATACTCCATTCTAGATTAATCTGCATTCTCATATAGATTAGTCGCATTTTCTTTCAAGTCGTTCTTAGAGGGTCTGGTTGCTTAAACACCTCAAATCTGAGGATATCTAACAAGCAATTCCCTTTAGATAGAAGGCAACAAGTTGTCTTGCCGGCTGATTTTCGGATGAACAATCCAATGTTCATTCTGGGATGAATCCGCATACAATGATCGTGTTGAAGTGTGTGTGTTAGCAAAGGCTACATATTCACACATACATTATGTAGTGATACCTATAAATGGAACAAATATAAGAATTGATAAAGAACCTAGGTTTGACTATGTTATTAGAAAATTTACCCTGAAATTTATTTATTTATTTTTAAATGTCAAATGGATATAGACAATTTTCAAATAAATGTTGAAAAACCAATCCAGAGTGCAAGGAATTATAGTATTCTTATATGGGAAGAAAGTGAAGGAATATGGCATTTGCATTTTGATGGAGCATGTAGAATAGAGGGAAATGGTGTTGAAATATTTTTGACATCCCCTTCAGGTAAAAATCATAGATGTGCATTCCTACTTAATTTTGAATGTACCAATAATGTTATTGAATATGAAGCTTTAATTTTAGGGATTAACATTGCAAAATATCATAAAATCATGTTTCTATCAGTATTTGGTGATTCTAAACTTATTGTATACCAAATAAGGAACAAATTTATAACTAAATGTTCTAGACTAGAGAAATATAAGAATTATGTATGGGATTTGATTGAATACTTTGATGTCTTTTCAATCACTTGAATAGATAGGAATGATAATTCTCTCACTAATTTGATGGCTAATATAGTTGTCAAACAAATTAACACACCATTGCAAGATATAATTCGAGTGGAAATAAAGAATAGGCCATATGTACTAGACTATATTATAATTGGCAAGTTTTTGAATATGACGTGAACTTGTTCAAATTTTTAACATGTTGGGAGAATTATCAAGATGTTGAGATTGAGTGGAATGGGTTGGTGGAAATTTAGGATGGAAAAGACATCATTTTGGGTGAGGAGATACTTCAACTTAAGTCCAAGAAAATACCCAAAGAATTGGTCACATTAGAAAGAGTCTTCAATGAACATGAAATGCTTAAGACACATACCCCTACCATAACAAAAGAGCAAGTTGAGAAGATTAACTTAGGGAATGAATGTTTACAGTGTCAGTGTTTTAAAACTACTGAGCAACAAAAGTTCAATACCAAATTTATATTACTCACATAACCTAAGGATTAGCCAATTCCTATTAGCAATTACATGTGCAAATCATTCAGACTCAACTTCAACAAAACCAAGGGTGGTTTTCTACTCTTTAGGCTCTACAAAACCAGGTTGGGTATACCTAGGGATGATTCAAGATGAGAAGATATTGTATGAGAATTGTTTTAGTTTCATTCTAATTTTCATCTCAAATCCTCAAATACATGCATGGTTCTATCATTTTGAACAAGATACATCCCATATAGTAGATTTAGTCATAAAGTCTTCTATAGATTTGCAGGCACTATCAGTAATAGTGGCTAGCTAAGGCTAAAGTGTTCTAGGAAAACAAGTGTTGACCATCATTTAACATCTTTAAGAAATATAAATTAAAGTTGATGCTCCTTCATAATGTATCTATTCTGCATACTGAGTAAAATTTGATTAGTGCCTATTCCATTGGGATTCAGAGTTTACTTCAATTTATGGATCTAATCTGTTGCTTTACAACAAGAATTATCAGAAATTCTTATTGAATTTCATTCTTACACACATCCTTTCTATTACCATGACAGCCCCATCAAATTCATCAAAAGAATTTTCTTAATTCATTGAATTAATAACAATAATGAATTGACATACAACCTAAATGAATTGCATTCAACTAAGCAAGCTTTACTCACACAATCTCAAAATAACTAGGTAACAACTAAGGAGACAAGATTCAATTAAAACTGATATGGGGACAGCTCATAACTTGTATTAATTTTCTTTGAAAATTGTATACAATTGTTATAAACTTAGAATGATCTCAAGAAAAGACACAAAGATCAATCCATATTGACATATTCTCAGAAAACATGTAGAGAAAATACATCATAAAGTTTTGCTCAAAAACTGGATCGAAAACATCCTAAGTGTAATACTAAAATGCATTAGAAATTAGACCTTCACAGTGCCTTAAAAACTCATTTATATAGGCATGAGTTGCAACAAGAAAAGGGCAAATGTGATTAACAGGTGTCCTTCAAAAAGATACTTACATACACCTATCACAAAAATACAAAACTGTAAATAACAGAAAGACTGATACATCGAACATTCTTTTGGTGGGTCCCTTTTTGTTACTCCACTTGGAATGATAAAGGTACTATGATTGGATTCTTTGATCATTATGATTCCTCCGAGTAAGTGGCCCTCAAGCTTGAAAGTGATGAGTCATCCTCAGTTACCTGCAAACTTACCTTAACCTGAGGATTATTCTTGTCTTTATCATTAACTATAAGGGTGACTTTTATTTTTGTACCTTCTTCTTCCTCATCATCTTCTACCTCATCACCTTCTACTATCTACTCTATAGACATAAATTTATATTTCCACTCATTATAGGCAGTGTCATCCAGCCAATCAAAACTCAGGATCTCCCTATGTATAGTTATCAAGGAATTTGCAATTGCTTCCACATCAACAAGATCTTTCCTAATAGTATTATAAAATAACTGTACCTTTACCAACTCCTCAATTGTCATTTCCCATAACAAATGACCAGTTTCATTAATGATTTTATTCATTCTTTCAGAAAAAATCTCATCCAACTCCCTCTTCCACTCTTCCTTTTCCTTCACTTTATCAATAGTCTTTAAAGCAAAAGGAAATAAATCAAATTTTTGACCAAAATACTTGGAGAAACAAATAATTAATCTTTTTTGAAAATAATTTTTTTTATCATCAAAACATTGCAACTTATTTAACAGATCAAAGATCTTTTCAATTTGATGACAAGATAGCTGGATGACAGATATGCACATTGTGGTAATATCATTATTCCTTTATGTCCATTTCTGTAGTCTGAATTTATCCTCATTTCTCTTCAATTCATCCCTAATAGCTGCAAGCCCTAATAACAAGTCAAAAAATGATGGCCAGTCAATTCTGTCCATTAGATACATTATACCCTACCTCAAATTTTCTTCATATTGATTGTTAAGTTCTATATGCAATGCATATAACTTATTCTTCTCCTCTTCAAAATCCTCTGTAGTATAGAATTGAGGTCTTTCTAGAGTATTTGGTATTTCAATAATTGGGGTTGATTTGAAGGGGTTCAATAGGTGGCTATAGGGGGTATGTAATCCTAGGTCTACTGGATTCTTCCACTTTTCTTTTCCCAAGTATTTTCTCCATTTGAGTTACTTGGTTCTCTAGTGACTATATTTACATACCCCTCTCCTCATATGCTTTTAAGACTTCTTCAAATCTGGCATTGAGTTGTGCAAACTTATCTTCCTCCTTGCCAGACACCACACTACCCAATTTTAACATCTCTGATGCCATCCCCATTATTTGCTTGCTGCCAACCTCCACCAGCCTTGAAGACTGTTAATGCACCAATATGTTGTGCAGTAGAAATTTCTTGCATTCTAGTCTTATCCCTTTTCTCAATAGACCAAATGACAAGGGCTTGGTGATCATCACTAAACTTGACTCCTCTATGAGCCTGTAACACCTTTTCTTCAGTCTTACATTGGACATCCTTTTGTTTCTTGATTGAATCAAAAACCATAGCATTCACTATGTCCCATTATGGTAAAATGAGGACTCCTAACTATCTTACTACTTGCCTTCCAGCCTCAGGTGTAAATTGGGAAAAATCATTCAAAAATTTAGACCTCGCCTATTCTTTTATAATAGATTCTAGTTTGTCTGGTTGCTTTGCCTTTATCTTTTCACAAGTCTTTTCAAAATTGCCTATGTTTAATCTCCACAAAAATTGAGCAAAGGCTCTAGACTTAACAAAAGTTTCATCATTAATAAACCTCTCAGAGGCTTGAGTAACTATAGGATCTATTTCCTTACCCTGGTAATCCGCAATAGTGAGATCCAAGGAAGGTGCAAGAGGTTCTTGTGGCTCTCCAATCTCCAAATCAGTGGAAGTAACAATTGCATCCCCCTCTCCACTAATTTTTCTAAGTTGTTCCCTCAAAGATGCTCCATCATCTATCTGGATTGGGGACTAGCTTGGAGAGTATTGTTCTACTTGAGAAGAAGAAGACCCTTGCTCTAACTTTTGTCTTTTTGTAGCACTAGTTGTAGATGGACTTTCTGGCCATGGTCTTTGTTGAAGGGGAGCCTGTTGCACATTTTGAACCATTACATAACCTGCCCTTTTCTGAAAAGTGTACTAACTAGGAGCCACTAAATTTCTATTGTTTATCCTCCTTTACACCTTTGCAGTCTTGTCTAGATAAGTTTTTACATATATGGCCTTCTTCTCATTCATAGTTTGGATTAGCACAGAAAAATTTTTCATTAATTCTTGCATCTTGGCTCCCCAATATTTTTTATCTTTCAATGGGTCATAGTTGGAGTCAAAAGCATTAATGAATTCTAGAGTCTTACTAAATACTATCCATTTCTCCTTTCTCAATTCCTGCTCTTGTAAAGATTAAACATTTCTAATAACATCCTCAGGATAGTATACCTAGTGCACCATGCAGGCAAACCTTTTTCCTCTCTCTTAAGAGGTCATAGAATCCTTTAGGGTTAATGAATTTGGCATGAGATTCTACCATGTTGTATCTATTTAGGAATAGGTTGAGATGTTTCCACCCTTTCCTCACAAAAATGAAATCATGCACTACAGTAACAACTGGGGAAAAGGTACCATTCTTAGGAAAATCCCTCTCATCAATTGTGCCTATCTACCATAATAACTGTGCTATCCCTATTTTTAAAGGCACATGAAAAGGTAACACATGAGGCTTTCCAAAGAAACCATATACTCTTATTACTGTTGAGACATTATTAGGGATTATATCCCCCCAATTATGACTGACCAATAGCCCCTTTGCATGGTCCTTAGGTCTGACCATTTCTAATAGTGCTTGTGGAATTCTAGGGATGTACCCTCTCAAAAGAAATCTAAGCTTTGATGCAAAGTATCTATCAAACCTAAAAAAACTAGCATCTCTAGCCTCTGATTTCATATCCACAATCCATAATTGAACCAGATGCCTCTCTCCATGCTTGGTTATTTCCAACTGCATACCCTTGGAAAAGAAAGTATATCCTGTTGGTCTGATTTTTCACAGTGTAGAAAATTTCTAAAAATTTGGGTGAAAAATCATTTAAGTGTTTGAATTAAGCGGATTAGGGTTTTCATTCCTCATATTTTTCAAATTTTTAGGTTTCCCTAGTCATGCCCTATTTCACGTGCTATCAAACTCAATTAAATTCTCAAGATGTGTCCCTTAACGTAGCCATGAAAATGCCCTAAGTGTGAAAAACCCTAGGTTTCCTTTCAAATTTTTGAAAAGGATTTTTAAAATGCTTAAATTCCATCCTTTACGGTCTTACAGTGCAGGGTTTCACATAAGAGTGGAGTACCTTACTCCTTTTGTTTCTATGGTCGCGTTTCATAATGCAGCTGTGTGCTAGAAAATGTGGCCTATTGAGAGCATGAATCAACAAGCAAACATCAGTTAAAGACCT
Source organism: Cupressus sempervirens (assembly GCA_028749045.1). Classification (NCBI taxonomy): domain Eukaryota; kingdom Viridiplantae; phylum Streptophyta; class Pinopsida; order Cupressales; family Cupressaceae; genus Cupressus; species Cupressus sempervirens. The sequence goes on along the minus strand of CM053791.1, from coordinate 491,836,399 downwards.
CAAATATGCAACAAAGATTTAACAAAATAAAAGACCATTAACTAACTAATGCTTGCTTGAGTTTTGCAACTCTAAGCAGCCAATAAAACCAATCTTCCAGCCACCTCTACAGCTCAACAAAGGCACCCATGAGAGGCCTTGTTGGTGTGTTAAGATGGGGGGTATGTTTGGTGTGCTCTCCCAAACACAACAAAGTGATGAATCTCTTGAGTGGATGTGCAAGTGTGAGTGATGATGCAATATAAACCCTAAACTATATGAGATGAAGAACACTTCAAGGAATGACTATGGAGAAAGCCATACTTGAAAGCATTCAATGATGAAAACATGAAATGCAACCAATAAACTAACTAGATATGCAAGCTAAACTAAGATGTAAATGGAATTAAGATGAGAAAATGCATGCAAACTAAACCAATAATGAAAATGCAAAGCTAAACCAACTACCAAATGGTTAGTATTCATCCATAAATCTTTATGAAAATTCAAACTACAATGAAAACCCTAGCATGAAAACTCAAGACTCAAAATGGCATGGTAACAATACAATAATTAGAGATGCAAATGCTTGAGACAAGCCCTCTATTTATAGGTTTGAGGGAGGGCTTGGTGAGGTGGCATCCATGTAGATGCCACATAAGGTGACATGCAAGCCATGCAAATGGTCAAGAATTCAAATTTTTCTCACACATGTGTCAGCAAACTTGAGAAGAAGAGTGGGAGACAAGAGTGCAAAGGGGAGTGTGTAGGCATGCCATCTCACACCTATGTAAGCACACTCTTATGCAAATGAGGGGGATTAGGGAGATGATTAGGAATGATTAAGTGGGATTAGAGAAGAAGTAGGCTTAAGAGGATGAAAAGGATGGTTATAGGCTAGGCTCTAGGTTAGGCTTAAGATTAAATTGAATGAGATTTAATTTAATCATGGGTTTAGAGGAATTAATAGGATGTGAGGATTTTAAAAAAATAAAATTGTTTCAAAAGGGAATGATGGAGGATCATGTGTTAAATTAATTTAACACATTAAGGCTAGGAGTATTTAAATTAAATTTAAATACTTAAGAGAATGAACTTATTTAATTAAAATAATTTAATCAAATATGTAGAAGAATGTGAGAAATATAATTAATTAATCAATAATTAATTACAATATCACCGGAAATATTAAAATTAATTAATATAGTGTTTAGGGACGATTTTAAACATCTACAGCAGTATAGTAGTGTAAAAGATTTCATGTTCTATGGGGATATGCTTTTTTTTTCATAGTAACAGAATGGTTTGACCAGAGGCTTCTCGATCATATGAATGGTCTTAAAGAGAAGAAGCATAAAGATCTATTGTGCTTTGAAAGATCTTATTATGGGGTTACGAGTAAGCAGTTTGAGCAAAAGGGCAGAGAGGTATTGAGTTATGATTTACACATATACATTTCAATGGATAGCGTAAGGGCATGATACCCTGGCATGGCATAAAGCTTGATTTGAAAGGGTGCATGAAGGGTTTTATGGTTCTACGGGTAAAAGGATTCTGTAAGAACGAAAGTAAGGTTCAAATGTGTTTATGTGCATACATTTTTGAGCTCGTGGATAACTATAAAGCCCTATTCTAGTAGTGAAAGCGTTGAGTGGGACGTGTTGAATTGTCAGACAGGTCCTGGTGCAAGAGAATTAGATGAAGACATGACATCCATGTCAAATGGGCCCAGCCCGCGTGGCATACAACTTAAGTTTTAAATTTTGCATGTGCAGGAAATCAATGGCGATGTTATTTTTTCATTTTATTAGATCAGATCTGCATCGTTGATAAGTGGGAAAAGAAGTTTTGTCATTACGCCCTTACGCTTGCAAGGTGAGCGTATGAGTGAAAAGCTATTTTATCCTTTCTCCATGGTTACAATTTCAGTCTCAGCATATAAGTGTAAAATGGTAAATAAAGGAAATAAAGGAAAGGGCTTTACGCTTTTACAAGAAAGGGTAAACGAAGGAGCGGGCTATCATTTGAGAAGCCTCTCAAATCATACGAGGTGAAGGTAACCCATAAAGGCATAAAGGATTAATAAAAGAAAGCTAAAAGATATTTCGATGCTACGGGTGAAGCCAAGAGCATATGATCAGAAGATAAATTTTGAAGTCTTACAGTGTCCTGGGTAATGAAGTAAGCGGAGCAATGTAGAAGAAATTTTTAGGGTTTTCGTTGATACGTGTACATGTGAGCATAAAGGGTAAAGAGAAAGTCTTAACAAGGGTTTTTATGCTCATACGAGGAGTGGTTAAATCGTAACAGCAAAGGTGTCATTTGAGAAGGTTTGAGATTTTATGGTGTACAGGGTTGTGTAAAGGTGTAAAAGGATTTCAATGCAGTGTTTAAAAGGGCTTAGCACTCTTACGTTTGGGATGTTTTAAGACATCACTTGAGGAATGTGATTGCTTGCCAAAGGTGTTTCTAGGGTTACAAAGACTGAAGTCTTGATTTAGCGTAAGGGTGGAAGACCAGATTTTGAAAAGAAAACTGCTAATGTGTCATACCAAGAAAGCAAAAAGGACAGAATCGCTATAGCCAAGTAAAATAAAGCATTGAGAAGTACACCTAGATCAAAATTTATGGTTGATATACCTTGCTGACAACTTGCATTAATGATTTTAAAGCTCATGCATGCTGAATTTATATAAAAAAAAGCTAGTGGCTGTATGATTAAAACATCAAAATTTTGATTGAATATCAGCGTATTTGCCACTGTGAAGAAGCTTGTTTTCTGGTCAATTCTAAAATTTGAAAGTTATAGAACTTTGTGTGTTCTGTGCTACTATGAAAGAATTCAAAATATAATTTTTAGAGAACATGGCTGACAAAGAAGTCAAGGAAATTCTTGAAGAAGAGGTTGATGTTGAGGATGAAGGTGACAATGTCGTGGAAGTCACAGCAGAAGGGAAAAGGAAAAAGGGTACTGTTAAGACTGAGAAAAAATCAAGGGTCGGGAAGCCAAATAAGCATGCTGAGGATTAGTTGAAAATTCTCCCAGGATCATCAAATGCAATTTTTGTAAATGACCATATTTTTTGAGACCCATATGTTTTTGTTCGAGATGTTGAATTCCATAGAGTGACTGGTTATGATCTTTTTATGTACTTTTATCAGAATAGAACAAAGAATGTGCCAGTGTGTAACCCATGGAACATAAACATGGCAAAATTAATATTTCCTGAAGTATTCATTGATGTTGATTTTTTGAAGGCACTAATAAATTCCTACAATCCAATAACTAGGACATTCCATAGGCATAATGGGAGTGTATTATACACATTGGATAGAACTTCTTTTGTTGAGGCCTTTGGATTAATAGGACAAATGGATGTACCTATTAACATTGCAAATTTACAGGGAAAGTTCGATAGGAATAAAATCTACTTTGTGAATAATGTTATGCTGCCACATATCCCTTACAAGGTAAAGAAGGCAGGGTTAATTCCAAAAAAGGTGGGGGATTTTCTACCTTTGAGTAGGTTTAAGAATTATTTCAAAAATACAGTGTATGGGTTGCACAAAGTACTGGGAAGTGATGGTGCAGAGGATCGTGTGTATGGTTCTCTTTTTCTAATGGCATGTGATATATAGGACCCTTTCCACCATAAGGAATATGATTATGTGGCCTTCATCATTGATAGTATGCACATGCAGATTTGTGATGCAAAGAAGGGAGAGATGAAAGACTTCAAGTTCCATCATTATTCACTACTGATGCATCTTATCCTATATAACAACATTGGATACATTAGCGGGGACTTCATTGATCAAACTTTTGATGAATTTGGTGAGTTACCTATACAACTCTAGACTCATATTTGGCATAAGGATTTCTATTATTCAAATGCCCTTGTGTTCTTTAATTTGTTTAGTTCTGCTATCATGAGGCAGTTAGATCATACTTTCTTTAGGGCACCAAATGTTTTGAAGACTTTGCTTAGGCCCTCATTCTTAGATGAAAAAACCAAATTAGATCATAACTAGGGGAGTATCTTTTCATTTAAGGAGTGCACTTTAATCAAAGTGTTTGTATGCCCACGGCCTCCTCATCTTCTGCCTAAATATCTACCCCCTAGATTGGCCATTATTGAATTCTTCTGGCAATTTTTATTGATGCATAAAGAAATGATCCCTCCCTCTCTGCACAAGCCTACTTTTGTCTGTAGAACCTTTAAAGTAGGAGATTTTGAAATAGGCAAGAATGCATTTGAGGAATTAAGTGAGTATTTAGGCCAGTACAAATTTGCTACTAGGCACTATAGGATGTATGACCCTAAAAATTACATTACCAATGAGGTCAAGGCCATTAGGGGATACATCCTACCTCCAAGAAAGCCAATCTTTGTAGAGGACTTAATTGCCAATATAGTAGCAACAGGGGAAGCTAATGAGTTATTGAGGAAATATGAGGAGACAAGGAGAGTAGAGGAGGTTTTGAAGAGGACCAACCCTGACTTTAAGGGTTTCTATACAGAGATTCCATATCCTAATAACTTGAGAAGAATGGTTGATAATTTTGACCACATTATGTCACAAATGCTGCATGAGCCAGAAGGAGAGGAAGCCATTGTAAATAGAGAATCCCCTGAGCCAGATACATAATTGGAGATTGAGTTAGAAGAGGAGCAACCATCAGCTTCAACTTGGGTGCCAAAAGGAAATAAGAGACAAAATACAATGGACATCCTAGAAAAGGTTGTAAGAAAATCCCTACAAGTAATGTCAAGGAGTAGTGAGTATTTTTCTAATATTAGGAAAAATTATTTACACCAAAGGGCTACAAACGAAGGGAAGGCCTCTACTGATCTTCAAGTTGCAGCATCAAGATTGGATGACAGGCTCATTCAATCTAAAAAGTTCATGAAAGATGATGATTTCATTAAATCATTAGAGTTTAAAATTTTTATTTATAAAATCAAACAAAATGAGCTCACATTGAGTCTCATGCCAAGAGACAATCTAGAGAAGAATAAGGAATTAGTTGAAAAACTATTGGTTTATGATCCTGAGAGTGAAACAATGACCGCTGCAGAAGCCATGGAGTTGGTACATAGGAGTGGTATGATTCTAATACCACATTGGGATATTGAGAAGGCCTTTGTTCTCGATCAAATGAGAAGACAAGACAAGGCAATCAATTATGAAGCCACTAGCAGTGAAGGTTTTAAAAGAAGGTCAGGTTTTAATGTAGACACAAAAACCCTAGCAGTATGGAGTGTAGCCCCTGACACTAAGAAGCCCAAAATGATGGATATAGAGGAGATTGCGTAGGGAAATATGATTGTGTGGACATTGGAGAGCACTACTGGGAAAGAGATTTCTAGTTTGGTTAAACACTTTGCTTTCATGAATGAGGAAAAGGTTGATGAAATTGAGGATAAGCTAGCTGCAATGTGCAATGAATGCATTGACATTAGAAAGATGTATGAAGAAGAATTCAAAATGAGCCATGTATAGAAGTAGAGAATAGAAGAGTTGGAGAAGAAAATTAAAAATCTAGAAATAGAAATAATATCCCTCAAAGAACAACTCAAGATAGCAGCAAAGGTAGAACATGCACCAAGGCAAGAGGAAGAAAGAAGGCACAATGTACAAGTAGATGCCCAAACAGAAGAAATACCTATAGGGGTAACAATGCCAGTGCCTGTGATTAGTGTGGAAATAGGAGTTTCCCAATCTGATAGTTCCACCAAGAAAAATGCTTTGATAAATGTATTAAATCATAGAATAAGCATTCTGAAAAGAATATCTCAAGATGCTTATAATGCATTCATTAATCTATAATCTGCAAAATAGGTATGCAAGGATACAACTGGATGGCTTGAGCCTATTTTTCAACAATGGGGGCCATATTTGCAATTCTTTGATAGGTTGATACCCTTGTTAGCCAAGAAGCCAGATCTCCCAGATAAAGTTATTACTATAAAGGAAGGTATGGATAAAGTGAAAGACTTATTGCAAGTCTTTACAGGGAAGCTAGCAGTAATTCAAAGCAAAATGAAAGTGTTGACAAATGGTTTCTATTCTTTAATTCTTTCTATTATTAATTCTAATGACAAAATAAAGGATTTTAATGAGTGGTCTAGTTCTTTTGATCACTTTATAGCCTTCCCACAAGTGGTATCCATTTTCCAAGATGGTATTGATGAATGTCTTTTCAATGAACTAATTGATACCCTATTCAAGGTTGAAACTGAAATGAATAGGTTTACCATAGAAGGAAGGGTGATTACTGGTGCCAAGTGGCAAAAAATTGTTGATGAACTAACAACAGTCAAGGAATGTGAATGGCCCACCAAAAGAGAAGTATTTTTCTAGGAAGCACTTGCAGAAATCAAAGCATTACCAATAGGGAGCAGTTAGAGAAAAAGACAAAGTTAAGGATTTCATGCTCCTGCTGTCATCTACGATTTGTTTTTATTGTTTCTTTTTGAGTTAAGGTGTCTGGATATTTTTGTAAAGGGGTAGTATATTCATTGTTGTAAAAGGACACCTATCAATCACATTTTCCCTTTACTTGTTGCAACTCATGCTTATATAAGTGATTTTTCAAGGCAATGTGATGGTCTGAAGCTTGTAGAATTTTTGTGTTTATCAAGAAAAGTACATTCAGTTGGTCCAATAGTATGCAAGTTTTTTGAGTTAGCTTCCAACTGTACTCTCTGATAACATATTGAAATGACAGAAAAAGCAATATGTTTTGGGCTTTTCAATTGATTCCTATTGGTCATTGTATTAGTCATATAAAAGGATAATACAAAAGGGTATTTGCAATATATATGTGTCATCAATTCTTGTCTCCATTTTATGTGTTTATCTTCTTTGAAGTCATTTAAATAAGGTTTAAATTGACTAAATGCAATCTAGATGCGTTGTATATTGATTTCATTGTTGCTTTTAATTCAAGGAATTATAGAAATGCTCCAGTAAATTAGTAGGGTTTATGAATTTATGAAAAGGATACTTCATAGGAATAGGAAGGGGTGATTACAATAGATTAATTCATTTACAAGTTATTTGAATTAGATCTCTTGCCAATAGTCAATTTTCTGCCTAATGGATAAGGCACTGGTCACATAAGTCAGAAGTGAACAAGGATGAATTCTGCTATTGCATATCAAACCAATTATAAAATCAAAAGCGTTTTTCATTCAATTTTTTTCAAAGTTATAAATGCTGGTCAATACTCATTTATATCTATTCTTTGACTCTTAGGTAGATGCTATTATCGGGAATATTTGTAAATTCAAGGAGAATGACAACCAGATCTGTTGATAAGGGATGCATACAAGTTTGATAACATTAAAAGAAGTGAAGTAAACTGCTCATGTGTCAGTGGGTAATAGATGAGAATCAAAATGAAACTAAAAGAATCTCTACATAGTAGTTTGCATTAGAATCATCCTTAGGTATACCTGCCTTGGTTTAGCAGAGCCAAAAGAGTAGGAAACCATCCTTTGGTTTTGTTGAAGTTGGGTCCAAATGGTTTACTTATTTAATTGATAGTAGGAATTTATTGATCCTTAGGTTATATGAGTGTTATCATTCTAATATTGAACATTTTTTTGTTCAGTAATTTTCAAACACCAACATATCCCTTGTACAAGCATATATACATTAGCAATGAATACGAACAAAAAGGTTTGTTTACTTTCCCCCAGGCTATCCCCACTAAACCATTGTGAATTTATTGTGCTAGAAAAGTACCAAAATCAAGAATAGTGCTCATCTCAAATTGAAGGGTTTGAGCCATAATGAAAAAAATAGAGCTAGGGATATGCTCTGTTTCATCCATTCCAAAGATCTTGCATAGAGAAAAATATAATGCTTGAGCCCTCATATTAAAATGCCTTCTCATTAATGGCTCGGGTGTGTTGGCAATGATTATAGACAATGTACCCACCTTGGCAAAATGCTCTTGCAATGGCCCTATTCCCAAGTATATCCTCTGGGCATCATACCTTGCTTGGAGGTCACCCATGCCAATTTTTTCTTTGATAGCATGGTTAGGGTTTAAGTTAAAGACCTCTCTAATTAACTCAGGGAAAACTCTAAAAAGATTTACCCCAACATGGTTCTTAACCCAATTTGTAATAGGGTCATACTTTTTAGCTAAATCAACCAACAAATCACTATCAAAGAAAATAGTAGGGACTGTTAATTTTCCAATGTCAAATTCCTAGACATTGCTCATGGGGGTATCTATATTCCTTTCTGAGAACCATTTTCTAAACAATTCTAGGCCTCCCATAGATACCTGGGCATCTCTTACCCAATTTTCTTTGTCATAGAAACCCTCCTCTACAATTTTCCTAGAGTCTTTTGGAATGAGCTCCCTCCCCTTAGTTATTTCATGTAGAGATAAAGGGAATTGTTCAAGAAAATCATCATGTACAAAAATTTTTAGATAATTCATCTGTCTCGTGAATTCTTTTTGGGGAGGCATTTTGAATAAACCCTAGAAATTGTATAACAACAGATACTTGATTTTGAGGAGTCACAGAGTACTTACCTGCTAAAATTTGCACTTCTACATTGTATGATTTTCACTACAACTCACTGGATCACTGGATAAAATTTATGTGCCCTGGCTCTAAAATTTTTGTATGCTCTAATATTCTTTATGTGCTTTGATGGTTCATTAATGTTGAAATTTTGAGTTTTACTCATGCATTGAAATCGCATGAATGAACTCTGCACCATATTTACTCTTAGTAACCATTACCTCCAAATTGCACCCAGATTTAAATCTTATCCATAGATTTCACCAGATTAGATGGCTTTAATTCAAAAAGAAATGAGCTTTATGGCTTTAAAAAAATAGCCACATGTCGCATTACCACTTACTTGCATTCCTTAAATTTCTTGCACCTTAAAATTGTGGGTAAGCACTATCTGTTGATCAAGACAAGATCAATGATCACACAAGTTTACAATTGAATAAAGCCCAGTCAACTATGTTGACCAATAGGAAGCCTTTATGTGATTCTATGCCTCCTAACAACTTCCACACAAGTGGATCCCATATCATCTTCTGACCAAGCAGGTGCTTGACGTCATTCTTTCCACTTGTCAAGCTGGGACATCCTCGCTTTCCTTATTAGACGAGCATCTTCAAACTGTGGACTTGCACCTGTCCTCAATCTTGGAAAGATCAATGGTGACACTACTCAAATCCTACAAACCTTATGAGATGGGGATAGTGACATCACCACAGACACGTGCCCGCATGGTGCATACCCGCTTTGCTTAAAATTCCTTCAAGTTCCTAATGCAAGCATATGCCCTTCATTGATCAAGGCAAGATCAATGGTGTAAAAAAATTTGCACTTTATGGTCACATCATCCACTTGGACCAATGAAATGACTCTTCTCAACCCTTGTGCTCTGACTAATCTGACTACTACATTAATTGCTAGAAATTTTGTGCTCGTAGTATAAGTACTTCTAGCTAAGCACATGTGGCATACAGCAAGGCGTGACTCAGCATTGTCCCCTAGTCTTGGCCCCATTGCGACATGTGACATAAAGGTACATACTCACATTTCTTATTTCTCAAGCAATTTCTTAATGCGAGCTTGCGCCAGCCCTTGATCTCTGAAGGATCTAAGGTTGACAAAACTTCGATCCTATCTGGCAAAGAAACCTCTTCATGGGCACACTTGGTAGTACATACTAGAAATCACTTTACAGCTTGGCACACTGCATCACACACTAGAGATTCTCGACCCCACCTTGCTATGTGTTGAAATACTACTTTCCCACTTTATTTATCCCTCGTGTAACTTTAAAATGTGGGCATGCACTGGCCATTAACTCACATAGATCAATAGTCAAAAAATCATGCATCTTAAGACACCATGTCAACCGGACTGACAAATAAAATATTGACCTCCAGTCCAACTCATCTGACAACTACCACAGAAGATAATTCAATGTCACCATGTGAATTCACACCCATGTTGTCAAACTGTGCTATGTGTCCAATTTGTGCTTCCCCACATTTCTTATTTCTCGAGCATCTTCTTATTGCAGGAAAGCACTAGCCCTTGATTTAAATGAGATCAATGGTCAATGAATCTTAGTGATAAAAGGATACTTTTGTTAATAGATCAACCAATGACATCGTAGGAATTCTAGAAAATGCATGAAAGGTACTGACAAGTCTGTTAAAAAGTTCTGGAAAATTATGACAAATCACAATCTTTACAGTACACTGAGACTTTAAAAAGGCAAGAGCTACGTGTGATCAAAGTGCATGCCCACATTATTTTAAAACCTTACATCTCAACATTGTGGGAATGCGATACCCATTGATCTAAACAAGATCAATGGTCACACAAAATTTGCATCACATAGGATATTTCTCAATAAAATAATCGAGCAAATTGCAAGCAAAGCACGGCCAATAAAGGTTTAAATAAGATTTTAAATGAAATCATGCTTGTGTGAGCCCAACCTTAGGGTAGAAGTAATATGCCTTAAAATCATTTTTTGGAATATTATTTTCAAGGGTTTTTAAAACTGGAGTAAAATAAGATAAGGCATTAGGGTGTTTACATAATTTGGGCTTCTCAACTGATGACAAACCTTGAGAATTTGATAAAATTCCAACAACAAAAAGACCGGTACATGAAAAAGGGCAACCTAAGAATTTGAAAATACAAGGAATCAAACCCTAATCTGCATGATACAATATCGCAAATGATTTTTCACTAAATTTTCAAAAAAAATATGTACTATGAAAAATCAGACCAACACACTGAGAGAAGTATTTATTGGTAAGAGATTACCTAAGAAAATTAGGTTCGATTTGATTTCTTTTCTAAGGAAATACAAACATGTTTTTGCATGGTCATATGATGGTCTCAAAACATGTAGAGAGGATCTCTTTCAGTGTGAAATCCTTCTAAGGCCAGATGCAAAACCATTCAGGAAAAAGTAGTATCCAATAAATCCAATGTTAGTACCTAAAATGAAAGAACTAATAAAAAAGAGGGATGTTGGCATAATAAAACCAATCAGATACTCTACATGGGTCTCTAACTTGGTTCTAGAAAGATAAAAGAATGGTCATTTAAGATTATGTGTTGACTTTAGGAACTTAAATATATCTTCATCAAAAGATACTTATGTATTCCCAAATATAGAAACTCTATTACAAAAGGTTATAGGAAATCAATTGTTATCTATGATGGATGGTTTTTGAGGTTATAATCAAGTAAAAGGTAAAGAGTTGGAATAGTATAAAATAATGTTTACTACTCCATGGGGGACATACATGCATGCCTAGATGCCTTTTGGCCTAACTCATATAGGCGCAACCTTCTAGAGGGACATGGATGTTACATTTGATGGTCAGATTGATCACATTTTGGCTATTTATCAAGATGGTTTGACAACTTATTCAAAGGAAGCAGAAGGCCATTGTAATCACTTGGAAAAGAATCTTTGAAAAAGCTCTTGAATACATAATATTTCTCAATCCAAAGAAGTGTCAATTTGGAGTACTAGAAGGAAATTATTGGCTCACGTAGTTTCTTAAGGAGTTAGAATAGACCTTAATAGAGTGAAGGATATTGACAATATAAAAATTCCAAAGATAGTCAAAGAAATTCAATCATTTTTTGGTCAGATTAACTTTGTCAGAAGATTTATATCTAACTTTTCTAAAATCATCAAGCCTATGTCGAGAATGCTCAAAAAATGAGTTGACCTAGTCTGGGATGATGAGGCTTTGCAAACCTTTGCAAACATAAAAAGAGCTATAAAAGAAGCACATGTTCTTTGTTAGTCTCATATTGGTTTTAACAATTGAGTGTCAACACATTTAAGAAATTTCTTAGTTGAAGCCAAGTATAATATAGATGCCAAGCTATAGAATGTGTCGAGCCATAAATTCAATAAGTGCTGAGTTATTCAAGTGTTGAGCAAGTTTCAAGTGCCGAGTAAAAATTGATGTTGAGTAAAGTATAGGAGCCAAGAAAGACTAAATTACTATAGGTGCTAAGAAGGATTGAATTACTATAGGTGTTGAGCAAGACTGAATTACTATAGGTGTTGATCAAGACAGATTTACTATAGGTGTCAAGCAAGACAAAAGTCCTATGTGTGTTGAGCATCAGCAATCAGTAAGTTCTAAGTAACACAGAATTAGCATAAGAGTTTTTGCCCTCACAAACTCGGATGCAAACCATTTTTGAGCCGACTCAAGATGAATCTCAAAGGATCTAAAAGATAAGATTGAATCTATTACATTCCCTATGTAATCAACATGCAACCAATCAAAAAAATGGACAGATTTGAGTAGGAAAGATGGATGAATCTCAATTGTAGATTCATACCTAACCCTAAGACTCGAAACCTTTTTAAGAAGGTCAAAACCCCATAATTTAGTATGGTATGGGGATTCATGGAGAGAATGATAGCAAAGTTGAAAGGGATGTAAAGTCTTAGAAAAAGGATAAGCGTTGCAAAATTAGTTGGTTAGAACAAAGTATCAGCACTATGAATAGAGTTATATTAGATCAAGAAGGATCAGATCAGATTGGATAGAACAAGGATCTAAAATCAGCAATTAAATATTGTAAGTCATCAGGTCAACACATCTACTATACTTTCTAGCCATTGTATTAGGAGAATGAAAATCCTATGATGATAGGTTGGTTTAACAGCCATAATTGTAAATCCTTAACAGGGTGACATTCCAAGTGAATGTTTGTAAATCCTTTAGATACGTCACTTTTAACAGGGTGTTAGAGCCTTTAACAGGGTAGGCCTTTCATACAGAAGACCATTGATGATGGTCAAACTTTGTAACCTTAACCAGTTACATATTGCTACAGTGATAAGTTGTGGCTGTCATCCCCACCCTAGTTTTACCTTCTCATTTTGGAGGGTTTTTGGGTGATCAAATCTTTGTTATCTATTTTCATGCATGTCTTTACTTTCATGTAAATTAGATGTGTTAAATGCATGTGATTGATTTCAGTTAAAAAGTTTTAGAGGGTAAAGTTTATTACTTCTAATTCACCCCCCCTCTCAGAAGTAAATCTTCCCACTTGTCAATTTCAACATTCTTAAAGCCCTAGATTTCAGAAAACCTTTTCAAGTTTTTTTCCTTTTCATCTTATCACATGATTATTGTTGTTATGATCCAAAAGAATGAAGAGGGGCATGAACGACCCATCACTTTCTTTAGCAAGAGCCTACAAAATTCTAAATTGAATTATGATATAAATGAGAAACAAGCTTATGCTTTAGTTAAGGTGGTGAAGTCCTTTCACTCATATTTGGTAGGTTCTAGTGTTGTATCTTATTTTCCCAATGTAGCAGTCAAATATATATTTAGATATTATAGGGAGAAGATGCAAATGGATTAACTAGATCCAAGAATTCAATATTAACATTTAGATAACCAAATTGGTCTAAGGTCAAGGATTGGTGAAACTCATGGCATATGCTAATCTGGAGGCTATTGGAATTTGGCTAAGGTTATCATATGATGTTGTCATTTATGGAAACATGATTTCACTATGAACATAGTAGATCATGAAAATAAAGTCAAGGTAGTTATACTTGGGAAATTGTCTAAGTGTCAGATAGTTATCCAATAGGATAGGAAAGAGTAATGTTTGCATGTGCTTAGTTAAGGACAAGTAGTATAGTGTAAGGATGACGTGGAAAATTTCATGTGACAATATAGACTATATAGAAGGATTTATGCAATAAACACTAGTAAAGGAACTGATTAGAGCATAACAAAGAATAATGGTAAAAGGTGAATTATAGGTTAAGGAATTATTTTGTTATTTTGGATAAAAAATAATTACTTAACTAATTAGGGATGAAATCTTAGATGTTAACCCTAAGTTAGCAAGAATTGGTTTGTGTTTTTCCAAGCATATGAAAGCTTGAAGGCTGACTATGAAAGTTTTGTAAAATGTAATGTTATAAAGGAAAGATTATATTATGTGAAGTTAAGTGTAAGTGATATGCGATATGATAAGTACTATGTGAACTATATGATGTCAATTCTAATGTAAGATCATAAATATGAGAAGAGCAACAAAAGCAAATATCAAATATTGAAGATATTTGCAGTAAGAGGTATTTGTATTTGTATTTATCTCTTTTGTATAAAAGAATTGTATTGTATAATTGCATGTTTGGGCAGTGGACTTATCTTGCATACATTTTCATTGTAATAGAAACTCCTAATAGAGTTGAGGCTTTTAATAGGGGTTAGTCCTCTAACAAGGACCGAAACACTATATGTACTTTATAGACTCCTAACAGTGTCAACATCCTTAACATTATACTTTTTTTTAGTGGATCATTTTGTGGGTACCATCCTCACTAGGTTTTTCCCTTAGCCAAGGTTTCCCTAGTTAACAAAATATGGCGTTATGAGTACTCTCTATGTATGGTTAATATTTTTGTTCTACATTTTTAGTTTACTTTCATATGTACGTTATAAAATAATTAACAATATTCAGTTGTGGGAAAAAGTTTGTAGAATATTGATTCAACCCCCACACCCCCCCCCCCAAGTATTACATATTTCTAACAATTGGTATCAGAGCCCAGTTATTCTGAAGAGGCTTAACAGCTTGAGTAAGATCCCTATGAATATGGAATAGTTACAAAGGAGTCTTGAAGAAGCTCTTTAGCAAATTAATCTTCTCACTAAAGAAGTGACAACCTAAAAGAAAAGTATGAAGATGAAAAAGATTATATTGGGAAATTAAAATATAAGATTGATCATCTAGTGAGCAGGCTAAAGATAGCAATGAGGTAGAAACGTTAAAGAAAGAGAATGAGATTTTGAAATATAAGTTGAAGATTGTTGAACTAAAGCTAAGTCTAAAGAAATATGATTGCAAGATTGAATCAGATCTGAAATCTAAGAATGCGGATCGAAGATCCAATCTTACAAAAGTGACATCTAAACTTGATTCTATCAAAATAGAGCATGCAGAACTTGAGAAGTATAATACTATTGTGAAAGGATAATTAACCCAAGCTAAAGAATAATTAGAGAAGCTATATTCCAGTGGTGAGAAAATTAATGAACAACTATATCATCAAAGATCTTCCTATGAAAAAGTTGGTCTTGGATACTTCGTTGGAGAAAAATCAGCAAATAAATATGAAGCAAGAAAGGAACCAGATCTAGTTTTTGAAACTCCTGAACCTAAGAAGAATTGTCAAAATGAGACCAAACCAAGTAAATCTAAAGAAGTTGGGCAAATAAGTCAACCTAAGAAATGTGATGAGCTTAACCAAACAAAGAAACTTGAACCACCTAAAGAGGTAAGGTATGAATTCAAAGGTAAATGTTTTATGTAATAAAGTTGGTCATATGAAGAGAGATTGTATAGGTAATTCATTCAAACCTATTACTAATTTCTACTATTATAATTATCATGGTTCTAGTCACAATTAAGAAAACGACTATAGGAAACCTAAGTTTGATAATAATAATAGCAATATAGAATGTTTAGGGATACTAACCCTGTAGGGAATGAAAGAAGGAGATCTAATGAAGGAGAAAGAACTAATGGAAAAATGAGTAACATTGTGTGCTACAAGTGTAACAATTTTGGACACATTTCTAGGAATTGTAGAGCACCAGTTAATTAGAATGGATCTAATTAGAGGAGTACACTTGTATGTTAGTTATGCAACAATTTTGGTCACATTGCAAGATTTTGCAAAATGGATATAAGAAACATCAATAGGAACCCAAATTTTAGAAGGAACAACAATAATGTTAGAAGGAATGATAGTAACAATAATAGTCAAAAAGATGCCTCAGAGAACATGTTGAATAATTCAAAGAGGTATTTGTGAAGGAAAAATATCCACCAAGCTCACACATGGTATTAAAAGAACAATATTTTTTGATGCACCTAATGAAAGATTGAAGTTAGCCATTGTGTGTGATTCACCCTACTTGAATTAAGCACTTTTCTATTAAATATAGAGTACTAGAAAGATGGAACAAAAGATAGAGATTGAGTTAAGAGTTGAAAAGTTAGTAGAAGGAAGAATAGATCATGTAGAAGCTATGGTTAAGAGTGCAATTGATTTGGAGATCGTAGGGATTCATATGAAAAAGATGAATTTCACTAGTAATAATAAACATTTTTTTATGAATTAAGTAGTTGGACAATCAATGCGAATTTAGGATTTAAGGCATATGAATAAGATTTATTATACAATTTGATCATGTGAAGAAGTTAAGAGCAATAAAGAGTGAAGAGACAAAAAATTGAAATATTTTTAAGTGTGAATTGAAGAAATCCCTAGTTATGCAAAATATAGGTATTTTACAAAGTTTAGTCATGTTTTCGAAGTCTTTGAATCAGTTACAATGGAAAATCCCACAATTTTTTATATAAGCGAGTGAACTAGGTATAACTTCAAGAAATATCCCTACATTTCATTGGAAGATGACCCTTTAGGCACATTTCAAGTTTTGACTAACATCTTGTATGTTGAAGATATATAATCCTATATTCATTGTAAATTTGAAAGTATTGGTGACAGTTATATCCATAATGAACTGAGTATAATCTACAGCAATGAATAATCATTGAAATAAGGGTATGAACACCTTAAGGACGTGAACATTACAACTACACATTTTACACTGAGTTTGACAACCATGAGTGGACAAGGATAATACTGAGCAGCATTCATGAAAACATGTTTTGAGTGTGAGACATTCCAGTTATGATTGATAGCAATTTGATCTACAAACTCACTAGCCTTAGAAATGAAGGATACAATCTAGTGAATGAGAAAAATGTGAAGAAACAAGTTGAGGTAAACCTTTGAACTAAATCAAATGGAAGGAACATGAGGACAAAACTAATTAAGTAAACTGATATCTGATTGGTTAGCAAGATAATTAGTTACAAGTTTAACTACATTTATAGAGTGAACTATGTACCTATTGGATTCATCCATACAACCCATATTTTGGTGGAAAATAATGATAAGGTTAATATATGTGAGATTGTGAAGAAACAATTGTTAGAAAACATTGACAGATTGAAGAAAACAAATAGCACAGTGTCTAGATTTGAATCACTACTGACACAATTATTTTTCCTAGTGGTTAGATAATTCCCTGGGATATTTGACCAAGAATGGGATAGTAAACCATGCGTTATGAGGTTAATAACTTAGTATTTCATAGTGTAGTCTGAGGAAAACATCACAGTAGATATTTCAAGGATGATGAAGAGTTTTTAATTTAGGGTGAAACAAAGATTCAAAATTCCACCTACATTAGTTGAGAAGTACAATAATAACATATATATCATGGTTGAAATAATGTCACATGCATGGAGGTAGTGGAAGCAAGAGTAAAGTTCATAGACCCCATGGGCTATGAGATGAGTGAAGAAATAATTGAAGGATATGCGAAGATCATACTTGAATCTGACAGAGACAAAGATTGTCATAGATTTGGAACCCATGATGAGAAAATCAGAGTTTACAATGAAAGTCAGAAATATTTGTGAATTTAATGATGATAAAGTTATGAGAAGAATAATGAAGGGTATTGAGCCCTTGTTGAGAAATAAGAGGAGAACCATTCTATTAAATGGGAGGTAACTATGGGGTAGTAAACAAAGAGATCGAGGAAGCCATTTTAAATACATGACTTATGTACCCAATTTTGTTAAGAAGAGCATACAGAAAGGGGAAGCAATCCATATGAATATTGAGAAGAGTGTACCAACACCTTATATAGAAAAGAAAAGGACACTAAAATGCCAAAAACATCTATGCAAATCACAATTGGTTAGTGTTACCGTGCTTTTAGCACCCAGATTTTAAACTACCAAATCAACCCCATAAAAAGAATCTTTGGTTGGTTTTCATTGCTAATGATGATTTGCATATTATGACAAGTGAAGAAGATAGTGTTGTAGGGGATATGTTAAACCTGAACTTTGAACCTCAAAGTTCAGAGGTCCACCTTGTCAGGTTTGAAATGTGAATTCAGGAGAATGTAGATTCAGAATAGCAAGTACGTAAGTACTGATTCAAATTCAATGATTCAAAGTTCAAGGTTTGAAATGTAGAAGAAAAGTTCTAGATTTAGAATTAAATATGCAAATCATCTTTCCAAGTGCAATCTCCCAAGTGCAGATCCAGTTCAAAATGGTAATTTTTAGTGGTCAAATTCAAGTTTTGGAGTTCAAAACATTGGTATAAGAGTCTAGATCAAGTTTTCAAAGCGTGAATCCCATGACATTCAGTTCAACTTCAGGTTCAGATACATAGTTATCCCCTAAATATAACTTCAATATCCAATGATGTGGGACTCAAAAATGCCTATTTAAGGAATTCAATAGTTGGACAGTTTTGAATTCATATAATCAAAGGCACAGGGCCAAATACTTAACAATCCAAATTTTAGATGCTCATGGTACATGTTAGAATCACTCATTTGTCATGGAGATATTTGGAGTCCATTCATGATAAAATGTGGTATTTAAAAGTAGGTTAGTATGAAAATGTGTGATGAAGAAGTAAGTCTATAACATAGGAAAAATCACATGGCTTCAAGAATAATATGTAGATGAATGAAAAACATAGATGAGGGAAGGTTTGAAAGAAAAGAGGCATTCATGAGAACATGAAAAGGCATTATTCATCCACAAATTTGAGGTGAAATTCAGTTCCTAATAAGAACATGGCTAAAGGAAGCATGCATTGTGCAATCCATCAACACAAATGCTCATAGAATGTTTTATAGTTTGGCTAAAAACCATTTGAAAAAATATTAATGTTTTCATAGAGATTGATAGGTCATGGGCCATAATCGAATACATTGTCAAATATGTAACTTGTTAGGTAAAAATGATGCAAGAGTGAAATCTATGTTGATCAACTTGCATAAAATCAAAATCCACCATGATAAGTGATGATGAGGAATCCTATAAACACAAACAAATACACAATTTTGGGGAAGCCTTTGAATGTAGCCATATTCCAATACTTGACATGTAATCCACCTATATAAAGGTTGCACACAAAATGTTTGGAAAAATATCATGTGAAGATGACTCTTGTAAACACAAGAATCACCAAGCATAGCATGCGAGTGTGTTTGAGAACATGAATAAAGAAGTGTAAGAAGCACAAGTGAATTATTTGATAGAATGCCTATTCTTGAAGATGATAGTGGAAGAAGATTAACATGAAGACACACATTGTGAATGTGAGTTATTTACCAAAATGCTTGAAAGGAGAAAGCCCGAGTGGTTCAAAAGATGAACAAAGGGAAAGAATCTTTGGATATTTGTGATCAAAGACTATCTATGAAATCGAGCTTCCCCTTTGCATGAATAAGTGAAATATTTTTTGATTCACTTGCATGGAATCCAAAATCCATGTTGATGGAAAAGCATAGGAGTCACTGCCAGTGTTGTGAGGAAATATATCACAGTATGCACCTTGGTTATACCCAAACAATAATGCTCATTTCACATGGAGAGCACACACACCAACCATTCGACCAAATGCTTAAATAATTAAAGGGTCAAAACATAGTTCAGTTCTCCTTGCTTCAAGGTAGCATGTAAAATGCTTGATAATATGCGAACTTAGAAATATAAGATAAAGGAACTCACAATAGTTAGAAGTGGTGCTTGTTACAACCAAATCAAAAAAGAAAGGGACAAGAGTCTAATTCACCAATGAACAGTTATAAATGCTTTCTTGAATACATAAATGTATCATCAAGGTCATTTCTACATGTGATTCAAAAGCCACCATTAGATCATGTCAACCACAATCATAACAGTGTGAATAGAGTCTGATTGCCTATAATACTAGTGAACACATTATTAGGAATCTATGGGCCTAAATTAATGGATGTTGTGAATATTCAAGGAGATTAATATGCTATTCAAGGAGATTAATATGCTACACATAGGAATAAGGCAATTGGATTGCAAGAATGTGTGATCAACCCAAACTATGGGTTAGAATCCCTTTCATCTCAAAACAACAATATAATCATCAATCTACCATCAAGAAAAGCAGGATATGCCTACCATAATTCAAAAGTCAATGAGAAGATGGAATGCTTATGCACACACACAATGCTCAATCTCTAGTTTTGAAGGGATGGACAGTCACTAGCAAAGTTCCCCCACCCCCAAATTACTATGAATTTCATAATCAGTAGTGTTTGAGGTCAAATACAAGTGTCTCCTCAAACCCAATACATGAAATGCACATGTTTTCTCATAGTTATGCATCTACTCAAGATAGGTTCCACAAAAGTAATGTGTTGCATAAATAACCTTACATTTAAGGTGAATCACAAAATCTACCCATCAAAGACATCAAGTCATAATATGGTTTTTATAAACAATATGACTAGAAAGTAAGGGGAAAATCTCATCAGGAAAATACATAAAAGTTGGAGCAAATATTAGATATACTGACCCTTCCAAGATTTAGTTTTGATAACTGAATTCTAGGCCCATAGTTTATTTATTACAAGAAATCCATTGAAAGGGGGTTCCTCTTTTCCTGATTCGATTGTCCTAAGGCTACAAAAGGAGGGAGTACACATTGTATCATAAGTGTTGATTGTAATAGGGGAAAGACAAAAGGTTTTATTTTATGTTTTTTTGTTGTTGGAAACTTGATAATATGAATAAGGACATGATGATTTTATAGTTGTTTTTCCATGTTTTCTTGAAATAAAGGAAATATCTATGTGTTGGATCTTGTGGTCCGAACATTAGTTTTTATGATTGAAACCAATCATGTGGTTGTTTCTTTCTCACTCTTGAATATAGTTATGTTATGTCATGTCAAGTATGAGTATATTTATAAGTCATTCGGCTAATAAATATGCACTTTGCAGAGAAAATATTATGTTTAACCTCCTTATTTCTTCTATAGTGTGGAGAGTTGAATAGATGATTGTATGGTTATCTGTTCACTCTCTTGCTCTAGTTTGTAACTCTAATAATCACACTTAGTCCATGGTTATAGATGAGTGTTAGTATGTCTTAGTGCCTTTAGGTTAAAGGTATATTAGGATGTTTAATTTATTGCAAATCTTACAATGAGGGAGTTTTACCTCTCAATTCAGCGGAAGATTATCAATGCAATGATAGTTTATCCACCTATTAGTACATATTTGTTCTTCTATTTGGGCATATTGAGTCATACCTTGTAATTCTCTTTTGAAAGACAAATATATTCACTAGAAAAATTTTGGAAACTCTACTAGAGAAAGAAAGTGATATTTTGGTGCTTTCATTTCCTTGGATATCTAAAGGTACCTCCCCAAGGATAGAGGTTGGTGACTCTGATCTATTTGGTTAAAGAAGTTTAGTATAAACGTGGCCTTGACTGCAACTCAATCATGGCAACTGTATTTTGGTCCTTTTGGTTTGCCTCATTTCACAACCATGCCTATCAGATCAAAAAGATACTTCCCTAAGTATGTCGAAGGAGGTGATCAAGATCCTAATAGCCACATTCAAGCATTCAATACAACCTATGGGATTCTTGGTGTTTTAGAGTAAGATGTGCATGTTTGCCTATTTGTTAGATCCCTTGTTGGTGATGTTGTTGTTTGGTTTCAATTTGTGGAAGATAGGTGCATCACTGGTTGGAGTGTGCTAGAGAATAAATTTCTTGTGATATTCAAACTAGCAGTCAATATAGGCTACCTATTATCCCAACTCTTGAAGAGTAAGAAAGGAAAAGATTAGAAGATATGAAAGTTTGTGGATAGATTCAACTGAACTTTGACAAAGATTACACAACTTGACTAGCCCAGCCAAGCTAACTTGTTTTCAATCTTTATTGTGGTATTGCATCTAAAGGTCATATTCCATCTCAAAAGGAGTAAGATATGTGATTTTGAGATTGCTAAGAAAGAAGCTGATAGAATTGAGGATGATTTGTTTTTATCTAGTTGGTTTCAATAAAATAATATCACAAAACTCTTAGGTCTAAATTTGAATTAAAAGATGAGATAATATGTGATAATTTTAAGCCCTCGGTGGATGGTTGTTATGATATAGGTAGAGAGAAATTGTACAACAAAGAGCCTTTGTTTTTTGATACATAATTGGTTGATAATAAAACCATTAGTGGAGTAAATTGTGATAAACCTTTGCAAGAAGGAATTTGTCTCTATGAACAGTAGTATAATTCGAAAGTAAAACACAAACATAAAAAGTTTGTTCTCAAAATAGAAAAACCAGCATCCCCTATATCTAATTTTCAAATTATGACAATGTTTGGTCCAAAGTATTTGTTAATGCCTCATGTGACTGAAAAAAGTCCTCATGATGCAATGGGAGCATATCATTTTCATGTTGAGTATGATGATGAGGATTCTCAAAAAGTCACACCTGAGAAAAATAACTCTTTTGATATGACAAGGTGTTGTTGTTCACACATTGAGAATAATAAGGAACATATTTCCCAACCAATGATCTAATGAATTTTTTAAGTATGCCTCCTGTAGAGGAAGAGCTTGATGAAAATAAGTTGAGTGCAAGCTTACAAATGGCTTCCTCTTATCCAATATTTGAACCTTTTTCTTTTGAATCTCCTAATCCAGTTCTAGTCACTAATGTTGATCTAAAAAGTTTGATAGGTCAACATGACAAAGGAAAGATTCATGGAGAAGAAACAAAAGGCATCCTTAAAGCTGATGGAGAAATAGAATACGAAACCTTTTTATTTCATTACCCACCATCTTCGAAGAAATGGTCACAACCTAAAATACTAGAGGAACAAGGGGATTTGTACACTCCTATGAGGAGCTTGAGAGGTTCAAATGATGATTTATAGTCCAAAACCAAATCCAAGTGAGAGAATCTTTAGAAATTAGAGGTAATCATGCTCAAACCAATTGATAGATCAGCAAGTGAAACAGAAACAAAATCCAAAGGGCTAGAAGATAAGGTGACTTGGTGTGAGCTTAACCTATTATACCTACCAACAGGAATGCATGAGGATGTCATTGTTAGAGAAAATCATCTTTTCCAAATATAGGAATCACCTTCAAATGGGAAAGATTATTTATTCCCCCTTGGAATAGAGAATGTTGAAACAAGTATACAACAGGGAGATCTTCAAGTCTCCAAAGCAATGCAATCCCAAAGTCCATTGAATGTTTCAACAAATATATCTCCTCATGGTGAAGAAGTTATGCCCCACTTTCTCTGAGCCAATGAAGAAGGAATTATGGAAACTCTAGGTATAAGCCTTTCCAATTTCTCTATTTTTGACAAAGAGTATTCAAATTTATTAATAGCAAAGAATGATAAATTAATCTTGGCCAAGATGACCCTATGCTTGAAGAAGCTCACTTCTACTTTGAGGGTGTTTTGAATTCTAAAAAGCCTCTTGCTTGTGCTGATCCCAAGAATATATATATATATATTGAAAATGATATAATCCCTACCTTGGAAATTTTTGAACAAGTTTTGTATCAGTGGATTTTTGGAAAGGGGTGTGAAAATTCTCTGTAGAAGGCTTAGGAAGACTCAAAATTTTATGATGAGACTTGGCTCTTTAGGTGTGATGATTGGTTGATAAGATTCCTACACATGATCAGTTTGAATTACCAAGATGGAGAGCTTTCCAAATGGAAGTGATGTTGGGTTACACCATGCCGATTCAACACATTATTTCGAAAAGGATCTTTCTTCTCACAGCTAGTGAATGGTTCTGTGTAATTTTTCATCAGCTTCGATCTTATGGTGAGTTCTTCTCACCTATATATATTTTTAAATCTTGTTTCTCTCTAAGCTTTCGGTGGTGTTTAGTGTAGTTGGTTGGTTTTTGGTTTGTTGGTAGTTTAGGTGTTTTGGTGTTCCCCCTACTCTTCCCCTTTCTGCAAGAAGCTCCTCTTTGTTTCCTGCCCTATGACTCTATTTCCCAATGGCTAGACATTTGTCTCTTACTAGATATTGCTAGATTCTTCATGTCCCTAATGGCCCACATCCCTAGTCAGAGCCATTTGTTATCGTACTTTTAGCACCTGCATTTTAAACTTCTAAATAAACCCCATAAAAGAATCTTTGGTTGGTTTTTTTTGCTAATGATGATTTGTATATTGTGACTTGTGAAGAAGACAGTGTTTTAGGGGATATGTTGAAGTTCAGAGGTCCACCTCATCAAGTTTGAAATGTGGATTCAAGAGAACGTAGATTCAAAAATTGCATGTAAGTACCAATTCAAATTTAGTGATTTGAAGTTCAAGGTTTGAAATGAAGAAGCAAAGTTCTACATTCAGAATTCAATATGAAAATCATCCTTCCAAGTGCAATCTCCCAAGTGCACATCCAGTTCAAAATGGTAATGTTTAGTGGTCAAATTCAAGTTTTGGTGTTCAAAACATTGGTATGAGAGTCCATAACAAGTTTTTAAAGCATGACGCCCATGATTTTTAGATGCATAGTTAGCCCCTAAATACAACTTCAATATCTAATGATGTGGGATTCAAAAATGGCTAACTAAGGACTTCAAAAGTTGGATGGTTTTGAATTCATATGATCAAAGCCTCGAGGCCAAATACTTAACAATCCAAATTTTAGATGCTCATGGTATTTGTTAGAATCGCTCATTTCTCATGAAGCTATTTGGGGGCCATTCATGATAAAATGTGGTTTTTAAAAGTAGGTTAGTATGCAAATGTGTGATGAAGAAGCAAGTCTATAGCATAGGAAAAATTACATGGCTTCAAGAATAATATGTAGATGAATGAGAAACATAGATGAGGGAAGGTTTGAAAGAAAAGAGGCATTCACAAGAACACGAAAAGGCATTATTCATCCACAAATTTAAGGTGGAGTAGTTTGGTTCCCGATAATAACATGGCCAAAGGAAGCATGCATGGTACAATTCATCAACACACATCCTCATAGAATGTTTGATAGTTTGGCTACAAACCATTTGACAAAAATATCAATGTGTTCATAGAGATTGACTGGTTGCGGGCCACAATCCAATACATTGTTAAATATGTAACTTGTCAAGTAAAAATGATGCAAGAGTGTAATCTATGTTGATCAGCTTGTGTAAAATCAAAAACCACCATGATAAGTGATAATGAGGAATCCTGAAAACACAAAAAAATGCACAAGTTTGGGGAAGCCTCCAAACATAGCCATGTTCCCATACTTGATATGTAATCTGCCTATGTAAAGGTAGCACACAAAATGTTTGGAAAAATCTTATATGAAGATGACTCTTGCAAACCAAGAATCACCAAGAATATCATGTGGATGTATTCAAGCATGGGAATAAAGAAGTTTAAGAGGCACAAGTGAATTGTTTGATAGAATGCTCATCCCTAAAGATGACAGTTAAATAAGATTAACATGAAGACACACATTGTGAATGCGAGCTATTTCCCAAAATTCTTGAACGTAACAAGCCTAAGTGGTTCAAAAGATGAATAAAGGGAAAGAATCTCTGGGTATTTGTGATCAAAGATTATCTATGAAATCTAGCTTCCCCTTTGCATGAATAAGTGAAATATTTATTGATTCACTTGCATGGAATCAAAATCCATGGTGATGGAAAACCATAGGAGTCGCTGCTAGTGTTGTGAGGAAATTGATCACAATATGCACACACACCAAGAATTCGACCAAATGCCTACATAATTAATGGGTTAGAACATAGTCTAGTTCTCCTTGCTTCAAGGAAGCATGTAAAATCCCTTATAATATACTGACTCAAAAATATAAGATAAAGGAACTCATAATAGTTGGAAGTGGTGCCTATCACAACCAAATGGAAAAAGAAAGGGACATTAGTCTAATTCACCAATGACAAGTTATGAATGATTTCTTGAATAAACAAATGTATCATAAAAGTCATTTCTACATGTGATTTAAAAGCCACCATTAGATCATGTCAACCACAATCATAATGGTGTGAATAAAGCCTGACTTACTACAATACCATAGAATACATTATTAGGAATCTATGGGCCTGAACCAATGGATGTTGTGAATATTCAAGGAGATCATTATGCTACACATGGCAATAAGGCAGTTGGATTGCAAGAATGTGCAATCAACCCAAACTATGGGTTAGAATCCCTTTCATCTCAAAACAACATAATCATCAATCCGCCATCAAGTAGAGAAGGAGATGCCTACCATAATGCAAAAGTCAATGAGAAGATGGAATGCTTATGCACACACACACAATGCTCAATCTCCAATTTTGAAGGGATGGATAGTCACTAAGAAAGTTTCTCCTCCCCTCCCCCATCCCCCCACCAAAAAAAAAAGGACTACAAATTCCATAGTCAATAGTGTTTGAGGTCAAATGCAAGTGTCTCCTCAAACTCAATACATGAAATGCACATGTTTTCTCATAGTTATGAATCTATTCGGGATATGTGCCACAAAAGTAATGTGTTGCATAAGTAACCTTGCATTTAAGGTGAATCACAAAATCTACCCATCCAAGACATCAAGTCATAATATGGTTTTTATAAACAATATGACTAGAAAGTAAAGGGAAAATCTCATCATAAAAATACATAAAAGTTGGAGAAAATATTAGATATACCAACCCTTTCAAGATTTAGTTTTGATAACTGAATGTTAGGCCCACAGTTTATTTATTGCAAGAAATTCATTGAAAGGGGGTTCTTCTTTTTCTGATTCGACAGTCCTGAGGCTACAAAAGCAAGGAGAACAAATTTTCATAAGTGTTGATTGTAATAGGGGAAAGACAAAAGGTTTTATTTTATGTTTTGTTTTTCTACAAACTTGATTGTATGAACATGGACATGATGATTTTATAGTTGTTTTGTCATGTTTTCTTGAAATAAAGGAAATGTTTGTGTGTTGGATCTTCTGATCGGAACTTTAGTTTTTCTGATTGAAACCAATCATGTAATCATTTCTTTCTCATTCTTGAATATAGTTATGTTATGTCATGTCAAGTATGAGTATATTTATAAGTTATTCGATTGATAAATATGCACTTTGCAGAGTAGATATTATGTTTAATCTCCTTATTTCTTTTGTAATGTGAAGGGTTGAATAGATGATCGTATGGTTATCTATTCACTCTCTTGTTCTAGTTTGTAACTTTCATAATCACACTTAGTCCATGGTTATATGCAAGTGTTAGTATGCCTTAGTACCTTCAGGTTAAAGATATATCAGGATGTTTAATTCGTTGCAAATCTTACAAGGGAGATGTACCTCTCAATTTAGAGGAAGATTATCAATGTAATGATATTCTATCCAACTATTAGTACATGTTTGTTTTTTATTTAGGCATATTGAGTCATACCTTGTAATTCTCTTTCGAAGGAAAAATCTAATCACTAATATTTCTAAAACCATGTAGGTGGATAGTACTCAAATAATTTTTGATGAGTAAGAAGATCCTTTTAAGTATTTTGGAATGAACATTGTTGACAATTTGGTTAGCTGCACTAGTTTTGATGATGATGAAGAAGATAACAAGGAGAAAGAAGAAGAGGAAAATACAAGAAGAGAGGATGAGGAGAGGAAGGAGAAAGATCTTGAGGAGAAAAAGAAGGAAGAGGAAGAAGAAAGGAAAAAGAAAGAAGAAGCAAGGAAAATAGAGGAAAAGAAAAGCAAGAGGAGAAGAAGAAGGTAAAAGAGGAAGAAAAGAAGAAGGCAAAAGAGGAAGAGAAGAAGAAGAAATTAGAAGAGGAGAAGAAGAGAAAGGAAGAAGAAGAAGAAAAGAAGAAAAAGGTAGAAGAAGAGAAAAAGAAGGAAGAAAGAAAGAAGAAAGAGGAAGAGGATTAGAAGATGCATGAAGAAGATGCAAAAAAGATAAGTGTACTTAGTTCTTCTAGGACACCTATTTCATCAGCAACATTAACAAGGATAGATGATTATGATCAGACTGAATTATCTCATCTCTCAAAAAAATTAAAAAGAAGAATAAGAAAATAAAAATTCTTGAAACCACTTTGATGGAAGCTACACAAAGACTTGAGAAATATTTTTCTACAAATTTGACAAAATATGATCCCCTGGATGAAGAAAATGCAGTAATATAAGCATTTGATATAGATTTCACAAGGTTATCTAACATTGCAGTTTTCCAAGCACAGGCAAACCATGATGCATAGTTGTTCAATACTATTTGTCAAAACATCATAAATGATTTAGGAAATCTTGATGTATGTATCAAAGAATTGAGAAGATGTGAATGAGAAGGAAAGGTGGTGTTTGCTAACATTTAGGTTCACAAAAGACAAAGATGAGGAGCTTCAATATATATATATATATATATATATATATATATATATATATATATATATATATATATTGAAGCACTAGTAAGTCAACTTCAGTAGCTAGACTAGAGAATTGAATATGTTAAGATATAGATCATGAACTTTGCATCATCCTCAATTTTCTTTGAACTACATTTCAATACCATTGTTTCCTTGTTACATTATCAATTCAAACATCTTTAAAGGCTCTAATTTTTATTTCTCTCAAAAGAATGGAAGATATATTTTTATTCTATTATGCCAAGCAGTGTCTAGCAAATGAACTTTGCATCATCTGCTATTCTTTAGTTCCTTTTCATGCTATATATATATATATATATATATTGAAGCACTAGTAAGTCAACTTCAGTAGCTAGACTAGAGAATTGAATATGTTAAGATACGGATCATGAACTTTGCATCATCCTCAATTTTCTTTGAACTACATTTCAATACCATTGTTTCCTTGTTACATTATCAATTCAAACATCTTTAAAGGCTCTAATTTTTATTTCTCTCAAAAGAATGGAAGATATATTTTTATTCTATTATGCCAAGCAGTGTCTAGCAAATGAACTTTGCATCATCTGCTATTCTTTAGTTCCTTTTCATGCTGTAGTTTAGATTTTTGCATCTACATTGTATTTACAGGTAGATGTTTGATATCCTTTCGTGCTTTTCAGTAAAAGCATCCACATTTAATTCATTGAACATCTTGTACGAGGAGCTGTACCTAATAAAAATTTAGAGGAATATTATCAACTCCATGATAACCTATCCAACTATTGGTGTTAGTTTGTCCTCTCACTTGGGCATTTAGGGTCAGATTTGTACACATTTATTAAAGCACAATCTATTCACTAACAAATTTTTTGCAACTCTGCTGGGGATCGAAAGCGAAGATCAGTATTAAGATTTGTTTCCTCTATTTTCTTATTATCTCCATGTGTAGGAGATTGGCGACTATTGCAAAGACCATGCTGACCATAAAAGTCATGAGGAGATTAAGGCCAAACCCTTCTCTCCTAGAACTTTATCAAATAGATGATAAAGTATTGCATGAGTTTTTGGGCAACTTCAAAGGAAGCATTTCTTGGGGTGTCCGAAACAATATGCCCATCGAAGATGATGACCTGCCTTGGCTATTATGGAAAAACCTTTGTGCTAGGTATCATAAACTGAATGATTTGGAAATATACAAGAGAAAAGTCCAGTAGCGTGAAGAAGAATTGAGTGTTGGTGATGAGGAAGCCCCGGTGATTTCATCTCATTTTATATCATACAATTATTTAGTCTTTAGTGAAGAAGAAATTTAGCTAGAGTTACTCCAGCGTCATGTTGATCCAGTTTTACAAAAAGAGAATACCTGTGACAACACTGGAGTAAAGGTAAGAAATAATGGTGAAATCTTGTCTCAAGGTCTTTCTTCATCTCATGCTAAAATTTGTACAGTAGAAGGTCATGGTGATTGTTCTTTTCCTAAAGATTTTGTTGAGAAACTTTCTCCAGGTGCCTTGTCTAAAAATGAACCTTTAAATGTCACAAAAGATTGTGAGGGTATTGATTCTTTGAATGAGAATGTAGAAAAAGATCCTTTTCTTGAATCTTTTCATTCTAAAAATAATGCAGCAGCATACCCTATAGGAAGTGTTGAATTTAATGAAGGTGCCTCAAAAACTTTCTCCCCTCCAGTTTCTGAAGCTTTCAATTTTGAGACCGGTAATGGTCATCTTGTTTCAAAACCTTCTAATTATGAAAAATTAGACAACTTGCTACCAAAATTTCAATCTTTCATTTTTGATATCAAGCATCATTCTTTGAAGAGTCTTCTTGATGAAAAATTTCACAATGGCATGCAGCTGGAAAGTAAACTTGCCACTTTCATGAAAAATGAAAATGATTCCTCATACTTGAAAATCAGTAATTAGCCCATGCAAAGATTTGGTTAGTTCGATGATGAGATATGTAATTATGATAGGGTGAAAGTATGTGAAGAAAAATTTTCTTCTCATGCTAGAAATCAAATTGAAGAAAGAGGTGCTGAAGTTATTACTTAGCCTACAGATAGCCTAGTTGAAACATGGAAAAGAGCATTCATTGACCAATAGGAAAGAATCTTTGATGAATTTTTGTTATCTCTTTAGTTGGAAGACCTCTCTCAAGTCAGCCCATTTGATGATGTTGCAATTCTTCCTAAAGATGAGGTGAAGATACTTTTGGATGAAATTCCTTGTGCTGATTTTATTCTTGAATAAAAGAGGTATAGAGTTGGCTCACAACCTAGTAATGATTTAACTGGTATATTGAAGGACACTCTTCTTAATGAGGAAGAAGAAATTGTAGGCACATTTTTATCCTCGCTCAAACCAAATTATCTCTTTGATGATAAATTAGGTATTCATTCAAATCACATTGAGAATGAAGCATTCATTGATAATTTTTCCTCTCATTCATCTATGCATGGTTTTGCTGATTTGGATTGTGGGAGAAATGCTGAAACATGTGATGGCAGTTTGGAAAGAGGAAGAGATGGAATTCGTGGTATGTTTGATGATAGTTTAGTTATTGAAAGAGATGAAGAAAACAAATACTCAAAGGTTGATCCTATGTTGGATGAGGCATCTCTATGGCTACAAGTTGACCATGACATCAAAGAACTTGTACAAGAATCAAATCTTGATGACAACATGTTCGGGTATCATGCATCATATCTTGGTAAGGTCTCTACATTTGATGTTTTTCAGCTTGAAATGAAATCTAACCCTATAGATGTGAAAGATCAACTCTCGTATGAGGAAGAATGTTATGACAAGCTATGGCTATTCAAAAAGGAGATCAGCATGTGTATGTACATTGCCAGTCTGAAGTTTGGCATTTAAAGGGTCATCAACAAGCAATGGTTTGAAGTTGTTCCCTTAAGGTATGAATTGCTAATCCGAAAGGGCTCTTACTTCTCCCAACTGGTAAATGGATTTGCATAGCTTATGCTTTCTTCTGGTTCTCTTGGTAGATTTTCTTCCTACCTTTGTAAATATTGTAAATAAGTTTTTGTTGTGCATAGTGGTAGTTGGAATAATGTGCAAGCCTTGTGCTTGCTAGTAGTTTAGGTGTGTGTTGTTGGTTTGAGTTTTCTAGTTTTGCCCTGCTCCCCTCCACCCTCTCTGCAAGTAGCTCCCAGTCTTCCTTTCTTGTTGACTCTATCTGCCCAATGTTAAGGCACTGTTATTCTCCTAGAGATTTGCTGGAGTTCTCTGCTTTTGGCATCAAAATCAGTCTAGCAGTTAGAGCCCCTATTAGCACCCAATATGATCACAATTTTGAAATTTGTGATTCATGTTTTTGAACCACTTTGAACCTCAATTCAAAGTAGTTCAAAGTCCTTCGATTGTTCAATTGACCCATCCTATAGGTTCAAAACAAGTGAAGTTCAGATTCTGGGCTTGAAATGCAAATTTAGAGACAAGATTCAGATTCAATGTCTTCAAGATCAATGATCCAGTGCAGAGGTATAAGGAACATTTAATTCAGGTTTAGATGACTTCACAAGAGGTCTTACAGGTTTAGAATTCAGTTTGGATGTTTGATGATATCATTGTCAGATTGTAAATCTGGAGGCATTTAATTAAAGAAGATCCATCCATCAAAGGGGGGAAGATCAAAGGCAATCGGGTTTCATTCTGGATTGAATTCAAATTATAGAAGGTCCATGAATATATTGGATTCTTGGATTTATTTATCTTCATTGAGATCATATTTCAAACATGATTGTCTAATTGAATATTGATAGCAATGGAAAAGAATGGTATATCTGCTAAAATATATTTCAAGCATCTGATAATACAAATATAGAGCTCAAGACAAG
The DNA here is from genome assembly GCA_028749045.1 of Cupressus sempervirens. Taxonomy (NCBI): domain Eukaryota; kingdom Viridiplantae; phylum Streptophyta; class Pinopsida; order Cupressales; family Cupressaceae; genus Cupressus; species Cupressus sempervirens. Next base: position 491,804,210 of record CM053791.1, on the reverse strand, counting down.
TTCCTGCAAATCACTCACCTGTACTGATTGGAGCGATCAGTCAGCTATTTATGAAGAGAACGTGAGTCATGAATTTCTATCAAAGACATCATTTTTTTACCCTCAAGCTCATCATCTAAGATAGAGAGTTTTCTATGATAAGATTGACCGAACTCTAACGAGTTCAGCATATTGAGACTCACCACTATGACCATGGGTTCCTCATTGAATGAAACGTCCTTGCCATCCAATGCTCATGTCTCCAAATAAGGTAGCTTTGTGATGAGGAGCATGACCCCCAATATTTGGAGTGCCAACTGTACATACCCGAAAAGGCACCAGACTTTTTATATCCAATATACGATTCCCATTTTAAACATCTTCCCATCCTACAAACCTGCGGCTAAGGAGGATATTAATGGCATGGTGCTCAAATGGAAGTGAATTTTCTAAAGCAAGAATGGGAAGTCTATTATAAGACACAAATCACAGGTTCTAGAGATGGTGTAGAGATGAATAGAACCCACTCACCTTCACACAATGAAAGCTCTTCATTGATAAATTGTCTGAGTGTGGTAGGCCCGAGTAACATTTCTATCACCAAAGTCACAGAGAAGTTGATGCTTCATTTGAATCCATCCTAATACAGTACATAATCTTATTTAAGTCTATGCTTGTATGCAAAGGTTTTAAGAAACACTGGTCGTGTAATGGGCGAGGTGGTTACTACTTCGGAGCAAGAAAAGAATTGTATTGCCAGTAAAGTAGGTAAGGAAAAGGAATTGTCTTTAGCAGATATATGTTCTATCATTTGAGAGCAGAAAGCACTTCATTTGATTACAAATGTGATAGAGATTCTGTACACCTCAAACCATGTGCACCATGAATTCATCAGATGAAATGTTTGAGAATGTCTTTGCTATTGTCAAGGAATAAATGTTAAGGGACCCAATGTGCATGGTTGTCCTAATTATGGAGTGTTACCATAGTATAGTTGTAAAGAGAGCTCATCGAATGAAAGGAGGCAATAGAGCTAGTTTGGAAGTCTCATGTTTGAGTCACAAATATGGCAAGTGTTTGACCCTAATGCTCCCACATTCACCCCTCCTTCAATCTTCTATTCCTAGCCACCCTTGTGATAGCAGGAGATAAAGATTGACATAAAAATAATATTGCCCATAGCATCATGTTTCATTTGTTCCAAGTGGCAATTCTCAAGCCACATCAAGCCTCATATCGAGCTTGAGATTCCCATTTTGATTCGGGACTAAAATCTTTATATTCATCCAAGTCTGCAATTGCCAACACAGATAACATCAAAGGCATAGTACTCGGTGGGAAAGCACATGAGCTTGGAATGAATGCATGCAGAGTGTTCGACAAAGAGCATTAGAATAAGTACAAGTTAGGTTTCATAGAGCTCCATTTGTGAAAGCACTGACATCGGCAATAACAGTTAGAGCTCTCCAGGTAACACTAATCAAACCTTCCAATGGTTGATGTTTTAGAATCAGATTCTCCATTAATTGTTGTTACAATGCTTAAGTGAATGGAATTAATAGCACAAAAAGGGAAATATTGTCCTCGTGTATCATTACATTATTACCGAGCAAGTGCCATTGTGTGTAACCTGAGAGATGGTGCCAGTTTATTTCATCATGCAAGTATTAAAATGCTATATAATAGGAATCCTTTGGGGTCATAAAGAATATAGCAATCAAGAAGGGGGAGCTGACGAGTCATCAGATATATGCCACCTGTCAAAGAGTAATGATGGTCTTTTGTAATCCATAATTAGAAGGAGATTCAAGGTAAAGAAAGGGGGAATTTTAAAAGAACATAAGAACTAAAAAATTGGAATGGGAGCAACCAAAGAGGGGCCAGTTCCAAGACTCAGTTAGGGAACTAAAAAGCCATGGGGAAGAATAGGTTAAATAAGCTAGCGGCAGAGTAATCAGGGGTTCCATTCTAGCTTCTTCTAAACTACAAACTTTGAGCTTCAGGCAGGGAGGAGATCTTGCAAAACTGTTCTATTTTTCTTGAGAGGCTGTGAGAGGCAAAGCATGGGCTTTTTTCTTCTTTTCTTTTTCAGTTTTGTGTGCCTGAGATAGAAATAAGATTTTGATAGTTGATGTAATATTGTGAAAGGGGTTTCTGTGTTTCTTGAAATAGTGTTTTGGTTGTAATGTGTAGAAGATATTTCATGATCTTTTATAGTTGAGGAAGGGAGACTGAAGGTTAATTATATCAAAACTTTGATTATGGTGTATTTTCCTTCCACTGATCATGAACTTTGCGTCATCCTTAGTTTTCTCTGAGCTACATTTCAATACCACTATTTCCTTGTTACATTATCAGTTCAAACATCTTTAAAGGCTCTAATTTTTATTTCTCTCAAGAGAATGGAAGATATATTTTTATTCTGTTATGCCAAGTAGTGTCCAGCAAATGAACTTTGCATCATCTGTTGTTCTTTAGTTCCTTTTGATGTCGTAGTTTAGATTTCTGCATCTACGTATTTATAGGTAGATGTTTGATATCCTTTCATGCTTTCTGGTAAAAGCACCCACATTTAATTCATTGAACATCTTGTACGGGGAGCTATACCTGATAAAAATTTAGAGGAAGGTTATCAACTCCATGATAACCTATCCAACTGTTGGTGTTAGTTTGTCCTCTCACTTGGGCATTCAAGGTCGGATTTGCACACATTTCTTCAAAGGACAATCTGTTCACTAACAGAAGGCATTAGAGATTCATGGAAGAAGAACTTCAAGAGTCTATAGATAAACTTTGATGATTGTATGGCATGGCTATCAACCTAATAAAGAGGTATTGTTCAAAACTTTGACTTGTAAATAAAGTTTTGACATCTTTGTCATTGATGTCAAAGGAGGAGAGAAAAGTATGAAAATTGTATAGATGTATAATAAATGTATGTAACTAAAAGGGGGAGTAATGTGAAGTCAGAAGTCATAAGGAAAGATGGCTGATATAATGATCCATGGTTTTGAAATTTTTCTAAACAGTTTTTGAAGTGATAAACTTCTTTTTGGACATAGTCAATATTCCTCATATTGTAATCAATGAAAAAGGGGGATTATTGTTGGAAATTTGGCTAAGGTTATCATCTGATGTTTTCATTTATGGCAAAATGATTTCAATATGAATAAAGAAAATCATGAAAAGAAAGTCAAGGAAAATATACTTGGGAAATTGTCAAGTGTCAAATAGTTATCTAGTAGAACTCGAACAATTTTGTTATGTACAGATGACAAAGTAATATTTGGCACATGCTTAGTTAAGGACAGGTAATATAGAGTGTCATGATGACATGGCTAAGTGCACGTGATAATATAGAATATATGGAAGGAGTTATGCAATAAACACTAGTAAAGGCAGTGATCAGAGTTGAATAGAGCATAATGGTAAAAGGTAAATTACAGGTTACGAAATTATTTTGGATACAAAATAATTACTTAACTAATTAGGGACAACATCCTAGATGTTAATCCTAAGTTAGGAAGAATTAGTTTTGTGTTTTTCTAAGCATGTGAAAGCTTGAAGGCCAACTAGGTAGGTTTTGTAAAATGTAATGGTATAAAGGAAAGATTGTATTATGTGAAGTTCAGTGTAAGTGATATATGATATGTGAAGAATTATGCAATCTATATGATGCAAATTTTGATGTAAGATCAGAGATATGCAAAGAGCAACAAAAGAAAAGATCAGATATTGAAGATATTAGCAATAAGAGGTTTTTGTATCTATCTCTTTTGTATAAATGAACTGTATTGTATAATTGCATGTTTGGGCAGTGAGCTCAACTTGCATACATTGTAATTGTAATGGAAACTCCTAATAGGGTTGAGGATTTTAATAGGACCTAGTCCTCTAACAATAATCGAGACACTATATGTACTTTATAGACTCCTAATAAGGTCAATATCCTTAATAGGATACTTTTGTTTAGTGGATCATTTTGTTGGTACCATCCCTGTCAAGGTTTTCCCTTAGCCAGGGTTTCCCTACTTAGCAAAAAATGGTGTTATGATTTCTCTTTGTGTATGGTTAACATATATGTTTATCATTGTTATTTTACTTTCATATGCATGTTATAAAGTAATTAACAATATTTAGTTGTGGGAAAAATTTTGTAGAATACTAATTCACCGCCCCCCACTCGCCCCTCTTAGTATTACCTATTTCTAACAAAGGCATCACAAATTAATTAAATAGAAGCAGATCATACCATAGTGAGTATAGATAATTGCCCTTGGTATACATATGTTGTCTAGTATTTGAGAAACATGAAAATTCATGACAATTGGAGTGAAAATAAAAAAATGACAGTTAAATTGCATGTAGAAAAATATGTTCTTGTTGAAGGGCATTTATATTGGAAAAATAGAGTTGGCAAATTATATTTTTTCTTTGATACTCACCAAGTAGACACCATTCCAAAATAATTACATAAAGGATTTTGTGGAGGATATTTTTGTGTCCGGACTACTGCAAACAAAATTCTAAGGGAAGGATATTACGAGCGTCATCTCTTCAGAGATTGTTGTAATTATGTGAGAAAGTGTGAAGCATGTCAAAGGTTCTTAGGTAAATTGAAGTATGATGGATCTTTTTCCCTTAGAACATTACAAGCATGGGAAACATTTCAAATGTGGGGAATAGATTTCATAGGTGAAATCACCAATAAGTCAAGCAGTGCATTCAGTTGGATTCTGATTGCTACAAAATATTTCACCAAATGGGTTGAAGTCATCCCAACTAGGTGATCTACTAGTAATGTTGCTACAAATTTTTTAATGAGTAACATATTGAAAAGATTTGGTGTTCCTAAAAATTTTATTGTTGACAATGAGATGTGTTTTAGATCAGAGGAATTTACAAACTTTTGTACAAAGTATGGGATAACAGTGTCATATTTGTCCCCATACCATCCACAAGGAAATGGTCAAGCTGAGTCAATTAATAAAAGTATTCTTAAAATCATAAAAAGGATGTTGGAAAATAACAAGAGAGTTTGGGATTTGAAATTACACTTTGTAGTATGGGCAAATAGGATAACAAGAAAAAAGTCAATTGGATTCTCACCTTTTGAACTTATATATTGTCAAGAAGCTAGAACTCCTTAAAATAATTTACTATCAGTATATAGATTTATAAGAACTAATAAAATTAAGGATATTTACTTAATGGATGAAAGAATCACTATTTTTGTAGAATTAGATGAGAAGAAGAGATCAGCATTGGAACACAACATCGAAAGGAAAAAAGGTGTGAAACACTTGCATGACAAGAAGGCCATGAAAATAGTCTTTAATGTGGGAAATTAGGTGTTAAAATGGAATGTTAAGGGCCAAGACAAAGGGAAGCATGGTAAATTTGATCTTTTATGGTTAAGGCCTTATATTATATCTGACAAATTTGGAGAGCATTCCTTCCTTCTTCAAGAGATAAATGGACATGTATTAGAATTTCCTATTCATGGACAATACCTTAAACTCTTTTTCTCTTAAATGATTATGCATTTATTGTTTATTATTAAATAGGACTAATGTTTTATGTTTTTTCTTTTTGTGCTTTTTTTCCAGAGATAGTTGGATTCTCACCATATCTTAGAGGAATATGCATCCCCAAAAAGAGTCATTGATGGGACCTCAAATTTTAAGTGTTCACATTGAATTTTGCAATTTCGGAGCATGGCATTAGGAAATATTTTGATTTTGCTATTATAGAACATTGATTAACATCAAATTCTAATTTCATGAAATTGAGACAATGTTTAGGGTTTTGTTCTGATTTTGTGACTGTAGGAAGAGAGATATTCTTGATGATGGATTTCAAAATTTTGATGTTGATGGTTCTCTGCCAGTCTATCATTCCAAAGTTCATAATGAGAAATTAATTTCATTAATTGATTGATAGAAAAATGATTCTATGTTTTTTTTGGAGGACAAAAGTTATGGGGCTACTAGTGCAATCACGCAATGAAAATGAAGTACCACTTCTAGTCATGCAACCTAGAGTAACACCAACTCAAGAGGATTAGTTCAACATTATTAACAATATGTATGTAGCCACATGGGATTTATGTACAACATAGGCCCAGTATCAAAGTGACTGACATGAAATTTTGATGGAGGAAGAAGTAGGGGAAGCCTTGAACATGTTGGTGGGAGTTCCAAACAAAGAATTTATTTTGCACCTAAAGAAATCTTGACATGATGTGAGAATTATAATTCTTTTTTGTTTTATTTTTTATTGTAATTGATTTGTAATAAGTTGCAGTTAGTTTTTAGTTAGTTAGGATGAAAAAGCCTTAATCTTTTTGCACCCTTTCATGCTCTATAAGAAAGGGTGTCGAGGCCTTATAGAGATATAGAGGCATACAAGAATATATACTTGGAAAAGTATTTTTTCTAGATATAGGCATGTATACTGGTGTAGATACTACAACTTGCTACAACCTAGTTGCACTCTTTTTCTAAATTAATAAAATATATTGTGTTATTCTCTAAAATATAGGGAATTGGTCATTAATTTTGCTAAATTTGAGTCTTCATTGGATTTACACTATTTTCAAGAAAAATTGAGGTAATCCTTTGAGAACAAAACTCATATTCTTATGTATGTTTTGAATAATTGGTCTTTATTGTGAAGTTAAATTCAATTATCTAGGGTTTTTCCATTATTCATAGTTTATTTTCTTATTAGTTGATGGTGGCACGCATGTCTCCAAAATATAAGATTTATTCAATAATTATCTAAGTTGACTCTCTTCTCCAATTTGGAAGGCACTAGTCATATTTACAGTTTCAAAGTAGAGGATGGCTTTGTGGAAGGTAAATAATCAATGTGCTCCCACTTTCATGCCCTGTATTACAAATTTACAAATTTGTTTAAGATTTCCACTTTACACTTTACAAATGCTCACTATTATAATTAATTTCTCCTTGAGAACCGTTGCCAACACAAGAGTATTGTTAAGTCTTCACTGTATTCACTATTCCCTTTATTAAATCAAAGTTACAACCACCTAGGTCTTATAGAGCCTAAAGTGTGGAGGTTGAATAAGCAAATATTCAACCTTCTTTATTGACCAAAACTGTGTTAAGTTTTCCAGCATCGAGTAGGCAAGCTCGTAGGAAGTCAACCAATAATTTTGTATGCCAACAAATTGACAAATCCACTAGGGAGATTTGTTACAATTCAATTTGTGGAGATTGACCTAATATTCTAAAGATTAGGGATTGAGTAAAATATCTCCAGACTTTGCTGGAGAGTGAAACCATGCATACATTCTCCCTCTTTCTTATTCAATCTTTCATGGTAACACATATCATCCATACCATTACCATCCATCTCCCTCTTTGACAACAATGCCAAAGACACTTTATCTATCTCATGCATCTTTTCATGTAGATATCTTCATGTTAGTACTAAATTCATCATATGTCATCTGTATCTGACTGATAATATGATTCTATCATTCTTCCTCTACTACTACCTTAGGCAACTCCTAAAGTAGGACTATCTACATCAACCTGTAAGAAATCATGATCAACCCATTTGAAATAGAGCACCATTTCAGTTTAAGTAACCTTGTCTAGGGGAATCACCCCTAATTTACCTCTTAGATATTCATCAACATCCTTAGGTAATGCTTTAGTAAAAATATCAACTATTTTCTCCTTAGTGTTCACATACTCCAAGATCACTCTTTGTCTTGAACTGGCTCTCTCAAGTAATGATAATAAAAATATGCTTAGTCTTTGTATGCATTACAAGATTATTTGATATGTTTATAGCACTAGTAGTATCACAATAGATAACAATTGGATTAATGATCCCGTCCTTCATTCCTTTTAACAATTATTTGATTCATATGATATTTGAACACTTCAATGTTGCTACCACATATTCAGGTTCAGTTGTTGATCGAGAAATGAAATTTTGCTTCTTCCTTGTCCATGAAACTAGTTTCTTTCCTAGAAAAAAAGCTCCTCCACTTATACTTTTATTTTCATCAATATTTCTTGCCCAATCTGATTTGGTGAATGCCTTTAGTTCAAAATTATCATTCTTCTTGTAATACAATCCATAGTCTTTTGTTCCTTTCAGATATCTCAATATCCTTTTCACTGCCATCATGTGATTTTCCTTAGAAATTATAGAAAATCTTGCAACTATCCCAATTGCTAATGCAATATCAGGTTTATTGTGAACAACATATTACATTTTTCCAATCATTGATCTATAAAATGTCTAGTTCACATCAATAGAATCATCATTCTTAGATAACTTATGTCCAATGGCCATAGGTGTACTAATTGGTCTTGAATCTTCCATTCCAAAAGTTTTTAGTATCTCCTTGATGTATTTAGATTGAGCAATGAAGAAACCTCACTTCATTTGATATACTTGTAAATCAACAAAGAATTTGATCTCACCAAACATAGACATTTCAAATTCCTTCTTCATCTCATTTGCAAATGATTTTCATAATGCTTCCTTCCCTCCGAATATAATATCATCAATGAAGATTTTAGATAACAATACCTCATTGTTATTACTAGTCTTCAAGTATAGATTGATGTTATTAGTTATAGCAAAACTAATCTTCACTAAATAATTGTGTAGTCTTTCATACCATGCTCTAGGGGCTTGTTTCAAACCATATAGAGCCTTGTACAACTTACATACCATGTTTTTCTTGATAGAGTCAACAAATCCTTCTTGATGCTTTATGTAAATTTCTTCTTAAACTATTCCATTTAGGAATGTAGATTTGACATCCATTTGGTATACCTTAAATTATTTATAGTTAGAATATGCAAGTAGTGTTCTAACTTCTTCTAGTCTTGCAATAGGGGAAAATGTTTCCCAATAGTCAATTCCTTCTTCTTATGTATATCCTATGCATACCAATCTAGCCTTGTTCCTTGTGACTTCACCTTTTCCATTTAACTTTTTCCTGAATACCAACTTTGTTCTAATAACATTTTTGTCCTTAGGTCTAGGTACCAGTGTCTATGTTTTTTATTTCTCTATTTACTCAATTTCTTCATCCATTTCTTGAATCTAGTCCTAATTCTCCAAAGCATCTTTTACTAATTTGGGCTCAAACACACAATGCAAATATTATCACTTCTAAATATTTTCCTTTTCATAGCACTAGATTCTTTATCTCCAATGATTTTCTCATATGCATGATGTTTTCTCACATATTTTACGAGTACGAGTTCTTTCCTTCTCTTGTCTTCTATAGGTTCATCATGAAAAATGATGTCAAGCTCTTTTTCTCTTTCTAGTTTAGGTTCTAGTTCATATTCTTCTTGCTTAACATTGTCTTCCTGATGTTTGGGTCCTTCTGCATGTCCTGATGTTTGGGTCCTTCTGCATGTACATCAACATTATTTTGTTGTTGTTTGACACCCACAATCTATTGCTTAGCAACTTGCTATTGCAACCTAATATTCCCATTTTGTTGTTGATTTGTAGCTTTGTTCTCTTGCTTAGGTGGCATATTGGGAGAACCTTCATTCACATATATGAATGTGTTGTAGTCTTCAAGTTTTGTCTTGCATTCAACTTCACTCTTTTCTGCATATTCATCAAATTTCACATTTGCACTTTCCACAACTTTGTTAGTGTTAGAGTTCAAACACTAATAAGTTTCTCTCTTAGTGGAATAACCTAGGAATATGTCTTTATCACTTTTAGCATCATGTTTTCCATTTTTATTATCCTTTAATATATAGAATTTACTTCCAAAAACTTTAAAACACTTCACATTAGGTGCATATCCATACCATAATTCAAAAGGTGTAACATTTGTACCTTTCTTGACTTGCACTTTGTTCAAAGTATAAATAGTTGTACTTACAGCTTCTCTCCAATATTTATGTGATACATTCTTCTCCATCATTGGTGTTCTAGCATAGTCCATGATTGATCTATTTCTACTTTTAGCTATTCCATTTTGAGGAGGGGTCCTAAGTGTTGATATCTTCCTTGTAATTCCTCTATCATTGTGAATTGGAAATTAATTCTCCACCTCTATCAGATCTCAAGCACTTCATACTCTTTCCTGTCTCCTTTTCAACTCTGGCCAAATACCACTTAAACAACTAAAAAGCATCATATTTTTATTTAAGAAATATCACATTCATCATTCTAGAATAGTCATCAACAAATAGAATGAAATATTTGTCTCCATAATATATTTGTACACCAATAGGTCCACAAAGATTAGAATGAATCAATTCCAAAATATCATCAAATGAATATGTCTTTCTCTTGAAATTAGACTTTGTCATTTTTCCTAACTGAAATTGTTTACACATAGCTTTATCATGTTTTTTCAATTTTGGAAATCCTCTTACCCTTTTCATCTTACTAATGCTAACCAAATTGTCAAAAAATACATGGCATAACCTCTAGTTCCATAACCATCATTAGTGAACTTAATACAATACCCTTGTATAGTCCAATTGTCTCAAATTTACTTTTATCACCAGTCATATGATTTGAACAACTACTATTAATTATCTATCTATCACTTTTATTCACATATAAGATTAATGCAATTTTTTATCTTCATCAGAATCGTCTTTCATAGCAACATAGATAGCCTCTTCATCATTACTTTCAGATTCATTATCAGTTTCATCTTCAGTAATGTAACAAAATTTCTTAACTTTATCTTTGTAATCCTTGTTTCTCTTATTGTCTTAGCCATCTCTTCTTCCTATGTACTTTCTTTCCTTCTTTTCATCCTTGTCTCCTCTTTCAAGACATCTTGCAACAATGTGACCAACTTTGTTACATGAAAAATATATTATAGGAAGTTTACCTTTGCATTTCCCTTTTCCTCTTGGAATTCTTATGGCCATCAGTGCTTCAAGCTCATCAAGTTCATCATCAGAAGTATCACTATCACTTTTCACATATTTTCCTTTTCCTTTCTTGCTAAAAACAATTTTTGATTTAAAATAAGATTTAACAGTGGTGGGACTAAAATTATCCAAATTTGACATTTCAAAAGAAGTAGGTCTACCAATCACACGTTCTAGAGTTAGATCATAACTTGGAGTACATCTCAGTTCTTTTATTGCAAAACCTAATAAGAGAAATAGGAAGTAGAATTCTCAATGTATTTTTTATTATAGTTTCATCATCAATCTTTATATTGTCTCCTCTTATAGTGTTTACAACCTATTTGATTCTTCCACAATACTAGACCATATTATCACCTTCTACCATTCTTATTTCATGAAACTTACCTCTCAAGATCTCTAATTTTGCTCTCAATACATTCTTATCTCCTCCATATATGGTTTGCAGTGTATCCCACATTTCCTTAGCAATCTTGCAATCTTTTTTTTCATCAAACTCAGCATAGCTTAGGGGTGATGCAATCTCCAACATAGCTTGGTTATTTTCTTGCTTTTCCTTCATCTATTGAGTTGCTAGAGGAACTCTTGTTATCTACACATATGCATTGTCCACAAAGTATATTGCACCATCTCTAATTCTTGCTAGATGTAGCCTCATCAAACTTTTTCATGCAAGAAAATTCTCTTTGTTCAACTTTGACACCTCCTTTTTGTATATCTTGATCTTTAGCTTCAAGTACCTTCAAAATTTTCTCTATAAGCACCAAAGCTCCCATAACAATTGTTAGAATGTTTAGAATAACTAAGACTGGAAGGTGAATCAATTATTGAAAGTCCAAATGTACCAATTGAATAAACAAACTTTTAAACTACTATAGATCTAAACATCCATTAACTCAACCTCTATAGTAAACTTTCAGTAACATAAACTAGCAATCCACTGTCCTAAATATAATAGACTTGCAGAATACATTAATAGTAAATCATCACAAACAACATCCACACAAGTTTGACACTAGGATTTAAAATGGAAAGCTAATTTAGGAAAAACCACCAGTAACATGTCACCAATCTTTCACTCTTTTGAAGTGAGCTCTGTTAAGAGCCAACCCTATTAAAGGTTATAAAACACACTATTAAATTGTGACCTTGTTAAAGGATTTAATTTCCATATTAGGAGAGGACTTGTTATAGTATTTTAGAACATTCTATTAGAATGTCACCTAGATTAAATGATTTACATATGACTGTTATATCAACCTTGATTAAAGGATTTCAATACTGATACAATGGTTAGATTGTAACAAGAAGTTTTGATCTAGAAAATACAATGTTGATCCCCTGACTGGCCTTCATTATCATCGCAGTCTCTAATTTGCTTGGAAACCCTTCAAGCAATCACTCTTCACCTCTTCTCAACTCTTCTCATCCTTCTCCTTAATTTCATCAATCAATAACATCAACAACTATTCTAACCCCATTATGTTATCCCTTGTACATCCTTAAATAGGTAATTCTAATCTTTTTTCCACTTAAATGTCATCGTCAATCTTAGGATTAGGTTAGATTCATCAAATCCTTCCACCATTTCATCTCGTCTAGAAACTTCTCCAAACTTCTCGTTGAATCTTTTTATAGAAATGTGAAACTACGATTTCCCTTGATTGAACTTTTCTAATTCATCCATCATTATCTTCAACATGCTTTACATATTCAAATAAATCAACTATGTCAATTGGAAATCATGATTTAATCATAAATTGTCAAAATTTTGTCCATTGACAAACACTGTGTTCTGACACTCAGTCATCATTGGTTACTCAATCACTACCAACATTCCATTTGGCACATATACTAGTACTTGATCAATATTGATACTCAATCAAGACTACTTTTTTCTCGGCAAATACTGGCACTCGATCAAAACTAGCATCACTCAACATATATTGCAAGTTCCTTAATCTTCTACTATGTTGCTTGGTCAAGCCTATGCATTTGGTCAATCTTTGATCACTTCTTCAAAGTTTTAGTAAAACTGTCTTCTTTACTTCTAGCATGATTAAATAATCACTTTATCATGTCAAAGTCTAACTAATCAAGTGCCCATTTTTAGTTTCTTCTCATAACTCAACCTTTCCTCTAGGTGCTTTTGCTATGATCAACTTCTCAAATCCTCTTCATCAATCATATAGATATGACACTCAAATTAGATAGAAAAATGTCTTACCAATAAATTTTAACATCAATGACAACATAACAATTGTTCTAATTGTAGTTTCCAACATGAAATATGAGGTAAATTATTTTTGGTTGACATGAAGATGAAATTTAATAATTGTAGAGTTTTTTATAGAGGTGATTACGCATTTTGGCATGGATCATTGATCCCTATGAAGGAAATTTAGCCAATCAAATTAAGAGGCAAAAAGACAAGCATCCAGATCATTTATTCTGTTCTAGAAAACTCTACAAGATGGCTATATAAGGGCAAATCCAAACCCTATTTTATGTGATGTGATGTAATGTAAAAGTGTACATGAAGGGATTGTGTTTTGGATGTTGCAAGTGAAGTTTTGAAGAAATGAAGTATAGCGACTAAGAGGAGTAGTGAAGAGAAGAGAAGAGATATTTAATATAGGAGATCATATCAAGGATGGTTAAGAGAAGATCTATAATCGATATTGTGAGTTAAAAGTGAAGGATCAAGTATTGATACATTCTAGCAAGTGAATAAGGGTAAATCTCTTAATGGAGTGGTCCTAACAGGCCTAGGTAAATCTCCTAATAGAGTGCTTACTTCATGATAATTTTCAAATCCTTTAATCAAGGTAGACCTACTAGTCTTGTAAGCTCCTAGTAGAGTAGAACCCTCATATGGTAGATCATTAGAAGTGATCACATTTGTAGCCCTAATAGGAAAACTTTGTAACTGCAGTAGTGAAGAGTTGTGGGTGTCATCTCCACCCTATTTTTACCTTCACCTTAGTAACATGAAAACCGTCAAAGGTGGAGGTAAAACTGTAGTGGGGATGACACCCATAAAATCACTACTGTAGAAATAAAGTGTGTCTATGAAGGCTACAATGTTTAATCACTTTTGATGATCTACCTTATAAGGGGTCTGCCTTATTAAAGGCTTACAAGACTATCAAATCTACCTTGGTTAAATGATTTCATATCACAACTAAGTGAGTACTCTATTAGGAGATTTAAAAGGCCTATTAAAGCCACTATGTAAAGAGATGTAACCCTAAAACACCTATTAGAATGTATCAATACCTGATCCTTTGGTATGCACTTCAATATTGATAACAAATTTCCTTTATCCAATATGATATCACCTCTATGTGGTTGATCTTCAAAGACTCCTCATTGTATTGCTTGGTCATTTGTGTCGTTCACCTCTTATTTACCTCACAAATTCATATCCAAACTCCTCATAATCACACACACTTATGAATTAGGTCTAAAACCCTCCTTATATAGATGTTTGGTGAAGCTTCTAGATCATGATCAATGATCTAAATCCATCCATTTTGCCGCTTGGTTCTTCTTATTTTTTGATTGGTGGATTCCCTTTCATAGGGATTATTAATCTTAATTAACACATGTAATCATCGCCTTCATTAGCTCCTTGATCTGTAAAACATGCTCCTAGCTCAACAAAAATAGTTTAAGATAATTTTTTGTGCCATTAAAAACTCATATACAAAAACTATTTTACTTGCCACTAATACTCTTCTGATACTCAATGCATATTGTTCTTCATGTTGTCCCTCAACCTTAACTCTGCTTAGCTTATACTGTAAATTTTTCCTATCTCTCACTCAGCATTCACTAAAATTTTTGGCAACTCTTACATGTACTCAGCACTAACTAGCACTCAACATGAACTAAATATGTACACTTTACAATATACTTGCTCGACTTGTATAATGGCTCGGTCATAATGTTTACTAACCAATATTTCCTAGAAAATGAATATTGACTAAGTGTTTTGTACTAATAAAAAATACCAAGATTTCCTTTAGGGTTAACAATCTCCCCCTTCGGAATTAGTGGCAAAAATACTTATCATGATCAAAATTTCATGCTAAATAAAACTTTAACTTTTCAAAAATGCCAAAATCTACAAAAACTCCCCCTTAGGGTGTGCTACATACCTTTGCTTGACTTGACAACTATGTGCATGCACTTCCAAGTGTCTTTAGTTCCTCTTGTTCTTGATAATACAATACTTTACCCTTCTATTTGTCATAATTTGTGTGTGGTATTAGAAGGGGTTAAACCATACTTATCCAAAAAAAGGTTTAAAAATCTACAAAATTATTGTCAATGAGCTATCCCAAGCAGACCTCAAAGACTCTATAGCTTGAATCTCAATCTCCAATTTACTTGTGAGATCTACCATATTATCTAATATAGACAAATTTGGACCCCCTCTTTATTAGCTATTTTTCAATTTGTAAATGCATTTGCATGACCTCCAAATGAGGTGTCAACATAGCTTGAATTGAAATAAGTTTTTCTCTTATTTTGTTATCATTTGCCTGCAACTTAGCTTGTCTTCCTTGCAAAAATCTCAACTTGTGAAAACATACTAAACTAGAACTTGTGTCCATGTTTAGTGTATTAGCATTATACCTCAAATCAACTCCATTCTTATCCATATGAGCTCTTATTTCATTTCTGAAGATACATACATCACATAAATTCCTAAACAATATATGTTCATTTTGAATGACTTTTTTTCCAAATTATCCACAAGTTTGGAGAGCTATACTTGCCTTATAAAAATCTCCACTACAATATTTTCCATGACCTTCTTCTCAAATTTCCTCTCAATCCATTGCATTAGTCTTTTATTTGTGTTAATATCTAGGTCATTCAATCTCTCCACTATTTGTACCAATTGTTTAATGATTGGAGCTTGCTTATTCAGATTATCAACAACAATTGCACTGTCAAGAAATATGTCATTGATCTGATAAAGTACCTCTTTCTATTGTTGTTCTCTTTTTTAGGATTGACCATAGACAAAAATAATAGTGACATGCAAATATAACCAATATCAAAAAATAATAGATCACATAGAAGAAAACACAAGACACAAAGATTTAATGTGATTCACCCAATCCCTAGGCTACGTCCACCAACAACAACTCCAATATTATTATTATCTAGTGATTACAATTTGTAATCCCTTATAGCTCAATACAACTGCAAGAAGCCACAATATTATTATACATTATGAAATGCTTTTTTATACAAGCTTTTTCTACTTAGAAAATTAGGGCTAGAATAAGTCGTCCAATAGAAAAAATAATAGTCGATGCCTTTTACAATATTAGAGTCATTTTTGGCTTTGATAGCATTGCCCCTGAAAACCCCTACGGAGGCATTTCCCCTTGACCCCACCATGTACTGCAATAGGGAGGGCACCTAGGATGCTACCCCAAGACCCTACCAAGGGTGCTGCCCCCAAACCCCCATACAAATAATCTAGGGAAAAACCACACTGAATAAACCTCTAAGTCTAATTAGGCTCCACATCACAACAATCTCACATTCAGAGATTGGTCCAACTCCACAATAATAACCTCCCACTTGGAGAATAATCATAGCACCGCTAAACCTGTGACTCCCATTGGAATATCAAACTACCTTAGACTCTATTGTTCTTTTATTATGTTTAGTCTAGAAGACCAATCGAAGCTAAAGAGGAGTTCAACTTCTCCCTTGTTACTACCTTAGTAAACATATTTGCTAGATTATTATCTCTATGTATCTTGTCTAGCTTTAATTGTCCATCATCCAAAACTAATCGAATGAAATAGTACCACAACTATATTCATCTTTGTACGTAGAGTAGAATTCTTGGAAAGATGAATGGTACTTTGGCTATTTGTAAACAAATAATTATCTTTCTATGGGTGTCCCAATTCTTCCATGAATAACTAAAGCCATGTCATCTCCTTGGTTGCCTCTATAGAACCAACATACTCTACCTCTATAGTGGATAAAGAATTCACCTTTTGTAACTGAGAAACCTAACTCACTATTTCCCACCAACAGTAAATACATAACTTGTTGTACTCCACCCAGTATCAATATCCCCTATCAAATCTGAGTTTACGTAGCCCTATAAATCAATAGTAGAGCCCCCAAAATTTAAACACTTATTAGATGTTCCTCTCAAATATCTAAGAATCCATTTAATTGTATTCCAATGCTCAATCCCTAGATGACTCATTTACCTTCTAACAACTCCCACTTAATGTGCAATATCTAGCCTAGTACATACCATAACATACATCAAGCTTCCTACAATTGAAGCATAGGGTACCTTGGAAATTTTGTTCTCCTCTTCCTATGTCGTGGGACATGTCTCCTTAGTTAATTTTAAATGACCAAGTAAAGGTGTGCTAATAGCTTTAGCATTCTAAGTTTTTGTCTTAGGCAAGTCTATTACGAGTGTTATAAAAGATCTGATCTAATTTTTTTATCTAGGTTTTTTCTAGACTTTTGGTCTCTGTTGTTTTGTAAACTTATGTTGGTTGTTGGTCCCTATAAAACTAGCTTGACTTGGTTGTTGGTCCCTGTGAAACCAACCTTTGAATTATGCTTTGATATACTAGGTTGTTGGTCCCTGTAAAACCAAATCTTGACTTTGGATCTTTTTTGTTTGGGGTTTGGAGTCCCCTTCAAACCTGCTTTTACCTAATCAAAATAGCTTTAGAATTCTCCATAGAGAAATGTTGCAACACTTTCTTAATATAATAAACTTGAGATAATGTTAATTTTTTGTTACTCCTACCTCTGCAAATTTTCATGCCAAGGATTTATTTTGATACCCCTAAATCCTTCATATCAAATGAATATGTAAACTATTGTTTTAACCCCTTAATGTGACCCATGTTAGACCTAGCTACAAGCATGTCATCAATATTAAAATATAAAATAATGTAGATTTCATCATCTAACCCCTTAAAATAAATACAATTATCTGAATGGCACCTACTTTATCCATGCTCATGCATAAAACTATCAAATTTTAGATACCATTATTGAGGTTCTTGCTTCAAGACATATAATTTTTCTTCAATCTGCACACTAAGTTATCCTTACCTTTGACCTCAAATCCTTGTGGCTATACCATATATATCTCTTCATCCAAATCACCATGACATAAAGGTTGTTTTAATATCAAGCTTCTCCAAATACAAATCTTTAGTAGCCACAATACTTAAAATAGTATGAATAGAAGTCATTTTAACAACAGGAGAAAATATCTGATCAAAATCAATGCCCTTTTCAATGTAATCCTTTTAGAACTAATTGTTGGAAATAACAATGGGAAAGTAAGTTCTAAGAGGGGGGGTGAATCAACACTTAAAATTTTTGCCTCTTATCTCATAACTTAACAGGTAAACTAAAAAAACTTAACATGCATCACATCCATAGCATAAAGTAAATAACACATAACATAATAAATTTGGTTACCCAAAAACCCTCCAATGAGAAGGTACAACTAGGGTGGGAACGATACCCATAAATCTTCATTACTATAGTTGTAAAGTGTGGCCAATTATGGCTACAATATGTTTGATCATAATCTGTGATCTACCCTGTGAGAGGTATGTCATGTCAAAGGCTTACAAAGATTGTTAGGTCTCACCTTGTTAGAGGATTTAAACTTACAATAAAGTAAGCACTCGATTAAGATATTTACAATAGCCTATTAGGACTACTCAAATAAGAGATTTTCTTTGTATCACCTGTTAGAATGATTCAGCACCATCATCCTTCAGTTAGTACCTTGCTACTTGATGTTAGATCTCCTCCTTACTATTTAAACCTTGATCCTCCTAATAAGATATGTCTCCTCTGTTATTTCACTTTATTCTAATCTTCTCAAACTAATTCTACAAAGTATAACTCTGTCGCAGCCATCTAAGCCACCATGAATGCCTTTTGAAATCTTAGCATTTGTCTCCTCGCACACTTATGAATTTCTTAGGGTTTAGCCATCTTAAATAAACATTGGTGGTGATGGATTAGGTAAGAATCAATGGTTGAGTTTGATCCTTATTGTTGCCTAAAGCTTCCCTCAATCTGATTGATTGCATGTACTATTTAGGGATTCGTAATATGACTCCATACTTATCTTCTACAAATATAAAATGTTGTTTATGTTGGCCCAAAAATGGTTTACATAGAAGTTTGTGCCATTGCAAAAATCTATGCCATAAATTGTTCACTTGACATCCAAAGGCTCTAATTCTTTGCCTTCATTGTGCTCTTAATGATGTAGCTCAGCTTCTAAATAGCTCAGCACACTCTATTTTCTCGGCACCAAAATCACTCAGCACATACTATTTACTTGGCTTCCTCCATTGGCTTAGAACCTAAATGACTCAGCACACACTAACTGCTCAGCACTAACTACAATATTAATTGGCATGTACTATCTAAACAATTATGCTTGACATGTTGAATAATGACTAAGTGTTTTGTCACTACTTTGTCAAAACCAATTTGAGATTAAAAATCTCCCCCTTTGACATGAGTGGCAAAAGAACTTTGTCATGGCATATACATTCTTATCTAATGCATAAGTTAGATAATGTTTCTATGTGACTAAAATCTCAAAATTTTCAAAATTCATTGTCTAGATTCCATACCTTATTACTCCCCCTAAGTAAATACTTCACTTTTGTTTTTTCATTTATTACTCCAGCTGAGTAGATATGTTGCCTTGATAAATTTCCTCCAAAATTTCACAAAAAAATCCTAATCCAAAACTTCATATTCCCCTTTTTTGACACTAATGGAATTTGGGTTGTACACTTATAGTGTATTTGTCTAGGAATGGTTTGTGTAGCTCCATGATAATATTCAATGCTACATCCCAGTTATCACATGCTACATCTAATGAATGAATCTGTATTTCAAGATAATAGCTAGGTCAACTAAGCCTTCATGAGTAGAAAGTTGAGAATATTTCTTCATCAAAGTATCTACAAAGGCTAGTTCCTTGTCTAACACTTTCACATGAGGTATTAACATGGATTGTACACTGATCAGAGTAGATCTGATATTATCATCTTTGGCTTGCAACTCAATAAGCCTACTCTAATTCATCAATAACCTCTGAAAGTGTATCTGACTATTACCAGGAGATAGTTCTAAAGTACTACCTATGAGTTCTAGATCTCCTTGCAATTGGTCAATAGCCTATTGATCTTCCTTAGTGAATAGACCAACATTGCATAGCTTTGTGTAGAGATCGAAAATATTCTCTAACACCTTTTTCACACTTTCCATTTTAGTTGCAAGATCAACCTATCTTAGTACAATAGCATTACATATCTTCTCTAAAACCTTTGCATGAAATTTTCTTTCTGACCATTCTAATAATTTAACATTAGAATCCAGGTCTTCGTCCTTTATCTTGTCCACAAGAGTGAAAATTACTTTATAATGGGCTTATCTTCATTCATTTCTAGGAGATTGAAAGCATCAAAAAATATGTCTTTGATCTCATGCAAAACTTGTTTTTGCTTATGCTCCCTCCTTAAGATTTCTTGTCTCTTTTTCCTTTGTAGAGCATCTTGAAGAATGCTCATTTCTTCAATTATGATTGTATTTAGATCAAACTTTCGTAACTCAATCACTTCATCTAAGCTTACATCCTCAAATGATATAACTTCAGCACTCTTGGGTGTGCAGGAACTTAGCCTTGATATCTATAATGGTGTGGCATGTATGCTTAGCCTCTAAAGAGTGTGACAACTAAGAGGAGGTGTGGAAACTAGCAAGGTAACCAAAGTTTGTATTGTAAGTTGCTCCTTAGGTTTAGTAGTCACCTTTAACTCTTTAGTCTTGTCTCCTTCCTTCTGGACTTCACCTTGTGATGGTGGAATAGGTAAAAATTTTGCTTCCTAACCCTTATGCACTTTTGTTCCATCCTTCTCAATAATCACTATAGCTTGTAAACCTAAACTGTTTAGGCTGGACATTGATGTATTTGTAGATTGTGCTTCTACCTCTTTCATCTAAATGATAATTTTTGGCATTGTAGATGGTGTCTTAGTTGTATCATCCTTTTTTTTTGGGTTTACACTTTGATCTCTTTTTAGATCTTGTGATTCTTTTTCTTATATCTTTGTAGTTAGTGGGGCCACATTTTATGTATCTTGTGGCTTCTCCCCTATAGATGCAACTTTTGCCTGTTGAACCTCATCCACTCTTTTCAATATAGGATTGCTACATTAAAGTGTTGCATTGGTAGAGTCTTGTAAAATTTTCTTCAAATCATCTTCAGTCAAAGGATTGAAATTATGTGTTATTATATCAAGAACATCTTTGATTCTCACTGAGTCTTGTTGACTCTCTTGGTCACCATGTGGGGGATTGGCACTCGACACCTATGCATCTTGTACATCTTGTTGCTCTTCTTTAGATAATGCCTCCTTTGTTGTTCCTTTAGCTCCCTCCACATTACCTTCCTTGACTGGGTTCTCCTCTTTCTCTTTCTCTTTGCCATCCTTCTCAGGTTCTTTCTCTTCTTGTTCACCTTTCTTAGTTAGAGCTTTAGTGGATAATCCATAAATACATTTCCAAATTGATGTACTTTTGGTTACCACATCTTCTAATTTCTTCTTCAGAATATGGAAAGATTTTTATTTGGGGGAAATTTTCCCTTTATTCTTCTCCATAGCTTTGTAAATCATCTATTTATCCAATTCAAGCATTACTTAGGCTAGAGTAGTTTCCCTGATTTGTCTCTTAGTGGTTAAACTAAATTTCCACTTTTGCTCAACTCTGTCATAAATACTTTTAGGTAGAGAGCTAGCAATCTCTAGAGGAGTGGTATTGAAAGTAGCCATCATATCATATATGGTCTCTTCAAACTTATTTTTATCAACACTCCCTAGCTTATCAAAATCAACATGTTTAAATCCTGAAAAATATGCATTGGTTGTAATGTTTTCACAAAATTTGTCAATGTCAAAAGAGAGATTGTGACTTACCACCTTGAATTGACTCAAGTCATCTGACTCTAACTTTTCCTCATTTTAATCATTCTAAGGTGTGTACTTCTTCCTTAATCTCTCGAATGTCTTTGGAGTAGGTTGGTTCAGCTCTACTATAGTGTTGGCTCTCTTTCCTTTTGCCTTTGTTACTTCTTTAACCTATATATTGGTTGCCCTTCTGCTTGACCTAATTATAGGTACAACTAGCTTTTGTTGTGACTTCTGCATAGTCTTCTCAGGTTTCTCCACTATTTGAGTCTTTTCTTTCCTTTTCTTCTCCTTTTCCTTTGGTGCTTCCTCTACTTCTTCTTCCTCAACACCTTCAACATTTTCACCTAGGCCTTGGGTAATTTTTAATGGTGCTTTGCCATGTTCTTCTTCTACATGTTCTTCTTCATCTTCACCTTCACCTTCACCAAATCTCTCCTTAATATTTTTGACAAGTTTTTTCTTCTTTCTCAAAATTGTAGTTGTTTTCAAGTCAATGGTTATTCTAGATTTGACTTCATCATAGTTTCCAAAAGATGTAGTATCTTTATCAATTTCTTCTACCAGTAAGGATGTGATTGTTGCAAAGGCTTCATCCACATTGATCTCATATGGCAAGGGTTTTAAACATCCACCCCTAGGTACTGCTACTTGCACATATATGATCTACATCAACTAGGAAACACACATCATTGTAATGTTGTTCCACTAATGATACAAGAATCCTCAATCTTTGTTTCATGGATTTCTTAAAATCCTCAAAATAACTAGTCCTAACTGATTCACAATTGTCTCCAATTTTCTCAATGAATTATGAAATCTGTTGAGTAACTGACCTATTGGTCTTCCAATCAACTTTACCAAAGGTGGGGAATTTGTTTTGCACATAGAAAAATATGGAAACAATCAAAGAACCAAACTTGCAAGATGCACTTTTGGCCTTCCTAATGGCTTTCGAGTTTTCTGATAACTATTGTAGTTGTAACTCAGCAAGGTCATAGGAATGATCTCTCTTCACAATTTTGTAACCTAAGTCCACTGCCATACATGAAACACTATTCATTTGGCTTGACTGAAAGAACTTATGTGAAATGAATCTGACTAGAAAGGAAACAATGGGATCAAAAATAGTATCTATTGGCATCCCTCTCTTATTCCACACAACACTTGTATTCTTTTAAATAACCTCCTTTGCATCACTCTATATGTTCTTTGGTTGATCAAGGGTAGGATACCCTTATACTCTATGCATAATTAGCTTAGAAATCCTTATTGGTCCACCCTCTAACCAAATTCAATTATCATGTATATGGTTTAGAACAATCTAAATTCATTCAATTTTAAACATTTGAGGAAAGTCTAGGGCATGTGTTAACCCTTTTCACTTGACAATCTTATTCTCTTCCCTCAAAAAACCATTGTCACATATCTTATTGTAGATATCTTTAATATCCATATCTCCTACCTCTCCAATCTTTCTAGTATAGAAACATCTCACATCCTGGATCATGAGAACCTATGGTGGTATCATAGATAGTGCACCAGACAGATTTCCCTTGTATGCAATCTCAGGAATATCTTAGAATGGGGTTTACCTAAAATCATTACTTATCAACTGAACATTGAAAACCTCTTTTCCCTTTTTTCTAACATTTGATGAAGAACTAGTTGCCATTTTTTACTCCTAGGGTTTGCAAGAACCAAGCAGTGTAACTTGGCACTAGTTAAATACCTCTTGAATCTGATGATTGATGTCAAGTAGCAATTCAATCTAGTTTATAAACACTTGAATCTCTTTTTGCCAATCTCCTTCGTACTCTTCATGATCTTCAAACTTTGGTGGATGCAAATGAGTCAAAAATAGACTATATAACCCTTCAAATTTGGCAATAAATGCTCAATGCTTTACAGTTGTAAGCTCATCCAATATAGTATTTTCAACACAATCGACTTGCATAGGATTCCTAGTATGCTCGACATACATAGCGAACTCATCTTATATTATAATTCCTTTTTATGCTCAGCAACAATAGTGATGTCTTCCATGCTCGACACCAACATAGAAAAGAATATATCTATAGAGTAACTCTTACTCTTAACTTCTTCATTGCATCTTGATTCATGCATATTTATTCTTTATAGATCTTAGATATTTGGAACAAATGCATAATATAAATTTTCAAATGTCAATTCCACACATACCTTTTATTGCCTAGTTGGGGGTGATGCAATCACCTGATCCATTGGGTGAAGTGACCTCATCTAAACTTGATGTACTACAATCTTCCTTCTTTCTCCATGTCTTGTTCATCTGCACCTTCACTTTCTCAAAATTGACCTTTTATTTCCCTTTATTGGATTCATTGCTCAATACTGGTGACCCTTTTGGATAGTTTCTACTGACATGACTAGTCTTGAGACAAATAAAGCATGTAATCTCACTCAACCATCTATTGTAGTTGCCTCTAAAATATTTCCTTATGCAATTTGAAGGAACATGTCCATATTCTTGACTATAGTGACAATTGTAACTTGTGTTGTAGTCCCAATCGTAGGACTTTCTATTTTGGTGCACATTTATCTATTTTTTGATGTCCACTTGATCTTAGATCTGCATTCATATGCTTCGTGCCCATACTTCTGATAATTGTAGTAGTATCCTTCAAATCTTTGAGTGCTCATGATCTTTGTTCTATAGTCATTTTCCTAATGTCTTTATTTGTTGTAGTTGTATCAGTATCCTCTATATTTCTACTTGGAGTTCTAGTTAACAATTTTCCTCCTACAAATATTTGTTGTATGACCAAAGTTTCCACAATTATGACAAGTGGGTATGTAGTTCTTACCTTTTTTATTCCTTTGCTCACCACTTCTAGATGATTCTCCTTGTTCAATATTAGTGTATCCCAATCCAAAAGTATCATTTTTAGGTCTTGGTGATTCCATCAATTTCTCAAAGTATTTTATGGCTTCACTTAGTTTGTTGAATCTTTCAATGAATTCCTTTTTCTGCTCTTAGTTCATTTTGAAATAGATCATTCTATGATTTTAGGGTTGTGATCTTAATGTCCTTTCCATTCAATTCATGGTTTGCAAGCATCAATTGATTCATTGTATCCAATTGCATATTAGCAAAATTTTGCACATCTAATGTCTTCTCTTCAAGTTTGTTAGCCAGTATTATTTTTTCTTCTTCAATCATGAATTTGACTTCTTTAACTTTCTTTTTCATTTCATTCATCTCACATAGCAATACTAATTGTACTTCTTGTTTTGTTTTGAGATTTATGACTTATTTAATTTGGGCATTGTTCTTTTCTATCAAATCTGCTACATCAAATTAATTTAAGTTTCCATCCTTAAACAACCCAATAGAGAAAATAACATTTGACACCTTTTACAATAGTAGAGTCATTTTTGGCTTTGGGAGCACTACCCTCGAAAACCCTCATGGGGGAGTTACCCCTCAACCCCACCTTGTACTATGACAAGGATCACACCTGAGGCACTACCCCCAAGCCCCCATACAAATAATTTGGAGGAAAACCACATTGAATAAACCTCTAAGTCTAATTAGGCTCCACATCACAACACTCTTCTCATCTCCCCTTGTCTAGTCTTCCTAGCTAGGAACTCTTGAAGTGTCTTCATTTGATCATATGTTAGATAAATTTTTTTCCAATTTGGAATCACAATCACTTCATCAAGAGTAACACATTTTCTTTGTATGCCTTCAAGAAATTTCAACTTTCTTTTCTTTGAGTTCTTCCCTTTTGAATCTGGGGTATTGGTTCTCAGCACAAACAGTTGTAGACTTTTAGTGGGAATTTCTACGTTTGGTCTTTGAGACTCCTTGAAGCCTTTTTTCCTTATCTCTTCACTAGTTTTTATTTCTCTAGTAATTTTCACCTTTTGTTCTAGTGCATTAACCTTACTTTTCTCATCAGTGGGAATGAGTTCACTTGTTGAACTCAGTTGCACAACCTCCTTTGTTGCCTCAATCTAACGTCCTAAGGAATTTTTTGTCACATTTATAGTAGATGGATCTAGTATAGAAAGTGAATTCTCTTCCTTCACCACTCCTTTTGTATTAATACATCCACTAACCTTATTGTCATCATCAATTTGTTCAAGTTCTTGTGCATTTTCACCTTCATTGGTCAGCATAATCCATTGCTCAGCAACACTCATATTCACATGTGCTTGATTATCAACAAGATTCAAAGTAATAATATAAATAGGTGTTTGTTCAACCAATTGAGAATTTACATGTGTATCAATTTTAGGATATTCTTTCACTTGTACTAACATAGGATTGGTGTTCATCAACACATCTCTTGCTAAATTTTGTGTAGGATCTTTATCCTTCTACTTTAGCTCTATAAACATAGTCTTCTCTAGCTCTTCCCTTCTATGAGTTCCATATTTCTATTTATTTTCTATGGTTTCATCCTCCATGGTGACTATTTCTATTTGTTTTTCATTTTGTTGGGCCATTCTCTGAATTGTATCAACTAGTTGCTCAACATCATCATATATGACCTCTTTGTTATCTAACTCTACTTCACTTGCCTCCTTATCTTCCTCATCCTTGCTTATTTCATCATCATACACTAAGCCATAGGTCTTCCATATCATATTACTCTCTTTAACTACTTCTTTAACTATGTTCTTTAGTAACAAGTGTGCTCTTCTTTTATGAACAAAACTGTTTGTATGGTTTTTCATTGCTAAGAAAAAAAATTTCTTTGTCAGTTCAGAGATAGTTTGAGCCAATGAGGATTCCCTAATTTTCCTTTTAGTGACTAGTTCCCATTTTTATTTAGCATAAAATTTATTGTATAACTCTTTTGGAATCATCATACCTAATTCTATAGGTGTATACTCAAAACTTATCATCATATCTAACACTGCTTCCTCTACTTTACATTTATCAACATTACTTAAAGTATCATACTTTATAATGAAATTCATATAGCTTTGCACAACTTTTTATGTTTCACATACCTCATCTAGGTCTTGGGGCTTCTTATGTGTGGCTATCTTGAATTGACTCGAGTCATTTAACACAATCCTCTCTACTTCCTCTTCTTGACCATTGTTTTTAACCATGAGCCTTCTCTTTGGTTTCTTTGTTGGATTTCTTAGTTCTACTTCCTCAGAGGTTATCTTCATCTTTATAGAGCTATTAATTTGATATGTCTCTATTATCTTGACAAATCCCTTCTTCTGAGGTGTGGTAACTATAGTGCTAATTGCCCTGGTCCTTTGCCTTGTCACCCTTGATGGAGTGGGTGACAATCCTATAACAACCTTCTTCTTCTTTACCTCAGGCTCAAAAATAATAATTTGTTTCTCTTTAGTAGCCTATGGCTCAACACCCACTATCTCCTTGCCTTTACCTTCTTCTTTTTCTTCTTCTTCATTTTCTTCTTCTTCACTATCATCATCTTCTTCATCGCTACTTAAATCTTCACCTTTTCCCTGTCTTATCTACAATGGTGCTTCTCCAAATGTTCCTTCCTGGGTCTTTATCATCTTCTTTCTCTTTCTTTCCATATTTGGCACTTTGGTTTCCATCATGATTTTGATCTTAGTTGTTTCATATGTGTTTAATGGCTCAGCATCTTTATCAATAGGCTCATCCAACAATGCAATAATGACAACTACAACCTCATCAATGTTTATTGCATGCCCTAATGGCCTAAACCATGAAATTATGGGTATAGCTACCTAAATATAGGTCCAATTTGTATCAACTAGGAAACATATGATGTCATAGTAATTTTCTACCAATGATTTAGGTATCCTTGACCAATTTTTCATCTTTTGTTTGTATTCTTCAAAATACACATCCATTACTTTCTCAAAATCATCTCCTAACTATTTATTAAACTCATTGATTTTATTAGCCACTAGCTTCTTCTTACTCCAAGTCACATTACCAATGGTAGGGAATAAATTTTTCACATAAAAGAATATGTAAACTAATAGTGAGCCAAGCTTACACATGGTGTTCTTTTCTTTTCGGGTGCTTTTCATGTTTTCCTCCAATTGTTGAAGTTGTAAGTTGGCAAGATCATAAGAATGATCTTTCTTCACAATCTTCAATGCCACATCAATTACAATAGAAGGTACAATTTTAGGTCTACTAGATTGATAGATTTTGTGAGCCATGACCCTCACAACAAAGTCTAGCTTAGGATTTGTGATGGTAGAGATAGAAATTCCCCTCTTGTTCCATTTTGCCAAAGCATTTTATTCAATCGATTCTCTCCCCTAGCACCGAATAGATTTGACCTTATCAAGAATAGGCTATCCTTTGACATGGTGAATTATTTGTTTGACAATTCCAATCTGACCTCCTTCTAGCCATAACTACATGTCATGCACACAACTTAACATGATCTTTGATCCATTTTTCCTTGAAAACCTTAGCAAAATTTAGGGCAAGTGTTAACCCTTTCTTAGTGATATGCTTATGTTCCTCTAGTTTTTCATCAACACAAAGCTTGTCAAATGCATTTTGTAGTTCAAAGTCCCCTATTTCACCAATCTTACACATGTAGTAACACCTAACATCATATATTAAGATAATCCTAGGTGGAACAGAAGATAGGGCTCCAGATGTGTCTCCTATAACTATTATCTCAAGGTATGATTTGAACTTAGGAGGATTGCATACTTCATTACAAATCAACTAATTACCACTAACCTTAGATGATGCTCCTTTCTCCATTGTTGAAGAACTTGATGTCATTGTTCACGTATAGGTTTTGATCTACAAACTCTGCTTCACTTGGTAATAACTCAACCACTGAATCACAATTGATTGTCGAAGGCACATTGAGAAATCTTCACTGAAATTGTTTCACAATAGTTTGGAATCGCTCTTGCTCTTTGATTTCTTGAAAACTCAAACACACAGTATATAAAATGACTTGTGAAATTCTATATATACCCATAAATTCAATATTAGTGCCTCATTAATGTGTTGTACATATAGTGGGTCTGTAATAGTTGTCTTGGCCATCTGCATAAAACTTGGCAAACATACTTCCTTATGTTTCGCTTAGTTGATACCACTTCAATCTCCAACTTAGTCTATGCTCCAACTTGGTTACTATAATAGCTTGATCTTCACTAGCATTTAAAGACTCCAACATTGGTGCTCCAACATCACATGTTATTCAACTCGACTTAGATGACATTTCTTGGTTCAAACTTTAGATATTTCCTCATGCATATATTATCATGTTGATTTAGACTTATATGCAAACTATTAGAGTAAAGGGTTAATTTCATTTCATTTATTAAAATTTCCTTTACTCCCTTCTTAAGGTTTCACTTTTATGCACTTTCATTTCCATTTAATAATTAAATAGTAATTATTAAATATCATTTACCTCTTAGGGTTTCCCTTTTAGGTTTTATGATATGCTTCTATAAAGATTGATCAATTGTAAATTTAATTATTCCTTCAGCCTGATAATATAATTTTCCATATTTTTAGAGCAAAACCCTTGCCTCTTCTTTGTCTTTTCTTCTCTATGACAAGTTCTTGCATGCAGGTGTTCAAACAATAGAGATTTTTACTACAAGGTCATGGGAAAACTAAGACTAACACTAAGTGAATTTACCTAATTCTTTCTAAGCTTCATGGAAACTATCATATTTTTGCTTGTACCTTTCATTCCACCATGTATTTCTTTGGCTACTAGATCAACCATGCCATCCTTTGAGATTTTTTGTAATTGTTTGACTCGAGAGCAAGTTAAGCTCTCTCAATTGGATTCTCTCACAAGCTCACAGACTTATTCATTGGTAGCTCGGACATCTTTTGGAAAGAAGGAAAAGAAACAAAAGTCACATCCTACAGAGTCCTAGATTTATTCTAGTCATCACATCACATTAGGCCCACCTCCTCCTAAGGGGCATAAACCAAAGTCAGATAGACTGAAGTGTGCTTATTGTAATAAGCCCAATCATGATGAGTCACATTTCTATGAGAAGAAATTAGATGGCTATGCCAAAGAAGTTTAAGATTTGATAGCTCTCCTTGAGAAGAGAAACATTGATATTCCCTCTACTTCTCACAAATCTTCTTCATCATCATCATTTCAATCAGATGATGAAGACATAGGAAAGGGTCATGCACTATGTACAACCACTACTCCACATTCTTCTAGATGGTTGTTGGATTCAAGTGCTTCATACCATATGACATCTTCTCAGGATTTGTTCTCTTCTTTTGAGGCTTCTCCTACTCTACAAATTTATATGGGGAACAACATTGTTATGACTATATGTGGGAAAGGTTCTATTGACATTGACAATGGTACATTTCATGATGTATTGTGTGTTTCATCTTTGTCCTCTAACCTTCTCTCTATTTATCATATACACACAATAGGACAGGGAAGACAATTGAGTTTGCACAAGATTCAATGCACATCAGAGATAGTGAGACAGGCAATATTGTTGCTATAGGGATTTTTTATCATTCTTCCCACTTATACTCTTTCTCTCATTTTGGTCCACCTTCTCCACTATTGGAGACTTTCTCTCCTTCGTGAGAGACTACTAAGGTGAACTTGAGTCACTTGAACTTATGTGTTGTTCCTAAGACCATTGTTGTGACTTATATACCTCCACTTCCTATTTAGATTCCATCTCTTCCACAGTATTACTCTTCAACATTGCCTACCATAGAAGCTCCAGTCATTGAGCCAGCTATTGTAGTTGTTGAGGATATATCAGAGGACACACATCTCCTCTCAGATGATAGATTCAACACACCTTTTATCCTACTTCCATTGGAGATTCTATTTCAAGATTTTCATGCATTCTCCTTTTAGCATCAACTAGGACTTCTAGCTTCACTTTACATTCAGGGGTTTCATCCTCCTTATCCATTGTCTTTATTTCTTTTAGATTGGACCCACATTGGTCTGTTCATCAACATAGGATTTCTACCATTCTAGGGGATCTATGGAGTCTCAAGCCTCTATCATGGGGGTTTGCATTGTACCTATGGTTTTGAGTGAGTCTCTTGAGACATATCATTTGTACTTTTTTTTTCTATCTCTTTTTGAAGTATGGATTTTTCCACGTGGTTTTCCCTATTTCTCTATTTCATAAAGATTTGGTTGTGATTGGGTGCCTCATCAGGCCTTATTTACGGGACCCAAGTTTGCTTTCAACATTGTAGTTTCCTTCTTTTTCATGCATTGTTTGTAGTTGCACTGTTTTTCATCTTAAGTGGGGGTGTTAGAGTAAAGGGTTCATTTCATTTCATTTAATAGATTACCTTTACTCCTTTCTTAAGATTTCACTTTTATGCACTTTCATTTCCATTTAATAATTAAATAGTAATTATTAAGTGTCATTTACCTCTTAGAGCAAGGCCTCATGTAGCTGCTAGGCTTAATTTTGCTAGCAGCCACTACTTAGTATTTTTAGGAGTATTTTGGGTAGTTTATGGTCCCATGCAGCTACTAATATTGTTGCTAATCACTTTAATATTGATTTTTTAATAAAGATTGGATAGAAAACTTAGTGATTAAAAATCTAAAATAAAACTTAGAAACAAAAAATGGAGGGAAGTAAATTTATGATGACAAATGGAGCTTTTTCAATAAGTAGCCACTATTTATTTTGAGCCCCCCCTTCTTCTTCATAGCTTATTTTCACTCCCTAAATAATAGTTGCTCCATAAAAATGGGAAAAGATTCAATATTATCCTTTTTTCACAATCTTAATTCTCCATAGGAACAATCTAGTTCTTAAATTTAAGCATAAAACCAAGTTAAGCAGCTACATGGGAACATGGTGTTAGGGTTTCCCTTTTAGGTTTGATGATCTCCTTCTATAAGGATTGATCAAGCGTAAATTTCATTTATTCCTTTAGTTTGATAATATAATTTTCCATATTTTCAGAGCAAAACCCTTGCCTCTTCTTTGTCTTTTCTTCTCTATGATAGGTTCTTGCATGCAGGTTTTCTTTGGGTTTTGTGGATTTGTATTTCTCAAATCGTTCACAAACAATCTTAGGAACTAATGTATGATATTGCAGCTTGACAAAACACAATTCCATGTATACCTCATCATTTAGTTTGAGGTGAGGGAATCACATAATCCATTGGATTGGGTGATCATAATCTCACCATTTACACTATTGCTTTCACCTGATTTCCTCTTCCAAGTTTGATTTGTTTGGCTTCTCACTTCTTCAGTATGGACCTTAGCTTTTCCATTATTCTCTTCAACATTATGTATTAACGATTGGTTCATATAGTCCTTGCTTAGGTGACCGACCTTTTAGTAATTGAAATATACTAGTCCAAAAAATTTCCAGTTTCTAGATCTTCCTTTGAGATGTATCCTAGCATAATTTATTGCAATGTGTCCATGCTTTCCACAATATTGACATTTCACCCAAGTATTCTAACCCCAATTTATGGCATTACCTTGCTTAGGTGGGTTTCCTTGACCTTTAGGTGTCCAACTTTTATTTTCTTTAGATCTGCAATCGTGTGCCTTATGACCATACTTTTGACATATATAACAATAACCTTCAAATCTAGACGTAGTTAGTGTCTTATTGGCATTTGATCTACACTCATATGCTTGATGACCTTGTTTATTGAAATTGAAATAATAACCATTGAATTTTGGTTTAGGATTTGACTTACCAATTTTTCTCAGGCAGACATTTATTGTATGGCCTAGTTTTCTTCATTGATAACATGTAGGCTTCTTTATCTTTTGTTTTGCAGTCACAATCCTTTGTTCTCCTTGCTTTGATGACTCTCCCCACTCAACACCTAATAGGAATTTGGCATAGCCTAGTCTAGAAGTGTCATGAGGTCTACTTCATGCATTCATCTTTTCATTGAGAAATTTAATAGCCTCTTTAGGTTTGTTCAAACTTTCAATGAATTCCTTTTAAGCTTTTAATTCACTCTTCAATTGATTGTTCCCAAATCTCAAATTTGCAATCTCTTCCACCTTTCTAGCAATCTCATGATTAACACTTAGTAATTGATTGACTATCTCAATTTGATTAAGTTAGCCTTGTACCTTATTGATCCTTTCATCAAGTCTTGTAGTCATTTTCCCCTTGTCTTCATCAACCATTGCCTTGTGTTCTTCAACCTTTTTTTTTTATTCAATCACTTTACATAGCCTTACTGATTGTATCTCATGTTCTCCTTTTAGTGCTCTAACTTCTTCATTTAGAATGATATTCTTTTCCAATGGATCTTTTGTATTGTGTGTCATTTTGTTGAATTTCCATCTCTTTCCTTCTCTTCAAGGATTTCCTCAATGTCTTCTTTGTAGTCTTAACTTTTTCAAATGTGAGATGAACATCAAGCTTCTAGTTCGCAATGATCTTTCCTAGTTTGTAGGCTTCCATATTCAAGATCTTTAACTCCCAAGTGGTTAGACTTCTTCCAAGAGTATAATGCTCTGATACCAATTATTGGAAATCTAATAGGGAAAGTAAGATAAAGAGAGAGGGGCAAGGGTGAATCAAACATGAACCATATTTGATATCTCCATCATAAACCCTCATCTAAACCTTAACCTTATATCAATGCAATCATGTACTTTAATATAACATTAGTTATGATATCTAATTGCATGAATAAAATTCACAAACACATAAAACACTTGACACAAAGATTTGGTAACATAGAAACCCTCCAAGGTGAAGCTAGAATTGCACTAGGGATGACACCCACAATATCTTCACTACTGTAGCAATAAAGTGTGCCTGTTAAGGCTACAATGTTTGACCACTTATGATGATCTACCTTCTGAGGGGTCTACCCTATTAAAGGCTTACAAGAGTGTCAAGTCTACCTTGGTTACAAGATCTTACATCACAACTAACTGAGTACTCTATTAGGAGATTCACAAAGGCCTACTAAAGCCATACTATTAAGAGATTTAAATCTAAAACACCTGTTAGAATGTATCAGTACCTGATCCTTTCGTATGCATTTCAATGTTAATAACAGATCTCCTCTATCCAATATGATATCACCTCTCTATGATTGATCTTCAATGACTCCTCACTGCACTACTTAGTTTCTTCTATCTTTAACCTTTTTTTCACCTCAAAACTTTGCACCCAAACTCCTCTCAATCACACACACTTATAAATTTGGTCCAAGGCCCTCCTTATATAGTTGTTTAGTGAAGATTTTAGATCATGATCAATGATCTAAATTCATCCCTTTTGCTACTTGGTCCTTTTGATTTTCTAATTGGTGGATTATCTTTCATAAGGATTAATGAACTTCATTAACATGTGTAATTATCTCCTTGATTAGCTCCTTGATCTATAAAATATGCTTCCAGCTCGATGAAAACCCAGTTTACATAAGTTTTTGTGCCATTAAAAACTCATGATATACAAAAACTATTTTACTTAGCACTAACACTCTTCTGATACTTGGTGCATATTGTTCTTCATGTTGTCCCTTGGCCTTAACTCTACTTGGCTTATATTGTAAAGTTTCTTTGTCTCTCGCTTGACATATGTTGTTTCCTAAATCACTCAACATTTACTAAACTATGTGGTGACTCTTAAGTGTACTTGGCACTAACTAGCGCTCGACATGAACTAAATATGTACACTTTATAATATACTTGCTTGGCCTATATAGTGGCTCAGTTGTAGTGTTGATCGACCAATATTACCTAGAAAATGACTAAGTGTTTTACACTAATAGATAATACCAAGATTTCCTTTAGGGCTAGCTATTAGTCTATAAATATTCTCTTTTTAAAAGATTTGAGTGCCACCATTTATTTTTTTATTTTTTTTATTGGTAAATGGCTGAAGCCTTGATTATATTAATTTAATAAAAATAAACCTAAAAATACATCAGAGTACCTTTGTTTAAATGAGCACTGGTTGGAAAGAATGGAGAAGAAAACCTCTAGTCTTGTCTAGGACCGTGGTCCTTTATTATTACATTATAAAATGGGCATACTCTAGTTGTCATACTTCAAAATTTTGTTGTTGTTACAATGGAGCAGACTAAAATCCTTTGAATTTTGAGTATTCTGATGATGCTTATGCCAAACAAAATCCTATTACCAAGAAGATAATTCCAGCTATTGCTTTAAGCTCTTAGTAGGTACCCTTTCATTATTGTATACTAGAACCACATGTACCTTACTATTCTACTTATCAGTTGTGAAACTTAGAAAGAGCCATTAGAATAGTTAGTTATAGCATTGAAAAATAATTTCTTGGTCAGATACTGAAGAGCTAAAATGACCTGGGTCAGTCCAAAGAAAGATGAACATGTTCTAATTAGACTTACTATTCACTATGTCCTACCATTCTTTAATCAAAACCAGAATCCACATTTATCATTTAGAGTCCTACTAAACTCCAAGTTAATAAGTCAATGAAGATCTCTCTAAACTATTAGTTAATGATTCCTTTATACATAAAGAGAATATTACTCTTACTTGTCCAATCATACCCTTTAATATCTTATATTAAATTATGTGCTCTCTTAAATTGCCTTTGAGGAGTGCTCTGTGATGTAACTTAAATACCCTGCTAGGATGCTTTGAATTCACTACTAATAGAGAGAAAAGAACAAGGGAAACTTGAGCTTTAAAACAAAGAGCATAAGTTTACTAATATTTTCCTACAAAGGATACCAGAAATAAAGATAATAAATAGCTATTTGAAGTCTGATATTATTTTGAATGACTTAAAAAGATCAAAAATAGAGCATGCTATCTAAAATGCTCTTCTAGACAAAGAGACATAAAATATATACAATAATTATCCTACCAGGGTGCTTTAGGTTGCTCCTAACTTCTCAAACTACCTATCACAATAGAACTAGATACAACTAACTCATAGGAAGAAAATTGAACTAGATAAGACTTACTCTTCCTATTTCTTTAATTTATTAAACAGATTACTTCCATACAGTAATCTAAAGTCTTAAATATACCATACTCGAGATGGACAAATTAGATTGAGAATGAGTGCAAAGTTAAAAGGAAACAACTTAACAATAATAAAAAGGATAAGGATCTTCTTATATATAGATACCCTACTAAATCCAAAGTCTTAAACCTTAGTGAGAATATTAGTAATGGTTTAAAATCTAAATAACTTATTAATCCAAATAGTCTACCCATCTAAAATTTTGAAAGCTACTACCTTGTCTACCAATTACAATTGGAGTCGATCTAAAAACAAGTATCCTTCAATTTTGTGCTCACAAGCAAACAAAATCCATTTGGTATCATGTATAGATGTACCAAAATAAAATTGAAAGAACTAGAACAACCATAACACAAAAGAAGAGATCAAAACAAACTTTATATTAATATCAACTTTATATATATTGATGTTAGACAATTACATATATGCAAAAGGAGGATTCAAAGCATAAAACAACTTATCTAACCAGCCTCTAAATACGCTGCCATAAGAGGATTGCTTACCAAATATGCCTAATATAAAACTCCCCATTAAGGGCTAACATGAAAGCCTAACTAATACTATAGAAGACCATGAACACACAAAAAAAGCCAACTAAGCCTACCAACTAAAGAGAGAGACAGGAAAAACACAAACCCAGGCATCAGACCAAGGGCAGAATGGGAGAAGACACCAGCCAAAAAGCAAAGAGGACAAATAAGGTACCTAACACACCCTACTATTTCCAAAAAACCATAATGACCTCGAAAATGTCATTAGGGTTTTCTAGCTAGAAGAGAGGGGGAAATTCAAAGGAGAACTTTTCCCTACTATACTTCTTGATGTTGGGGGTGCAGAAGTCCAGAGCATCCAGATTTCTCAATACTACCCTCGGGTGGATGTAGGAATTATATAGTTTGAGATAACTTATGATCCATTCCTTTCCATTGTCTGCCACTATCCCTCTCCATCTAAGGAGGAATTGTATGCTTGATTCCATCTTTGGCCACACCTAGTTAAAGGCTATAAGTTCATGAATTACCAACGCATGACACCTTGGTACAATACCTAGATCAAATCTCCCCAAGGGATGATCCATATAATTTTAGGTAGGGGGAATCTGAGCTTCTCATCTAAGCTCATGATATTCATACAGAGTCTCACCATGTCCCATTTGTCTATCCTTGCTCTAGCCATGCACCCAACAAAGGTTCCTATAATATCACTATTAGTCCTCCAGGTGAAATCATATTTGAAAAAGCCTTCACCTAGGGCCCTACTAACTACAATTTGTGTCATCTCATCTACTGGTCTAAGCACCTGATTCCACCTTTCTAGCTTTACATTGCCATGAAAGGCCATAGTGCAAACCTCGAAGGCATGAAAAACATAGATAAAAGTATCCATAGCTAATAAGAAGGGCATAGAATGATAGTAAGAAGTCCTGGCATGAATAAAATAGGGTAAGGCATTCCCTATGAAGGCTCTAGAAAATCCTAGACAAAATCCTGCATCATCTAAATCATTAGCTCGATGTCACCTTGAAACTACCTTGATGCGGAAAAGAGAGACACCAAACTATGAAAACAAGGGTGTATCCCACTAAAAAAAATGATGAAAAGGCCACTAACAACTATTCAGATGATAGGAGATACTTACCTTAAGAGACTACCTCTATATCTCTCTTTTTGATACCGACATCTGAACTAAAGAATCCTTAAAGAAAACTTATGCCTATTCCACTTAGGAGTAATGAATATGTTTACTAGGAATATCATAATCTATAAATCTATGTGCTAACTAAACTTCATGACAGCCAATAATAGCTTATAGCTTATAGGATATATTATAAACTGATCTAAAATAAGATCCAGCCATTTTACATCATTACTTAAAAAGGAACTAAGAAATCTACACTACCTAGACTATGGGTAAAACATAACTAAGAAAAACCACACCTTTATAGAATTGATTCTAAAGGCTACTTAAATTAAAGATAAGAATCAAAAGACTAGAGCTCTATTCATGACAAGTGATCATTGAATACCAAAAAATTTCCACCATCAACACCTTCATTTGCTAGTTGGTATGCCTTCTTATTACCTTCCCAAAAGATATGACAGATCTAGGTTTCTGTAAACTAGTCTAGAAAACTAAGGACTTCTTTTAGCTTTGAATTAAGGACCCAATTGGGCATAGCTCATTTCCTTATTGCATTTAGAAAAAATTTATAATCACCTTCGATGGTGATATTAGATAGACCTAAGTTTAGATAGAGCTGAAGTTTTTCTTCCAATGCTTCAAGCTCCACCAAATCATTAGTTGTAGGATTGATAGATTTGGCTTTTTTAGCAATCCACTTACCTGTTTCATCAGTAATGATGCAATTGATGCTTGTTGCACCTAGATTACCTCTAGTAGCTCCATCAAAGTTAATCTTAGCCCAACCCACTAGAGGAGGGGTCCATCTACAACTTTCCCTTGCCTATTTGCTCTTCTTGAAATAGGTGAACAGGGGGTTAATCAAGTTAGTCCAATTCTTTTTGATATACCCATCACAACTAGAAAATTATCCTTCTTCTTTCTTGGAGTTCCTAAGATGATATTTTATAGTTTCGACTATACTTGACTCTATCTTTTTACGATCTCTTATGGTTGCAGATCCTGGTCACGAAAAATTCTTTTATTAATTTCTTTCCAAACTTCCCACATGAGGATGGATGGGCAGATGTTCCAAAGTTTTCCATAGATACCTTTGCAAAGATTTGTGGGCCAACTTTTGAGGAGATCAGTAAATGATTTAAGCATAGGAGAGTGCCATTCTAACATATGTCTAAGCCAATCCCAACAAAATTGAGAGTAGGGACAACTATATAAGATGTGATCAGTGTCCTTGATGTTTTGTTTACATAACACGCATCTAGAAGGACTTTCAAAACCTAATTTATGAAATCTATCAGCCGTTAGGATCCTGTTTTGAAATGCCAGCCATAAGAAGAAACCTACCTTAGGTAGACAAGAAGAATCTCAGCATAGTTTAAGTGGAATTTCCACTTCATACCACCTTTGGGAATAAATAAGATATTTGTATCCATTTTTCGCACTATAATTGTCATCATTTGATGCCGCCCAAATGAGCTTTTCATTCCTTTCAGGTTGCTTAACTTCCCTATTTAGTATAATCTTTTCATATACCTTTTTTGATGTCGGTTCCATTTCTATGTCCGTCAAAGGTTTTGAAATCCATCTGGTATTTCCATTCATCAAAATCTTGGTTTTGTAGTTGCTAACCTTACTGCCCCATAGATTGACTAATTTCTCTTTGAGTTCCCTAGGAATCTCATTGCTATCTAACGGGGAGTACCTGTTCCATGAATCTTCCCAGAATAAGGCTTCATTACCCTTGCCAATATCCCAAGTTAGATATTTGTTGATGAGAGGATGACATTTAACCATAAAGTTCCAACTCTCTGATCCTTTGGGGAGGGTCTTCATTCTAAAAATTGAGAGAGGATCTTCTGCATTAAGATTCTTGTTATACATAATTTTAGCCCATTTGTTCTCTCTTTCAACAAAGAGATGCCATATTAATTTGGCCCCTAATGTTTCATTTTTCTAGTATAAATTTTTAATTCCTAATCCTCCAGAATCCGTAGGTTTGCATATATTATCCCATCTTATGAGGGCCAACTTTTTTGAGTCCTTGCAATCATTCCATAGGAAGTTTTTGAGTTTTTCCTCAAGCTTCTTATTGATATACTTGGGTAATGGAAGATAGGATAGTGGATAAGTTGGAATAGCTGATAGAACTAAACTTATCTTGACGATTTTACTGGCCTTTGAGAGCCACTTATATTTCCAACCACCAATCCTAGCCTCCATTCTCTCCAGAATACTTTGCCACCCCTTACCAGATTTCATACCTTTCTCTAACTCAATACCAAGTTATTTGCATGGAAATAACCCTTTCTTATATCCCATGATATGGTAGATCTTCTTTTTCATATCTAGTTTAGTATTGATAAAAAAGATCTCAGATTTTATTGTATTCACTTTTGACCTGAGGCTGCCATATATTGTTGGATGATACCCTTGATATTTAATGCCTCTTTAGCTATGCTCTTAGTAGGCAAAATAATGTCATTTTCATATTGTTGGTGAGTAATGTTAGTGATGTTATCTATTATAGTAATACCATTAATATTCCTATTATTGTGAGCCTCGGTGAGAGCTCTCCCAAAAGCTTCAGCCATAATGATATAAAGAAATAGGGATAAGGGGTCTCCCTGTCTTATCCCTCTTGATGTTTTGAAAAAGCCCTCAAGGGTCCCATTAATTAGAACTAAAATTTTCGTTGTAGAAATGCATTGAAATATGAGGTTGATCCATTGATGGGAAAAACCAAAAGCTTCTAAGGTTTTGCATAGGAACCTCCAATCAACCATGTGATAAGCTTTTTAGATGTCTAATTTTGTGAACATACTAGCCCATTTTTCATATAGGTTGAGTGTATAATTTCTTGAATAATAAGGATACCATCAAGAATTGATCTACCTAGAATGAAACCTATTTGTTCTTCATAAATAATTTTAGGGAGAATAAGCTTAAGACTATTTGCTAAAATTTTATATAAGATTTTGTAAATAGTATTACACATGCTATGGGTCTAAAATCCTAAAATCCCCTAGATTTTCTAGATCCTCCTTTTTAGGGATCAGAGTGACAAAGGTATAGTTGATTTTAGATAACAATGAACCACCATTTCTTGATGCTTCAATTGCTTTCCAAAGGTCTAAACCTATAATGTCCCAGCACTTTTGGTAAAAAAAGGCTTGGAATCCATTTAGACTTGGAGACTTATCAGAATTCATATTGAATACCACCAACCTAACCTCTTCCAATGTGATTAGTTTATTTAGAGCTTTATTATCTTTTACTAAGACTATTTTGGGAATGACTTCAAGAATTTTAGATTGAGCTACCTTGTTTGAGCCATCATAGTTTTTTAATGTTTTCTAAAAATGATTCACAAAAATCTCAAAATTTTCTTCCGAATTTTCAGTAGAAATACCCAAGTGGTTTTTAATTTTAGTTATTTTTCTTTTGGCTCTATTATGGAGGGTGGAGTTGTGAAAGAATTTTGTGTTCTAATCTCCCTCATCTAGCCAACTCTCTCTTGACTTTTGTCTCCAAAAAACTTCTTCTTTAGATAATATATTCTCTTGTTTAGCAAGTACTTCTTTTTCTAAAAGATAGCTATCATTATTTATACCCTTCTCAATTACTTCTAGATTTAGTTCCTTTAATCTTTCCTCTATTTCCAATTTTTCTTTGTATATATTATTGAAGTGCTCCGTGTTCCATCCGAGGATGTTATCTTTAAGAATTTTCATTTTTAAGATGATAATAAACATTTTAAAACCTTTAAAATTGCCTTGAGACCACCACTATTTAATGCATTTTAGAAAATTTGAATCTAAAAACCATTTTTTTTTGCACTTGAAAGGATTTCTTACTAGTTTACATGGTTTAGAGAATTCAACTCTGACTGGGAAGTGATTAGACCCAGCAATTGGAAGAATAGATGATTGAATGTTAATGTTATTTTCACCCAAGTCACCTTTAAGGAAAAACCTATCCAGTTTCTCAACTATAAAGGCAAAATCATTCCTTTTATTGTTCCATGTGAAATTCCCATAAGAAATCAGAATAGCGATTAGGTTGTGAAGATCACACCAGTTTTTAAAAACTTCAGTAGCTTGAGAGATATGTTGGATTCCGCCAAACTTCTCATTTATGTTTAGAATAGTGTTAAAGTCTCCACCTAATATGATAAGGTTATTTTTATGATCATTGATAAATACACTAATTTCTTCCCAAATCATTTTTTTATCTAAATTATATATTGGCCCATATATGTTCACTAAGATAAGCTTAAGATTGGTTTTAAAGCTTTTGACTGTGCTACTAATCCAATTGTTATTTGTATTTAAGATATCTAATGATACTTTCCTAGGATTCCATATGACGCCTAAACCCCCGAATGCACCTTTAGATTCTTGCAATCTAATACTCCAGCTACCTAATTCCTTGCCTAACTTAGTTCCTTCTACTTGATTTAACTTCATTTCTTATAATAGAATAATTTCATATTCAAATAGTTTTAGATTTTGTTTTAATCATCTTATTTTTCTAGGGGCGTTTAAGCCCCTAGCATTCCACGTAGTGATCTTCATGCTTCCTTGGGAAGGAACTTCCCTTTCCCAACATTAAATAATTGATTAATCTTTTGTTGCTCTTTGACCTGGCCATCTGCTTCTCTAACTTCTTTGAGGGATTTTCTTCCTCTTTTAGATTTCACCTTGTCATACTTAGGAGATTTTATTCCTTCCTGATTCATCTGAATACCCAATTGTTCAACATTCTTTTGCATGATTAGAGTGATATTAGTTTGGCTTCCTACTTTCCCTTCCATATCTTCACTTTCCAATTCTTTTAATATTTTCTCTCTTATGTTTGCCTAATTTTTTTGAGATTTATCCTCTAAAGATGGTGGCTTCTTGGTATAATTCCCCTCAAAATCCTCACCTTGCACTATCATAGGAATGTCTTTAGTTATTTGTGTACCTTCCCTGACTTTATCATCACTTTCTATCTTTAGCAAATCTCATTTTAAGTCTTCATAGGTATAATTGTCTCCTCCTAATTTTAAGACTCTTTGAATTAGGTTCTATTTCTAAGTATCACTACTCCTATCTATATTTTCAAATCTGAAAACTTGGATTAATTCCTCAGGTAGTGAATCTAGATTGTCTACTTCAGACCTGGTATGGTTTAGTCTTTCTAGATCTTCATCCCATATCAGATCCCTAAGTAGGAATTCTTGAAAATCTTATGACAACAGTCTTTCTTCTCTACTCTATTCACTACTCTTGTCCTTATGATTACTACCCAAGTAAAGAGGGGAATTGGATTTAGGTGAAGGTATCTACCAAAATTTAGAAAACCTAATGATTGACTCTTTGTTGCTAGTTCCAATTTGTTCCCCATTATCCTTAATCTGGTGTTGTGGTGATCCAAAGTCCTCTTATGTATTCTTGACCTCCCCACTACCTGCTTCTTCCCTTTCAATTAAAAGGAAGTTTTATTTTTCTTCTATGTCAGTGCCCCCATTATCTAGTAGCTTCTCAGTTTGTTGTTTCTCTATATTCTCTGATAACTCTACTTCTAAAATAAAAATGCTTAATTTCTTGAACTTCTTGAATTTTTTTGGATATTCCTTGTTTTTGCTATTGTTAATGATTAAACCTTATAACCGTGTGCTAACCAAATCTTGAATACTATTAGAATTGTCCATAATAACATCTATTGAACTTTGCTTTCCATTGGAAATCTGCAATTTTGGTGAAGCAAGGATTTCTTTGCATTCCCCCTTTCCTGATTCTTTAGGATTTCCTTTTTTATTATTTGATGTTGCATATTTCTCCTTTACAATCCTCTGATTATCTATTGTCTTTTCTACTTGCCTAGTCTCTGGTACTTTCTTTTGAGCCTCCTTTGTTTCTGCGGGGGGAATATATCTGGTCTCTAATAATGGATTTGCTTTTATGATCTTATCTCTTCTAGTTTCCCCCTCTTCATGAATTAATTCAGAATGAATCATTGTGTCCTAATGAGTTTGTAATGGATACTTCTTAGGTGAAGACTCCTTATGGTGCTCTTTATGATTCCTTATTTTCCACATAGGGAAGGTGCTACTGAGATCTGTAGTGAGTTGCAGTGTTTTGAATATAATTTTCCTATTGTCATCTAATCTTGTGATTTCTATGATTTTTCCTTCATATTTATTAAAGTTTCTGTTAGTAATCACTTTAATCTGATTGGAATCCAGATTGTTAATCTTGCATTTAATCAGCAGTTTTACATTATTGCAAAAAAGGAAGGAAGAGTCCATTCCTATCAAATCACTTATAGATGATCCTAATTTCTTAATAACCTCCAAATGTAAAAGTTATGGAGGGAGGGATTAAAGGATAAACCAGGTTGGAATCGTGAAATCTAGCATCCCTTCCTTACAATTCAAAATCTATACAAAAAACTTAACAGCATAGCCTTGAAAAAAACAATCAGAAATGAAAAGAAAGTCTTTTTTAACGAATTCATCACTATAATGAATGTATAGTAATTTGTCTAAATAGTGAGAGATACTTACCTGATCCTTGCAGAATCCTTGTAACTAGTTTATAAGATTGAGAAATTCACACTTTGGACCATTCCAAAATGCAAATACACTAACCTTTTGGCAATCTTGCCATTAATCTTTGCTTTCCTAATTACTAATGATGAGAGTTTTATCATCAGAGATGGGAGGGAATGAGATCGGGGAAGATCTGGGAATCTAATTAGAGAAGTTGGGAGAAATGATAGCCGAGATCCTTCAATGAGGAGGAACATATGAACTAGAAGACACACATGGAGATGAAAGAAGAGGGAGCTCTATCCTCTAGGTTGGGCCTAATAAAGATGCAAGAGATCCAAAGAATCATCTAAGAGAAACCCTATCTTCTTAAAGAACCACTCATTTTTATTGGATTGTGAGTATTTAGTTAGATTAAAAAACCTAATCTGGTTGTCCAGACTTGTTGTGGTGAAAAAATGGGATGAAAGCTAAGGGTAACCAGTGGAATAAAGGAGTAGGGGGAATCACCATGACCAGATTTGTGATTATTTTGAGTAATGTAATTTACCTCCCAATATGCATAGCCTGAGGTAATCTGCATAGAAAACTTCATGAATTGCTTTCTGCCATTTCCTCCCACAAATGTTTTGCCTCTTCTTCATT
The DNA here is from genome assembly GCA_028749045.1 of Cupressus sempervirens. NCBI lineage: Eukaryota > Viridiplantae > Streptophyta > Pinopsida > Cupressales > Cupressaceae > Cupressus > Cupressus sempervirens. The sequence continues at coordinate 491,759,477 of CM053791.1, read as the reverse complement.
CCAAAGAATTTGTTGGATAATTGTGGTTTTAGCTGGAATGGCCCCTGATCTATTCAGATTTTCTTTATTTAGCTACTCCTGCTCATTAAGTATATCAAATGGGTTTGAAATGGAAACCAAATACTTGATCTGAGGGTTGGAATTGAGGGAAGAAGCAACATTGAGAGGACTCCTTGGCTTTTTCCCATCTCTGACCAAGGCAGAGGATTTTGGTGAGTGATTTAGCCCTAGGCGAGAGCCAGATAATACATTTTTCTTAGTGTTTCCTGGCTTCTTGATTCTCCACAAGTTTATGTGTGATTGATTTTCTTTTTTTGCATTATGTAAGTTATTTACTAAATTACCAATTTTTCTATTTGCATTATTCAAATTGTTTGCATTGTTCACCATTTTTTTAATAAGAGTGATAGCTTGAGTACCACGATTTATATATATATATATATATATATATATATATATATATATATATATATATATATATATTCCTTTTTTTAAATCATTGATGGAGCTACTCTTAGTGTGTGATTCTTTTCTAATTACAAAGCCTTTGCTTATTTTCTAATACCTCTGTTAATTTATAACTATGCAAATCCTCCAGGCATTGATAGTTACTGGATTTGAATAAAAATTGCCAGAGTATATAAACTGAAACGTATACTTGAAATGACATTAACAATAGAAAAAATTGACTGACTTAGGAACTCATCTTTGCATAATCCTTTCTGACTCAAGATTTGTTTATTACCAATTCAATTAACTTGCAATAAAGAGGTGGTTCACAACACTGAGATCAATTAACACCAAAATTTACCTTAGAAATGATGTGTTTGTACCTTTATTGGATGTTGAGAGAAAGAAATGTCTCATTAAATATATTTTTTAAGCAAATTGTACTATCATTTTCCTTATTGTGGTTACTTTATTTTTCATGTGAGATCATGATTTTGATATCTTCCTAATAAATTGGAGACCAACAAGAATAAATTTAAGTCTATATAAACTTATATTTAAACTCTGACCTTGCACTTCACAATCAGGTTGAATAGGCACATTTGAAACATTGATGCCGATGTGAAGTTGAGTCTTGTAAATTTATTGGTGACTAAATTTTGAAATATAAACCAATTGGTTGGTTAGTGTGTCTAATTTCTTATCTTTAGAAAATGTGAAAAAAATAAGTAAAAATTGTTTATTCTTCTTTTAAGAAGGTTAGTCATATGATTTACTTACATTAAGGTTGATGAGTCGAGAATTTTTATCCATAATTATTACTTATTGAATTAGAAACTTTAAGAAATAAGTTCAACTTTGTTGTCATGAAACTTTACTTTGTGTATAGTAATATGGGAGGGTGTTGAATGTGGGTCTAACTGGGAAGGGTAGTAACATGAAAGGATACAGATTTATTTTTCTCACTACCTGTCAGTTTTATTTTGGTTAAATTCTATGTCCAAGCTAATTAGATGAATGCATATGTTTGAAATGAATTGGTTATTTTCTTTCCTCCCTACCACATCCATTTATATGTTTTATACTAGGAATATGTGCATGTAGAATTAGGCACTTGGTTGCACATGATCCATCTGATCCAATCATTCTAAGTTGCTAGATTCCTTAGGTAGGGTCAGGGAGTTCTTCATATTAGGAAGAACCTTAGGGGAGATAACCACTATGTAGTTGGGTAGTAAAAGTGCATGGGCCACACTCTTATCTCATGATAATAGATGAACAACATTCCAAGGGCTTTGGAGATAAGACTTTATGTAGATGGACATAGGTCTAATGACATGCTTATTTGTGTATATGATGTTGATTCATGACTTTATTCTTATATGATGTACTCATGGTTTTATGTCTGACATGCAGGTCGACATATTCAATGGTGGTTTTTGATGTATGCTCTATACGTTTATGTCTTGTTTTATGAATTTGGCATGTGGTCAGATTAATAGAAGATTGTAGTTGACCTCAAAATTTTGGTTGATGACCTTATTTTGATGTACTTATGCATGTGTTGACATTTTCATATGTATATATATGTTTGTAATGACATTATGAATCTCTTTTGTGTTTCAACAGAAGGTTGATATGTATGATCCAAATATTTTGAATGGAATGATTATACCATTATGCAAGTATCATTGACTTTTTAAACTGACTCTTTCCACTTTATGTTAGTATTTGCATGTGGCAATGTTTTGGGTAATGTCAGTCTTTAAAGAGCCACCTTAAAAAGTATTAAAAAAGACAATGGAGGCTTTGTGAGGTGGATACAATATTGGATTAGTTCATAAATATTTTATTCAATTTTGGTTTTATTTTCTAGATTCATAGGTTGGGAATTTTCATAAAGTTGAGGTATTGTGGTTGTCATTAATTTTTTTCTGTTTCTTTATAATGTCCCATTTTACATTGCACACTTAAAATTTTATAAAATTTTGAGCTCTTAGTCTACAAGTAATAGAGATGCAATCATAAACACTGTAATTGTAGCAATTTATAATGCACTTTCAGTAATCTCCAATGCAATTTTACTTGTAAATAACACAATTGAAATATTTTTTAACACATGTTTTGATGTATAATATAATTTTTAAAATCCTAATGTGCATGTAGGGTGTCTTGATTAAGTAAAAATAGGTTTTAAAGGACCCAAAACCTTTTAGATAATAACATAAGTCTTAAAAGATAAGAAAAAAGCTAACAACATAGTATAAAAGCATAGATCAACATAAGACAGGCCTCCAAAAACACCAAATAGTAAGCCAACCAAAAATCAAGTTGTAAAGGACAGCAAAAAGATAGCAAAAGACTAGCACTCGACCAACTAGATAGTCTTTATCAGGTCAGTAGCCTAGTTTGCCAGAATGTGCATATTCTTTGTAGTGGCCTTCACCTCTTCCATCTTGTTCACTTCCTTATTCTTTTTAGAGTGAGCCTGAGTGTGTTTACTAGGACCCTAGTTCTCTACCACCAAAGGGGAATCCTATCCTTTGTCTTGCTCAAACTTTTTCAAAAGATTGCCCATAATATTTTCCATGGCCTTTAGAGATTTTCTATTATTGTCTGCCATTTGCTTGATCATCTTTTCAATATTGTTTAGTTTGGCTTCCAATCTAGTAACCTTCCCTTGATTATCTCTATTAACCTTCTCCAGCACCCTATTTTTAACTTTGAGCTGTGGAATCTTGTGCATAAGGTTTTTAACCTCTTTAGCATTTCCAATAACCTCTGAGAGCTGGTCAATATGTTTTCCTAAGGTATGCTCTCCTCTAGCCAATTTGCTAACCTACTCCACTTCCTTACCAATAAACTCCATTTGTTGCTTCAAGATGCCAATCTCCTTCAAAATGGTCCTAGGGTTTCCTAACAGACCTTTGGAAGAACTAATCACACCCTCTATTTTATCATCAAAATCTCAATTTTGCTCCTGATCCCCCTCATCCTCTTTCTCTGGCTCCACATTCTTCATAGCATTCTGAATCTCCTCCTCTTGAAGCCTCAAATATTTCTGCTTCCTCTCCATTTTGTGAGCAAGAGGTTCATCATCAAATGAGGCAGAAGCCCTAATATCATTGTGACCCTTGAAACCCTTTCCTTTACCCCCACTCCTCTTCTTCTAGTAATCTCTCACCATCAAAGTCACTCCCTTCAACAATCTTCTTCTTCTTCTTCTGAGAGCTACATCTAGAACTTCTTTTTAGACACTTGTTACCCCCCTCTACATCATCTTGAGTATCTGAGTCATAACCTTTCTTCAGGAGACTGCCCTCTATGTCATATTCCACTACCTTCAAGCTACCCTTGGGTTTCATAGCCCTTTTGGATTTTAACACATTCATAATAATAACCATAAGGCCCTCATGACACACATGTTCTCCATTCGGATCATTTTGAATTGCCTCGATGGAGAAGCTTAGAGATTGCCTCAAATAAAAGGGGAGATTAATCCTCACATCATGCCTAAAGCGATTACCTTACATAAAATGATACCCATATAGCTTTGTAAACCTACCATCCAAAGTAAGGTACTCCATAATGACAAACAACACAAATCTCCAAGGTTGAGAAATAGAGCTCGGGTTGAAATAAGAATTACCTATTTTCACCAATCAACTTCTCTCATTTTTTGACTCCAAAAATTCATCAATGGCCCTATCTGATAGCTTCCTATCCCGATAAAAGTTGATATCATCTGTTGATCAAATAAGTAAGTTTGACAAATGAGTGTCAACACACTTAACCATCTTCACTATACATGCCAAGTATATAATGGAAGCCAAGCCAAAACTCTAACACATGCCGAGTTACAGATAGTGTCGAGTAGATTAGAAGATAATTTGTATCGAGCAAAGCAGAAGTCCAATGTGTGTTGAACACAGGAAGTTAATAGGTGCCAAGTAACACAATAAGTTAATAGGTGTTGAGTAACCCAGGAATTCTATAGGTGTTGAGTGATATAGTAATTCTATAGGAGTCAAGTAACTAGGAAACATAGTGGATGCCGAGCAATCCAGAATAGATGGTGCCGAGCATTAGTATTACTTCATGTGCCAAGCAATGCAGGATCAGCATGAAAGTTTGTGCAATCGCAAGCCAAGATGTAAAATGGTTATGCATGACTCATTACTTGATAAGGAGATAAGATCAAATCCTCTCAATCATCTATGCAATCTTCATGTAACCAATCAAAAAATTGGAGACTACATGCAGCTAATAGGTGAATTTCAAGGGTTTGAGCAAGAACACTTTATCCAAGGATGCTTAATGAACCACTAATCTTTATTAGGAAGTCTTGACGCCATTGAACAACAAGGAGTCGAAAAGAAGAAGGAAAAGCAGAGCCTATTATTAAGGTTGTTGCAAAATATTGGTGTCAAAGATTTAGTGGAAAGGACGGCATTTACACATCTAGTTGATCAAAAAAGTACAAGGAACACAATCAGTAGATTAGATCTAGAAGAGATCAGTGATAGAAGAGCAGATCAAGTACCTAAGATCAGCATCAAAGATTGCATTAGATTAGATGTATTATTCTAATACTCTCTCACAATTCTATTAGGAATTTGGAAATCCTATTGAGTTAGGTGGGCCTAACAGCTCTATGTAAATCCTTTAACAGGGTGGCATTCTAAGTTGAATGTTCTTAGGTCCTCTAATAGGGCACACTCCTAACAGGGTGTAGAAATCCTTTAACAGGGTTACATTTAATAGTGTGTTGTAGCCTTTAACAGGGCAGGCCTTTAACAAGGCAAACCATCATAAGTGGTTGAAATCAATTGTTGCTGTAATTTTGTGGGTGTCATCCCCACCCTAGTTTTACCTTCTTATTCCTGGAGGGTTTCTGGTTCATCAAAATCTCAAGTGTTATGTGGTGACGCATGTTTGCTTCTCATGATTGTTTAATGTTTATATGCATGCATGTTAATTTCAGTTATATGTTATTAAGGATTTAAAACATGAGAAAAGGCCAGTACTTTTGATTCACCCCCCTCCCCCCCCCCCCCCCCCTTTCTCAGAAGCACTCTTCCCATTAAGACATTCCAAAAATTGGTATCAAAGCCAAGTTCTCTCAAGAAGAAGTCTAACAGCTTGGAGGAAAAGATTTGAAGATGGAAGTCTTCAAACTTGGGAAGATCATTGAGAACCAAGTGATAGATGTGCATCTCGCTCTACACAAGGTAGAGGAAGCTAGAGAGGAATTAAGAAAATCCTTAAAAAGAAGGAAGGAAATAGCTATAGCAGGAAATGATATTCACTACAAGGAGATTGACACCACACAAGTATTTGCCAAAGGAGATTCCAAAGAATTTTATGCAGCAATAGTAGAACTGATGGAGAAAAACAGAGTTCAAGCAGAAGAGATAAGAACTCTTAAGATGGAGCATGAATCATTGGTCATGATGCTATGTGAAATCACAGAGCAAAAGAAAAGAGCAATTGAGGATATAGTCATGATGGAAGATGACAAAAGAAATCTTGCAAACAAACTTGAAGAAAAATGTATTGAATTAACAAGGATCTTAAACATGCAGATGGATACACTTGCCCAACTGATGAATCTTCATCATGAACTCAATATGAAAGATATTGAGATCTCTACTTTGAGGATACAGAATGAAAAACTACAAAATGAATTGAAGAGAGAAAAAGAAATAGCAGAGAATCTCAACAAGTCAAGTGAAGCTATCAAGTACTTTGAATAGTTGCTAAAATCCCCAAGATCAGCCCATGATACATCAAGACTTGAATACACTAGCACTGAAGTTGGTGAATCATCAAAGAGTACTAAGAAAAGGAGTGAGAAAGGTAAGGATCCTAAACCCACTTGTCATTACTGTAATAAAAAGGGGCATACTGCTAATGTTTGTAGGAGTAGAAGGATCAATCAGCCAAACACACCCAAAAGCAAGGGTTACTGTCACAAGTGCAACATGCAAGGTCACATGACACAAGACTACAGGGCTAAAGTCACAAGGACACAAAGATTTTATGGACACTACCATAATTGCAAGAAGTATGGACATAAAGCCTTTGAGTGTAGATCAAAGCCTATGTGGACACCAAATCAACATGTAAGGAGGGACAACTATGTACACCATTACAATTGGGACTACAATACAAGACAAAGTTGTCATTATTGTCAAGAGTATGGTCACATACCCCAGAATTGCATTAGAACACATTTCAAGGGGAACTATAAAAGATGGTTGAACCAAACTACTTGCTTCAGTTGCTTGAAAACTGGACATGTCAGTAGGAATTGTCCAACAAAGGCCAAGGCACCCAAGACTGAAGTAAATAAGGGCAAAGAAAAGATTGATGAGGAACACATCAGAATAGACATGGAGAAGACATGGCAAAAAAAGATGGACCAAGTACATCTAATGGAAGAGTCACTTCACCCAAGAGATCAAGTGATCATATCTCATCCAACTAATCACAAGATGAACCTATGGGGCTGATACATATAAGGAAGTATCATACATTAGGCCTAAATAGAGAAGAAGCATTGCAAAGTATAAATCTACATGAGATAAGATGCCAAGACAAAATTTGAATGATGATGTCAAGCTATCTTTGGTTGTTGAGTAAAACTACTTCGGAAGCTGAGTTAAGAAGTCAAGTGGAAGCCAAGTAAAAACTACAGTGGTTATCGAGTTATCAACAAAGTTAGAAGATGCTGAGTGATAATGGTTGTCGAGTGAAATATAATAGATGTCAAGTTGTAAACCTTTGGAAGCTGAGTGATAGGTGAAGGTACAAGAATGCATTAAATGCAAGGTTTTTGACTCGCTTAAAGGTGAAAATTGATTCATTTTGAGCTATTCAAATGAAGAGTGATTACCAAGAGCACAATTGAGCAATTTTCAAGCATTCAACTAGCAATTTGTAGCGATTCAACATTAACCTAAGCGATTTAAGTGTTTAACTAGGTATTTCCTTCAAGTGTTGAGTTGTATAGTTTGTGAAGTTTGCTTTAAACATTAAACCCTAGTTCGGTCAAAATGGTGTCTGGTTCAAAGTCGAACCAAATGAAGGAAAACCATGAGATTTAGCTAGTTAGTAATGAAGTTAAATAACCTGAGTTTAGGCCCATACCAGAGGTAGCATAAAAAAATGATCTTGCAGGTGCATTGTTTATGATTCCAGAAAAAGTCGTTATGGTCCAAGACATGCATAAGTGTTACAACTATAAGATTGGAGCCATAGGAGACCTAGAAATCTTCAATGCCTATGATAAACTCTATCACAATGGTATATTAAAAGATGAGTTTTCTATCATAGAGAAGAAGGGTTTAACCAAAGCCCTAGTTTTTCCAATCGTATTCAAAACTAAGTGGATACGCATAGTGCTTAGCAGAATTCATGATGGATCATTTAGGTTAGAGCAAGGACCAGTTAAAATTACTAAGAAGATGGTTCATATGGTCATAGGTTTTCCAACCCTAGATCAGCCCAAGACACTCAGAAGTGATAAGAGGGAAACCATTGAGAAGAACAAAAGAGAGAAGTGGAACAATAGAGGCATGACCATAGACACCATAATTGATCCCCTTCTAGATTTTGTTGTAAGGATCATATCACATAATTTTTATCAATCCAGCAGGTTGAATAGTGTACCCTGAATAGCAGTGGATGTGGCATATAAGCTTGTAAAGAAAGACCATACCTATGACCTTGCAGAGCTCATGTTGCAATAGATTAATGAAAATCTTGGAGCTATTAGAAAGTCCAAGGGAGCACAATGCAAATTTGGATTAGTGTTGGTATGCATGTTCTTCTACGTAATGAAGGAATTCCCTTCATTTGGTAGAGTCAACTGGGATCATAACAAAACAATTGTTGATCAAATAAATGATTACATTACATAGATGGGAGACAATTTTGATGATCAAATGACTATATATTTTGATGATTTCAAGAGCTCAATGAAAAGGAGAATGAGAATACCTATTTCACTAGTGGAAAATCATGTAAAGGATATTTGTTTTTGTGTTGATATTGATTATACTTATATCCAAGCAGTCCTTCCAAGAGCAAGATGGCTTAGACCATTGGGATATGAGCTTGATGTTGATCAAGCTTCTGCAGCTATTACATCATTACTTGCAAAGGAAATGGAAAAAATTGCAAAGGCATTTGGAACCTATGATGTTGTTAGATCAAGAGTGGTAAAGACCTTAAGATAGCCATAGCAATGAAGAAGAAGGAAAAGATGGTGAAGAAGATAAAGAAAAAATTTGGTGTTGAAGAAACAAGTCCAGCAGGAGAAGAAGAGGAGATTAGTGATGATGAAGAGGAAGGTAATGATGAGAAAGATGAAGATGAGACAGAACAAGGGCCACTTGAATTGACACAAGGCCAAGGTGAAGACAAAGATGAGGATGCTGAGGAAGAAGAAGCCAAGGAAGCACCCATCAAAGGCAAGGCCATCAAAAGGAAGGCAAAGACACCTCCTGCTTCTCAGCCTACATCAAAGAAAGCTACCATGCCAACACCCAAGAAGCCAACAACCAGAGCTACAACAAGGGCCTCCACACAAAAAGCCAAAGGGGAAGCTACAAAGAAGAAGAAGACAACCAAGAAGGCACAAGAAGAGCCAAGAAAAAGAAAAAGATATGTAGCTCAACCTGATATTGATGAGGAAGATCAATCTAAAAAGGTAAGTCATCCTCCTAAGTCTTCAGTTGATACATTATGTGAAAAGATTAGGGATGGAGACTTAAGTGACATGAAAAAGGTTGATTTCAATAAGTTCACTAAAGAGGAACAAAATAGAATAGAAGAATCAGTCCATGCAATGATGGCATAGTTCAAGTATACACCTCTTGAACTAGATGGACAATTGCCAAAGGGATTGTCTAAAATTGCAGAAGATAGATGGCATTTTTGTTTGAAAATGGAGAAGGAGATGAGAGAATCAACCCTAGCAAGCATACTACCTAATTTGACAAGGGAACGGATAACTAAAGCAGTCAAAAGGCATAACACTAGGTTTACACCTAAGTATAGGGCATTTTCCATACTTCAGAAAAAAATTGAAGAAGTTGTACAAAGAACCAAAAGATCATGGAAGAATTTATATAAGAAGACTGAAGATGTTCTTGAAGAGGAATACAAAGAAGAAGCTACTACTAAGCCAAAAGAGAGAAGAAAGAGGAGAGAAGAGAAGACAGAAGTAGAGAAAAAGGTTAAAGAAGAGGAAAACAAGGAAGAAAAAGAGGAGGAAAACAAAGATGAAGACAAGGGTACTAATGAGCAGAAAAGTGTGCAAGACACACAACTACCACCTCTGAGCCCTCCTCACTCTACTATCACACCTGCAGAAATCATAAAGATTAAGGATGTTGTTGACACCTCAAGTCAAAACATCAACCCATTAACTGCAAAGGATCTTACTAAGATCCTTGACCAAACAACTCTTTGAGCACAATTGTATACAAGTCCCATATTGGTTAGTGTATATGAGCTCCAAAAGTCAGTAGATAAAATCAAGAAAGGTGAGGTGCCACCACAAGAACCACCTCAAATCACTCAAATTACTGGGCTTTCATTTCTACCACCTACATCACCACCAAGAATAGCCATGCAATCTCATCAGGAGCTGAGTGAAATAGCAGGGGAAGTCACAGGTACATTAGTATAGATAACAAGTACACCCCCAACAGCAGTGGCACAAGAAGAGGATAGGGAAGAAACACAGGATAAAGAGGAGTCTGCAATACAAACTTTGGTTGAATTGCCAAAAATAGGAACTCCTACCAAACCCATTCAGAAGCCGAGTAATAACATGTTGACCTTACAAGTCAGGACACCAGGCTCAAGTTCTACTAGGGTAGCCAGGACCATTCATTATGGTATTCTTGAGCTTGATGAAGAAATTCAAATACCCTATTATGATTCAAGCACTTTAACTAAGGAAAAGATGAATGAGATACAAAGTGCATTGGATAAAAGAAGGAAGCGAGAGGCAATGAGGAAGGAATACAAATACAAACAGGCAATGAATGAGATCAAGGATATATTCATGGATGCCTTTAGCCTACAACCTCTAGATGCAAGTAGACCAATCCTTGAGCAACTATCTGATATAGTTGACCAAGTTAATAATGAAGACCATGATACAACTGCAAATCCAATGGAATGGTTAGAAAAGAAGTTTCTAGGCAAGGTCAACCCAAAGATAGCCAATAACATAATTTTAGGATAGGTTGACCTAGCCAAGAAATTGGATAAGGCAAAGATTGTACTAGGGAACATCTTTTCCCTTTACAGCAAATTGTGTGATTTTTCCAGGTTCACACAAGAAATAAATCCTAAAATTTTGAACCTTGAGAGTAAACTAAATCTCTCCAGTATGCAACTACCCTCAAATCCTGCATAAAGTGAGAATAAATTTGCTCAAATGCTTCACACTCAGAGGGAATTAGCTATATTGTCAGCAGAAGAGGCCACTATTAAAGAAAAGCTGATGCAGATTCAAGCCTCTATCACTCTTCACTTGGAGATATTACATAAGGAGAAAATGTATGTTGAAATAGTCTTCAAGAAAGATATGAATATTTCTACACATGATGGACTAGTAGATCTAGCAGCAGAGCTTGCAATCCAACACAAGTCATTGGATATTGCATTGAATAACTGGGATGTAGCTCTAAAAATAATCCTTTAGGTAAATAAAACATTTTTAGCCAAGCATGGCATTACCATTTGGAACCCTTTGACATAAGTGTCAAAAAGGGGGAGAGAATATTCTAAGGGGGAGATATATTAAAGGAGGAGAATAAATATATAGCAAGAAGATAAGGAGATAACAGGGTCATCAAATTGATCTGATACATCAAACAGGTCCAGAATGCAGGAATAGGTCAGAAACAGTTCAAAGAACAAAGTAGATCAGGCACATTGGCACAATTTTCATGACATGACAAGGCATAAAAAAACTCAGGGGGAGTCATAAAGTATATTGTTGTTCACAATATCTTTTTGAAATTTTGTAAGTGAAGAATGGACACACAAGGATTGGATCATGAATGATCAGTTAAGTGTTTTTGACACTCATGTCAAAGGGGGAGATTGTTGATCAAATAAGTAAGGGGGAGATTGTTGATCAAATAAGTAAGTTTGACAAATGAGTGTCAACACACTTAACCATCTTCACTATACATGTCAACTATACAATGGAAGCCAAGCCAGAACTCTAACACATGCTGAGTTACAGATAGTGCCAAGTAGATCAGAAGATAGTTTGTGCTGAGCAAAGCAGAAGTCCAATGTGTGTTGAACATAGGAAGTTAATAGGTGTCGAGTAACACAGGAAGTTAATAGGTGCCGAGTAACACAGGAATTCTAGATGTGTTGAGTGACATAGTAATTCTATAGGAGCCAAGTAACTATGAAACACAATGGATGCTGAGAAATCCAAAATAGATGGTGTTGAGCATCAGTATTACTTCATGTGTCGAGCAATGCAGGATCAACATGAAAGTTTGTGCAATCGCAAGCCAAGATGTAAAATGGTTATACATGACTCATTACTTAATAAGGATATAAGATCAAATCCTCTCAATCATCTATGCAATCTTCATGCAACCAATCAAAAAATTGGAGACTACATGCAACCAATCAGAAAATTGGAGACTGCATGCAACCAATCAGAAAATTGGAGACTGCATGCAGCCAATAGGTGAATTTCAAGGGTTTGAGCAAGAACACTTTATCCAAGGATGCATAATGAACCACTAATATTTATAAGGGAGTCTTGACACCATTGAACAATGAGGAGTTGGAAAGAAGAAGGAAAAGCAGAGCCTATTATTAAGGTCATTGTAGAATATTGGTGTCAAAGATTTAGTGGAAAGGATGACATTTACACATCTAGTTGATCAGAAAAGAACAAGGAACACAATCAACAGATCAGATCTAGAAGAGATTAGTGATAGAAGAGCAGATCAAGTACCTAAGATCAACATCAGAGATTGCATTAGATCAGGTGTATTATTCTAATACTCTCTCAAAATTGTATTAGGAATTTGGAAATCCTATTGAGTTAGGTGGGCCTAACAACTCTATGTAAATCCTTTAATAGGGTGGCATTCTAAGTTGAATTTTCTTAAGTCCTCTAATAGGGCACACTCCTAACAGGGTGCAAAAATACTTTAACAGGGTCACATTTAATAGTGTGTTGTAGCCTTTAACAGGGCAAACCATCAGAAGTGGTTGAAATCAATTGCTGCAGTAATTTTGTGGGCGTCATCCCCACCCAAGTTTTACCTTCTTATTTCTGGAGGGTTTTTGGGTCACCAAAATCTCAAGTGTTATGTGGTGATGAATGTTTGCCTCTCATGATTGTTTAATGTTTATATGCATGCATGTTAATTTCAGTTATATGTTATTAAGGATTTAAAACATGAGAAAAGGCTAGTACTTATGATTCACCCCCCCCCCCCGCCCTCTCAGAAGCACTCTGCCCATTAAGACATTCCAACATCATCCATATCCAACCCCATAGCCTCCGCTATCACCTCTTCAGTCACTTTCATACGCTAGTTTCTAACCATGATAGAGCCATCCCTCCAAGTTTTAATGAATTGCCCTCCAAGTTTTAATGAATTGCTAAGTAATCGCAAGATTATTACTTTTGAGCCTTTCCATATAACCTGTGAAATTCTCCTGCCTTAAAATGTTCCAGACCTCTATTTTCTTCATCCACTCCTTGCAACTTGCAAGTTCCACTCTCTTCCTTTTTCCTCCCATATTCCCCCCTTCAATGTCACTAGATTTCTCTCTCTGAAACACCCGATACACATTGCTACCAAAAACAACGCTGCATTCGAAGCACAAAATGGTAACAACAACCCATAATCTATGTGAAGTAAAGCTCAGCTTTCTAATAATCATAACCCAACACACCCTGAGAGTGATCAACACATAATTACAAATCTCTAACATCATCATTATTAAAACATTTTTGCTTACACCTCAATTTATCATAATCAATAAATTGGCGACCATCAGTAGGTAAAGGCTCATAATTGTCCCAAATAACTTTATGCTCACTTAAGTAGGCCACGTTAGCTGACCAATCAGCAGCATGGTTAGCTTCCCTAAAGTTGTGGGTGATAATACATATATCAAAAGAATTGATAATATGAATAGCCTAAAAAATAATATTACTAATAGTCCATGAAGGTTGAGTAATTTTATTAAGACAATTTATGATGTTGATAGAGTCTCCTTCCACCCAAACCTTTGTCAAATTCAAACTCTTTGCATAAATAAGACCATGAAGAGTAGCACAGGCTTTGGCCACGTGATTAGTTTGACTACCAATAGGAATAGCCATGCAACCCACTTTATCACCATAAGAATTCCTGATAACAACTCCACACCCAGCAATTCTCGAGTTCCCTTTAGAAGCCCTGTCAAAGTTTATCTTGAACCAATTCACCAGAGGGTTGTCCCATCTAGCACTATCCCTTGGATTAGGTTCATATTTATCCTTATACAAGCTCCTTAGGTTCCATTTATGGAGCACCGAATCTTCCCAATCATTATGAGATTGTTGTCCTGAACCATCAGTTTTAATATTCTCTATTATAAGGGCCTTGATTTTACAAAAAACTTGATCTGAATTGGATTCCACTCCTCTAAAGACCCTATCATTGCACTCCTTCCAAATACCCCAACAAATGTAAGGAAGAATGAAATCCCATAGTTTTAAAATCAAAGCATTTTTGGAAGGAGGTTTCCAACTAGTAAAGAATAGTTGAATAGTAGCAGGGAAAACTCAATCCATATTCAATAAGTTACAAACCTTATCCCAAAGCTTTTTGTTTAAGGGGCAATGCAAAGTGACAAGGAGGGAGCCTTTCCAACCAACAAGTTTCAAGTGAATTTTATCAATCAATGAATTCCAAAAGCTATCAAGAGGGTTTAAACCTAGAGGTAACCCCAGATAGGATCCAAGAAGAGAGCCAATCTCACAACCAATAATCTTTTTGATTTTATTTTGCTTGGCCTCACTAACATTAATGAATTACATCACACTTTTGCTCCAATTAATGATTTGGCTAGAAGCATTCCCATAATCAACCAAAGCTTTTTTAATATTCCTTGCATTTCTAACCGAGGCTTCCCCCATAATAATAGAGTCATCAACAAATTGTTGATGAGAGCATATTAAAGTAGAAGAGGAAGGATTAAGGCCTACAATGTTCCCCTTCATCACCATATTTTCCACAAATTTCCCCAAAAATTCAGCCAAAAGAATGAAAAGAATAGGAGAGATCAGGTCTCCTTGTCTAAGACCCCTAGAAGCCTTAAAGAAGGAGGTAGGAGATCCATTAACAAGCACCGAGAAGGAAGCCAACGAAACTAGCATGAAGATCAAATCCTGAAATCTCTTATTAAACCTAAATGCTTCAAGACCTCGGAGAAGGAAGTTCTAGTCCACTCTTTCATAAGCTTTGGAAAGGTCAAGCTTAAGAAGAAACCCTTCTTTCTTAGACACTGAAAGGGAGTGAATATTTTCATGAATAGTAATAATGGAGTCCAAAATCTATCTGCTAGGAACAAACCCATTTTGCTGCCTAGAAATGGTAGCTAGAAGAAGAGGCAGAATTCTAAGGGTTAGCACTTTGGAAATTATCTTATAAAAAGAATTACACAGGCTGATAGGCCTAAACTGATCCAAGCTATCCGCTCCTAGCTTCTTTGGGATAAGAGCAATGAAAGTACCATTCACTTCTTTTAAGAATATTCCTAGAACCAAAGAAATCCTTAACCCCATTACAAACATCAACACCAATTATGTTCTAGTACTGATGAAAGAGCAAAAATAGGAACCCATCAAGACTAGGGGCTTTATCTCCCTCAAAAAAGAAAACAACCTTGGAAATCTCATTTGAGGAAGGGATAGAAGTGAGAAAATTATTCTGATCCTCAGAGACATAAGAAGGGATGCAATCAAGAAACAAATTCTACTTTTCCAAATCTAAATTGAGGTCACCTTGAAGCAAGTTACTAAAAAACTCCACAACCTCCCTTTTAATAACCTCCTCATTTTCAGTGAATCCCTCTTCTATTTTAAGTCTTGAGATTCTATTTGCCATCCTATGCTTCAGAGTATTCATATGAAAGAACTTAGTATTATGGTCACCTTCCTTCAGAAAAACCTTTCTAGAACACTACCTCCAAAACGTCTCCTCCTTAGTGATAATGTCATGAAATTCGACCAGTTTGACACTTTCCTCCTCTCTTGAGATAGCCTCATAACCATCAATCTAAATACTATCTTGAATATCCTTAAGTTCCTCCAAAATATTTTTTTTATTCTCAAAGATGTTGCCAAAGGTGTCTTTATTCCATTTTTTTATATTTTTCTTGACATTTTTCAATTTAGCTACAACTTTAAACATTGTTGTACCTTCCACATTAATACCCCACCACTCCTTTATGAGGATCTCCAAGTCTAGATGAAGAGTCCACATTTTTTCAAATCTAAAGGGGAAATTTCTCTGATAGTTAAGATTATTAGCCACTAGAAAAATTGGGTAATGGTCTGATCCCACACAGACTTGAGCACTAAGAGAAAATTTGTAATTTAGGAACCAATCCTTGCTAATAAGTGCTCAATCCAACCTAACTTGAATGAGATCCTTTCCAATTCTTTTTTAGTCTAGGTGTACTCAATCCCATGCAAGTCAAGATCATGAAGAAGATGACTATCAATAAAGTCCATTAAATATAATCTATTATCCATATTAGTCTGATTGCCTCCCCATTTTTCAGCTCCTTTTAGAGGGGTATCGAAGTCCCCCATAACAATCCAATTTTCATCAACAAAAAGTTTTCTTTGGTTAGAAATTTCTTCCCACAAAGCCTTTCTTCCCCACTTGGAATTGGGGGCATAGACATTAGTTAGAACCCAAGTAAAGCCATCCTTTGAGTTAGAAAATCTAACATTCATCATGTTTCTATTCTGAGAAATAAGATCCCCTTGAATCCACCTATTTATCCAAAAAAATGCCATACCTCGTGAAGCTCTCTCAGAATCATTTCCTATAATCTTCCCACCCCTAAAAATTGGAAGACCTTCCACCTTATCCTTCAACATCTTGGTTTCCTGAATAACAAAAATATCCAGCATGTTATCCCTAATCATATTTTTTAAAATGTTATGTTTGTAAGGATTATTTAACCCTCGAATGTCCCATAAAATTATCTTCATAATTTATGAAAATGTTTTGATTCAAGGATGGTCCTCTGACTACCATCTGCAATGCCTCTTTTTGCCTCAGTAGTTCTTTTCTACAAATTGGATGGTCTTCCCACTGGGGAAGGGGAGGATCCAACATCCCCATTCTTGAGAATAGTCACAATGAGTGTTGAAGAAGGACAACAATCTCTACCCTTATTAGCTTTAGAATCCCCTTTTTTTAATTCAGATTTGGACCCTTTCTTATTATTATTTTTGGTTGAAGCAATCTCCACATCCTTTTTAAGGTTGGCTTTCTTCCTACCTTTAGAAGGTTTACCAACTGGGATCCAATTAGCATCTGAATTCTCCTCCCCCCACACTACTTCCTCATCTTGTGAAATAGTTAGGAGGTCCCCAACTTCACCTCTAACAAATTTGCCTATCGACACAACATCCTGGGCTAGGTGATCTATAGACACAACTGAATCCTTATGGGTCACCCCTTTATCACTACCCCCCCCTCCTTGGGGTTGATCTCTTTGTCTTTTGGGGTCTTGTCCACACAATAACTATTAGAATTCATCAAATTGTCCTAAGCAAAAGCCTAAGAGCCTATCTCATGTTTTTTAGCTAAATCCAATCTAGGTTGAGGAACCTCCACACCCAAGGGCTCACCACTATCTATACTTTTGGTCTGCTCTTGAGGAGGAGCATTCCAACCCAAAGATCTAGGTTGAGGAACCTCCACACCCAGGGGCTCACCACTATCTGAACTTTTGATTTGAACCTATGTGGAGGCATTCTCACCCAAAGCCACCTCTCCTCCCTTTAAGTTCTTTGAAATAATGTTATGTGCCTTTCTCACCCACACTTTTTTGACCTTCTTAGTTATCCCCTTCAAAGAAGGGCATTTCTTGGCCCAACAACCAACTTTTTTACAATGAAAGCATGTGAAAGGAATAGATTCATACTCAATGCATTGGTCCCAAGTCCCCAGTTTAGATTTTAATGAGATAGCTTCAGAAAAATCAACATCTTGAGAAACTCCAACACAAAATCTGGCATAGTTTAATCTCCTCTGAGATACAGTCACAGGATCCAATGAAAGGAGCTCCCCAAAGGTATTGGCAATGCCTTGAAACACATCCTCCACCCAGAACTCAAGAGGGAGGCCAGCTAGCCTAACCTAGACAAGGGCTTGGATAAATGAATCTTCCAAAGAGTAAAAGTTTGGAGTCCATTTCTATAACAACAAGGTAAGCTTCCCCATAACCCATGGACTGCAACAGAGGATATCCCACTTGTCTTCATCACAAGAATAACAAAAAGAAAGACACCCTTTGGCCATCGCTATAATGTCCACTTGACCTTTCTATTTCCATTTCTTATGGACAAAGGCCCTCACATCTTCAATGTTGGGTCTGGCACCCAGAAACCTTCCAACTAGAGTCAAATCCACACAAGATATGTTTTTATCAATGATTTGATTTGGGATTTCAATGGAGTACATACCTTTATCCTTTGAAGAGATATCCTTAACTGGCAGGAAGACAGATTTGCCAGTAGGTCGTACCCCAAATAGGCTAGACCATTTTTTAATTTGCTTGTCCCCTCCCCCCCCCCTCCAAGTCCTCTAAAGTCTCACCATCATCAGGGTCTCTAGTTTCAGTAGAGGAATCTCCAACTAACTCAGATCGCACTCTCAACTTAGAGGGAGCAGTCACGTTTCCACTAGAGGAATTCAAAATCAAGTTCCTGCCTACTCCCTTCTCCCCCTCCCACTTGCCATTGTTCTAGGCACAAAAAACCCATGTGTATGTAGGGTGTTAATAAGTAGTGATTAATATATTTCTTTGATGTAATGGATTAAGATTTTAATGTACTTCAATTTCTATCTTGGCTCAACCAATCAAATTTATAATCTCACCTAAAATCAATTTCATAGATCAAACAACAACTACAACCTTTGATATATCTAAGTAGATGGTGGAATGGACAATTAAAATCTCCATGTAGATTAATTAAATGACTCAATGAACCATAAAATTTTTTTCTAGATTTAATTGGAATAAAAATGATAAAAAATAATAGTCTAAATCAAATTAGACGTTAAAATGTTACAAATTTCTTTTTGAAATTGTTATTTTTCTCTATCAAATTGAGCACCGCATTTGCCTCAATATTCACTACATTTCCTAAAAGTAACAACACATTAAATGTAGTGTGTGATGCATCTATCTCAATATTCTATGCAATTGGTTGTTGCACATCAATGCATCTGCTTGGTTTTCCATGATAATTGCCTATTTTCATGGCATCCATCTACTAACCAATAATATGTTAATTTCTATGATTTCCCTCTTTATTACAATTATTTATTTCATTTAGGTTAGGGATTTGGTGTTAACAAAGGGGATACATAATTTTATTTTAAACTAATAACAAGTTTATTGCAAGACACAAAGAAATACTTATGATTTTAAACAATATTGTGTGTGCTTTCTAGATTAAATCACATTTCCTTTCATAATAGAGTGAACACTTGTTTAATGTAAATGTTATACTTGTACATTCTATTAACTAAATACCCAATAAATTGAGCAAGTGTCCTCTCCCCTTGCCTACACAAATATAGGGTGAATGATAAATGCTCAACCCCGTTATCAGTTTTAGTAGGAGGCTTGCCTAGGGTTATCATCCCCCTAGAGCTCTACCTCAAGCATGCATTACTCTAGTGGGTTATATAAAGGGACAAAAACAAAAAATTGATTCTAATATGAATATTTACTTGGCAGAACTTTGTGTGTGTTCCTTATTGATGTAGGAAACATTAAGTTTAGATCTAGGTTTTATATTAAGAGTATCAAACACATACTAGGTCTCAAAAACTATTTGTTTAAGAACCATTACTCTTCATAGTACCTCTATTGGATACCATTTTTCTTAGAGGCCATCCTATTAGGGTTATTAGACTAGTGTAAGGGTATAGTATCATACCTTGAAGATTTTTCAACATGCACCTTCCCTAGTAAAGTGGGAAACTCCTGCTTCATAAGATCTCTAGATCATTTCATAAAAAGGAAAAAATACTTAAAATAAAATTTAACATAATAAAAATTAATTATTAATAGAAGATGAAGAATTGAATAATTTAAAATATATATAATTCTTAATAAATAATATAACAATAAGAGATTGGGGCTTGACTCAATTGGCAGGAGCTTCTTGTTGTGAAGTATGAGGTCTAGTCTCCGCTCGTAGCCCATGTGTTACCAAAGGATGTGTCGAGCTAGCATCATTAGTCATGTTAAAAAGTTTACCTAATGCATTGGACTTATACAGAGTGCTATACTCAATACCTAAAGTCCAAGAAAAGAATATAACAATAATATTCTTATCAAAATTTTAAAAAAATAAATTAAATATTTTAATTTAAAATCAGTCATTCTATAAACTTAATAAGATAAAATAACTTTAAATTATTATTTATAATTTTAAAAAGATATAAATATTTAAAATAAAACTTAAATCCAATGAAAATCTAATCACAAAAAGAGAAAAACTCTTTCAACAATTTTTTCAAAAATGAGCTTTGCTAGGGTTTGTACGGCTTCCATCTAAATCCTCATTGGTTTTCGTCATCTGTCATTCCGCATTTATTATGGGAATAAGTTTATTTATAATGAGCTCAACCTTCTTTGGCCTAGCAGTTGATATTGGTGTTGGAGTTGTTGTTGCTACTAGAGAGAATGGCTTTGTCAACCAAGCACCTACACAAGATCATACCCAAGGTGTTTCACAAGGTAATCCCCCTCCTAATATTATTTTGAATGTCAAGGAGTTTGATAGTGCATGCACATGGCTAGAACAAAAAACCGTCATTGGGTATTTTGTGGGTCTTACTCCTTGTGAAAGCATGTTATGGGAATGGGTTTCCAAGGTTTGGACACCTCAGGGTGTTTGCCTTGAAGGCATCCAAAGCCTTACCAAAGGCTTTTTTCCTTTTGCTTTAGCAATGCAGGCCAAGTTGAACATGTTTTTGTGCAAGGTCCCTCTATTGTCAAGTCCTCATTTTTCAATGCTAGTCATGAGATTTTGTTATTTTGATGATTGGAAGCTTAAGATGCTTGTTTGGGTAGAGTTTCCTCGGCTTCCCATTCCTTGCTGGTCTTTTTCAACTGTGATTGCACAAACCATCAGCAAGGTTATGTGCCTTGAACCAAACAAATTTTTAACTCTCGACCCCAGCATAGGGTTTGAGTTGAGGTTGACCCATCTAGGGACCTCAAAGACACAGTGGAAATCTAGATAGGTGCTACCACCTTTACTCAAAAGGTGATTTACCTTAACCTTTCAAATACCTTTTGTCAGTGCTAGTTAGTTGAGCATAAGATTAGGAATTATCCCTTGTTGGACTGTAACCACCCCCTACTTCGAAAGCTAAGCTTGCTATGGCCACCAAGAAAGATGAATGGACTATGGTGGTGAAAAAGGGGAAGGGTTTGGTTGCGGCTCAGGTGAGCTCTTTTCCTATGGATAATGGTAGATCTAGCTCAATCCAAATACCAATAGAGTCCTTAGTTCCATTGCTCCCTCTACCTCCTATTTCAAACCCTGGAGGTCAGGGGACAATGGTCATTCATACCTTGGATTCGTGCCCTCTTTAGACTCGAGTGCTACAAGCGGTGTCAATGATTGCCCAGCAAATGCTACATCGATCTCGCAATCCACATGGTCATGATGAGTTTTTTGATAATGGGGAGAAGATTCAGAGGGTCATTACTCTTGATGACTCCTTATTTGAGGCTCCCTCATTTTTTCACAATAGCTTCTCCTCTCTTGGGGGATGAGGATGACATGCAAGTTGGGTTGCCATGAATTTCCTTTTATGGAATGTGCGGGGGCTAACATACCTCCCTAGAAAATATTATGTTCGTGATACCATGCATCAGTTTGATCTTGATGTGCTTTGTCTTTAGGAAGTTAAAGTGATTGGGTTTCTGCTCACCTTAGCTTGTCGTGTTATTTGGCCACTCAACATGAAGCTGGTTGAAGTGGTGTTGTTACTCTTCTCTCCCCTTATTTAATTTCCTTTGTTATTTCACATGGTTCTGATCCTTTTCACATGGTGGTTTGGATTTTGTTATCTTTTCATAATCATTCTTTTGGTATTGTTAACATTTATGCCCCCAATGATGTTGTTGATCGCTCACACTTGTGGCATTGGTTGGCAGATCATTTGCCACCTGCAACCTGGGTTTTTTTGTGGGGATTTTAACATGTTTGAGCTAGCCTCTGAAAAGGAAGGTATTCTACCTTTTAGATGGGCATTTGGTGAAAGGGAGGCCTAGTTTTACATGTGGAACAAGCTCAACCTTTTTGATCATAATGCTAGCCACCACCACCCAAATGGGATTTGGCATACTTGGTCCAATATTCAATTTGGGTCTAACAAAGTCTTCAAGAGACTTGATAGGACTATGATTTATGCAGTCCTTTTTTCCTTCTCTCAAAAGCATGCCCTACCTGTCACTCCCTTACCAGGTGTGACGCTATCAAATCACTCCCCAATTAACTTTTCTATCACTTGGCAGATAGCTCAACCTCATCCATGTAAAACCCAATTTTACCTCAACACTTCCTTTTTGTCACATCCGCCAACTGTTGCACACATCCTGCATGTCTAGAATCTTGAGCCTCAGCCCCACACTCATTTTGGATGGATTCAATGGTGAAATGACACTATCCTCCATACTACAATATTTCTTTGCATTTATGGTAGACAACTGGCTATGTACCACAGAAGATCTTATGAAGCCACAACTCAAGATCTAAGTATGACCTTAGAGGCTCTTGCCATGAATCGATTTGATATGGATCTATAGGTTTGGCTTGCCAACCTTTGACACTAGAAATAGGTTGTAGACAACTATATTACTCGAGGAGCTCATATCAAGGCACATCTTCATTGGTTGGAGGTCGGTGATCAGGCTTCCAAGGAATTTTTTAATGCTATGAGGGCTCATCACTCTATAGTGGGTATTAAATGAATCTGAGAAGATTATCAGGTTCTCACCAACTTGCTGAACATTCTCTAGGCTTTTGTGCATCATTATGAGCAGGTTTTTATGGCTCAAGGGCCTTTTATTGTGCATGATCAAGCATTACAAGCCTATCTTGTTGTTACTCCCAATAGGCTTACTCTTGAGCAATATTCCTTTTGTGAGAAAAATCTAATGCTTACAAACCTAAAGGAATCTATCCTTTCCATGGCTATTGACAAAGCCCCTAGACGTGATGGTTTCCCTTGTGAATTTTACAAGATGCTTTGGGATGACATTGGCCTTGATTTGCTTCATGTTTATCATGAAGCATGCAACTCTAATTCATTGGGAAACATCATTAATAAAGGGGATATTAAATTCATACCTAAAGTTGATGATCCTAAAGAAATTTGCAATTGGAGGCCCATCACTTTGTTGAATGTCTCCTACAAGATCATTTCCAAAGCCCTCTCTCTTAAAATTTGACATTTGCTCCCTCAGATTGTTTGGCCTAAAAAAATTGGTTTTATCAAGTCCCGCTATATCTTGGACAAAATTATTGTTGTCTGGGAAGGTATGGAATGGGCCATGGAATCCAAACAACAGGCCTTATTCCTCAAGATTGATTTCACCAAAGCATATGACTGAGTTGAATGGCCTTTTATTTTAGCTATGCTTCAAGCTCTAGGTTTTGGCCCAGTCTTTTGATAGTCTATGCAAATGCTTTTTGGGATGCCTCTACTTGCATCACCATCAATGGATGACAGTCTGAAGCTTTTGGGATCTTCAAGTCTATCTAACAAGGTTGTCCTCTTGCTCCTTCTCTCTATGTTTTGGCAGTTGAGGGCTTTGGCTATCTTCTTGCCAATGCCATCTCATAGGGTCTGGTGTGTGGCATTTCTCTACTAGACTCAACCACTCAGCTGGTTAATGGTCATTTTGCAGATGACTCTTTCCTCACTCTGATTGAGGATGAGGAGAACATTGCCAATGCCTTGTAGTGCTTGGATACCTTTTGCCTTGCTTCAAGGTCTACTATTCAATGGCACAAAACCCTTTGCTACTGACAATCCTTCCTATCAGGTCCTCAATGGTTGCAATAATTATTGGTATGTTTACCATTGTGCCAAAAGCTTGAGCTATCAATGAACATCACAAACACCAGACTTAACCAGATCCACAAGAGGCAGTTAAGCCATGTCAGAACCCCAAAGGAGGTGCTGACCACCAAGTCAACAATCTCCCCCTCAGCACCAATTGAAGGTTCCACACTAATGGAATGAAGGAGACCTCTTGAGATTTGAACCTATGACCCAAGGCTCTAATACCAATTGTTGGTATGTTTATCGTTGTGCCAAAAGCTCAAGCTATAAATGAACATCACAAACACTAGACTTGCCTAGATCTACAAGAGGTGGTTAAGCCATTTAGTGAACCCCAAAGGAGGTGCAATATGGGTGGAAATGGGTCCAACATGGTGAAATTTTTTAATTCTTGGGCATTCCCTTTTATTTTCAAGCCTCTCCTATGGAGTTGTGGAATGGTGAGAAGAAGTTAGAATATTGAATCCAAAGTGCTTGTTGCAAGGCATGTGCACTATTCTTCATGTTGGGCTCCCTCCAAAGCCTCGTACCTTAAGCTTGAATGTTTCCTCTGGGACTTTCTCTGGGCCTCCGATGTTGCACATCATGGCTTTCACAAAATTGCTTGGGATTTCTATTGTTATCCCAAAGATTCTGGTGGCCTTGGACTACTTTCCACTCACAAACAAGGGATAGCCCTCTATCCCAAGTGGGTAATATGAGCTCTCACTAGAGATGAGGCCTGGAAAATTTTGTTCTGATACTACATTTCTTTAGGCTTTCCAGTTAATCGGCCGGCCTAGAAGGGGATTGGCTTTCAAACCCTTCTTGTGACTTCTAAACCTATTCATATTCAAGGCATATTTATTGCTAAGAGCATTTGGAAATCCTGGGAAGCCATCAAACCATGGCTTCATTGGGCTGGTAATGGGTTTAGAGATGGGCTCTCAATGAACCAACAAAACCTTTGGTGGTCACCCTTGTTTTCCATTCAAGGTGTGCCTTTAGCCAAGATTCAAGGAGCCAGTGCTTTGTATTTATTTCGCAAGGGTATTAAAATGCCCAAAGATTTATTCTCCAGGGTTACTATGAGCCTTCACTCATGGAAAGATTATGCAGGTGAAGTATAAGCTTATCCATTCAGATCAGTAGATAATTGATCTTCTAGTTTCTATGACCCCTCCCAATTTGTTACACAAGCTTGGAATTCACTCATCCTACCCTTAGTGGAAAGATTGGAAGTGGTATCCTGCCACTCTAATGGCCAATTATAAGCCTGGGCTAGGGTATCGGTGGTTGGTGCCCCATCTTTCAATGGTTGATACTCTTAACCAACACTATCATTTACATTCTTCTCATAAGACTTGGAGTCTTAGATTTTCCACTCTTTGGCATACAATCATAGAGCCAAAGATTTCTCACTTTACCTAGTTTCTCCTTTTCCAAGGCTTGCCTTTGGGTCCTCGGCTCCGACATCTAGGAGTTCTAGATCCTAGATCCCTTTTTGTGGTCAGACTGAAAGCTTCCTGCATATTTTTTGGTTCTATAGACAAGCCCAGAATTATTGGCTCTGGATCTATGATTTTTTCATGACTTTTCATCCAAAGGCTTTCACATGGCATATGGTGGTTCTAGGTGATGCTCCCAGACTCCCTTTTAGATATGCCCAGATTTGGCATGCTTTCAGAATGGAGATGTTTACAATTTGGAAAGATTGCAATGTTGTTTTATTCTCTCATAGCTTTCTTGATATTCATGTTGCAATGTACTCTAAAGCACTTATATTTAATAATGTCATGTTGCAGATACAAGTACAAACTGGCAAAGTTGTGTTAGAGGTGGCTCACCTATAGGAGCTACTTGTTCACTGGGGAAATGCCCCTTATATAGTTGCTCGTGTGCCTCTAAACATTTTGTTTGATGACTGCACTCCTCCTTGCAGTCACCGACAAGATCAAAGTAGATTTTCTTGTCACTCAAATACCCCAAAGTTGTAGCCTCATCACCACTCTTCCAGTGGTGGTTTTCATGGTCGTCATTGCTCGACCTCGCCACCTTAGAGGCTAGGCTTGGGCTGGTCCCTGGTGGCTCCCCCTGCTACCACTAATGTGGGTTGGTCATCTGCTTTGTAATAATCCCAACTGGTTATACCTTCATGAAACACCAAATTGTTCTCAAATTTAGTTGTTTGGCATTTCATCAAACACTTTACAATCAAACTCTGATACCATTGTAATATCCCATCCAATTCTTATTTTTATTTCCAAATTGCTAACCTAAGAATTTTGTCAAACACTTTGCACACAAGGGATATATATATATTGCATATCTAAATTTAGATTCCCTTCTAAATGCCAAACTTTAATTGGTACGCTTGCAAAACTCCAAACAACCAACAACAAATGTTTTTGTATTTTTTTGAAACATAGAGCATTGACTATAGATTAGAAAATATGCATATACATCAATAAGACATTAGGGTGACAATTCTGATGTAAAACTCTAATATAAATTATATTACAAATGATTTCTAAATTCTTCACATGCCCTAAATTATTCAAATCTATCCTCCATGCAATACAAATGAAATAGATAGGAACTTGGAAAATTGCTCAAGGAAATATGGATTTTTATTGTAGCAAATTCCTATAGCAACATTGACACTGTAGTGAATTACTGTAGTAGGTTACTATAGCGACGACACTATAGCAGTGATACTGTAGCAATGACACTATAACAACATCATTGTAGCAGCGGTATTGTAGCAAATCTATACTATAGCAATATCCAACTTATTCCTTCAATCTTACTCCACAAATTTGGCCCTAGGCCACAAATTCGACACAATGAAAAGACTAATTTGTCTTCCCCAATAGTTGCAACCCTTCGAAAGATATTTCATCACCTCAATTATGCAAATCAATGGCAGTGTTCATTCCTAACGATCAATGTAACAACTGCAAAAACCCTTGGTTCCACAAGCTAGTCAGAAGAATAGATGACAACACATTCGATGCTCAACAATGAGGTTGCTCTCCCTATTTATTCTTTTCCTCCAATAGATAGACCTCCTTTTAGAAGAAATAAAATAATATTTAATTCCTCCTTCTAGAAGATTATTTTTATTTATTTATTTAACTTTAATCACTTTTAATTAAATTAATTATATATATAAAGTCACCTTTTAATTTTAATTTATTTGATGACTTTATAAGAAATTAATTTAATCAATTTCTCCTTATTTCTCCACTTATCCTTCAGAGAATGTAAAGGCTAAGAACTCCATTGAGAGGCTAAAATGATGGGGACATTATAGTCCCCCCCCGCTGAAATTGCTTGTCCTCAAGCAATGTGAGCTTCGAATGCTGCAAAATTTCCTCACCTTCCCAAGTAGCATCATCAATCGACAAGTCCTTCCATTTGATCAAATATTCCTTGAAAACTTGTCTCCTCAACTATCTCTCCCTAACATCCAATATAGCCTTAGGTACTAGGATCAACTTACCCTCATCATGTAAGGGTGGTAGAATTGTAAAAGGGACCACACGATGTCCTAACACCTTCTTGAGGTGTGACATATGAAAAACATTATGGACTTTACTATTAGCTGGTAACTTCAATTCATAAGCTACCTCACACACACACCTAATGATTCTGAAGGGTCTAGAGTATCATGGCTCCAACTTCCTTGCATAATTATTCTTTAGTGTAGATTGTCTATAAGGCTATAGCATCAAGTACACCATATATCCTACTTGGAATAAACCTTCAACTCTTTCCTGATCTGCATATTGCTTCTATTGGATTTGCGTTGTCTGAATATTCTCCTTGAGAGCCCTCATCATATCTTGATTTCCCTACAACAAATCTCCAACACTAGGCATTCTACTATCGCTCATCAAAAAATCAAGAAAGTTGGGTGCCTCATAACCATACAAGACCATAAATGGTGTCATTTGAATAGAAAGTTGGTAGGTATTATTATAGCAGTACTCACAAAGACATATCCACTTAACCCAGCCCTTTTGTTGCCCTGCAATATAGTTCCTAAGATATGCCTTCTTGGTTAGATTATAAAGTGGTGTTGCATGTCATGAATATCCATTAACAAATCTATAGTAAAAACCACATGAATCCAAAATTCCTCTAAGTTGTATGAGACTCTCGGGTGTAGGCCACTTAATGATTGCCTTGACCTTATCTAGATCCATGCATACTCCCTGTGTGCTAATGATGTGTCATAAGTACAACAACTCTCTAGAACCTAACTCACACTTGAATTCCTTGAATGCAAGATCTCTTTGCCAAGGATACCCAAAACTATATCAAGATGTGGAATATGATCCCTCCACAGTTTATTGTACACAAAAAATAAAACAAACTACCTCAACTGATGTATGTCTAGATGATAAGCATGTTTTTGTTACTCCTCATCTATTGGCATCAAAACACAATCTATGTCATGAAGTCATGTCATCTGCAATACCACATCAACATCTGCCATGTTTACTACATAAAATCTACATTAAAATCAAAGCTATTAAAATGCATGGACAAAATTGAAATCTTCTTGTCGCACCTAAGAGTGTAGTCATTTATAACTTTTACTCTCTGAATTAAAATCATAGCTATTCAAATGCATGGACAGATTTGAAATCTTCATGTCGCACCTAAGAGTGTAGCCATTTATAACCTTTACTCTTATACCCTCTATTAGAGTTTTAGGTGATTCTACAACACCCTCAGGATCAGATGAAAGACCAAGATAACTTCCACAAGAGAATAACAAGACAATTGCATGAAGATGCAAGAATGCTATTATTGATAATGGACTTGATTGACATCCAATTGATTGATTTGAAATGTACATAATAGGCCTTCTTATCTAGGAGAGGCGATAAGAGACAATGACAAGGAGAAGATAAGTTATCACCTACACAAGGTGGAATCACATGTCCATCAAAGGTGGACCATCCTCCATTATGCAATGAAGTATGTACGATGATGAGGATGATAATGTGATAACTGCACTAAAGGTGGAATGAGATAACAACTATGACCACCCAAAGTGGAATTCTCCTACACCATGTGTTTAATTGAGGTGCAAAATTCCAACTGTCTCAATCATAAACTACTATGCAACGCATTATCCTACGTAAGCTTAAGTAAGTGTAATTAGTGAATATTTAATTACACCAACATCCCCCCTTAAGTGCAACTTAGGGGAGTGCACTTAAACTCAAATGCAAGATGGGTCCTGGCTACTAGGCCATTTTAGGTACCCATATACAATATGCAATGCAATACATGAAATATAATTTCTCATAAAGTGGAGAAAGAGAGAAAACCTCATGGGAAAAACCCTCCTCCAAAAAGAGAGATGAAAACAAGATGCATGGATGGATGGAGTACTCAAGACCCCCCAAAAATTGCATAAATCATGTATATACAAAGAATGATCCCCCCATAGGAAGGAAATAAGGAGGCATGATATCCCCCCCATAATGAAGAAGCTCCAATGTAAATGAAGAGTACTAGCAAGAAAAATATAATCCAATGCCTATAAGAAACATGTCTCTCCTTAGGAAGAGATAAATACATCAAAAGATGAAGAAGCCACTCCATGAAAAAAGTGAGGAAGGAGGAAGAAGTTCTCCATGCATGCATCTCTGAAGATTGAATAGGTGTCTCCAAGCTCAAAGATTCTATCACACCATCAAGCTTATCTATGAGATGTGAAAAATCAAGAGAACATAAAGAGTTGGGAAATCCAATCTCCAAAGAAGGTGAAGAAGTATCTCGAAGAGAAACCTCCTCAAATGTATTAACCAAATTTGCATTATGAGACTCATCTGAAAGAGCATCCAAGAATTCATCCCACACTACAAGATCTAAAGCATAAAGATCATCCTACTGAATAGTAGAACTCATGTCTGAAGAAGCAGGAGGTGGAGTAGGAAGTTCAACACTTGTCTCAAGAACAAAATAATTTAAGTGTCCAATGTTCTCCTCACATGAATTATTCACCCTTGATAAAGGGTTAGGTACATCATGAATATCATCATCATTATCAACAAAATGTGCAAAAGAATACAACTGTGATGTATGATCAACAACTCCCATAGCTATGGCATCTCTAGTCTCCATGTCCCTAATATAGACATAATCAAGAGTGAACTCAACAATTTTACCTTGTGCCCCAAGAGTAATTTGGTAAATGGAAAGGAGATTAATGGTCAAGGATGGTAAATAAAGAACATCATTAAATGTACCCTCTCCCATAGGAATAGAACGTTTCCCACAAACCTTCACGTATGTATTATTACTCATCAATATAGGTGGAGAAGTACAAGGCTAAATAGAAGAAAATATATGCATAGAAGTGTTAGAATTGCTTTAGGATAACTGAGGGGGAGTGGGGGGATGAATCAGTTATTCAAGGTCCAGATGTCCCTTGTAAAATTTTCACTGAGTGTGATAAATCCATTCAATCATTCATTCATGCAAACTTTAACTTTTCTAATTAGCAAGTTACTGTAAATCAACATACAAGTATAACACACAAGAAATCAACACATGACACAGTGATTTACGTGGAAACCCAATTTGGGAAAAACCACCAGTAACATGCTACTCAATTCTCACCCTTTTGAAGTGATGCCCTGTGAAAGACCTGCCCTATTAAAGGCTTACAACACACACTGTTAAATGTGACCTTGTTAGAGGATTTAACCACCCTATTAGAAGTGGGCCTGGTAAAAGGACTTTCGAACATTCACTTGGAATGCCACCCTATTAAAGGACTTACTAGTGGTTGTTAGACCAACCTAAGTCCATAGGATTTTCAGATCTAATACAATTGCTAGAGAGTATTAGAAAATCTTGACCTGACTACAACATACAACTTATCTTGTAGATTTCAGATCACTTCTTTGCTCATATCCTTGCCTGGCCTTCTATTTTTGCAACTCTTAATTGCTTGCCTTTTCTTTCAAGCTTTGTCTTTTTGAGTCTTCATACTCAATGTACTAGTGCAATCATCTCTTCATGACCACTTGTAGAAGCAGAGCCTCTGTGCTCTTCCTTCTCCTAAATGTCTCCTTCTTGACACCCTTTCAATCACTTCGTAGATTTTAGCACTTCTGTAGCAACAGTATCAACAACTCTTTTGCTTCTTGGTCTATGACTTCTTAAATAGAAGTCTTGGAGTACCTTTTCCTGCTCGATTCTTCCATTTTTCAATTTCAATTCGCATGTATTAGGTAGGATACATTGTATCTATCCCATATTCTATTTCCTCTAGAAAATTCTTGAATAATCCATTAGAATGCAACCAAAAATGGTTTACATAGGATTTAGTGCCAACAACTCATCATCCTTATCTTCCAACTTGTTCACAAAATTCAATGCAACCACTATGTCGGCTCAAATTTGGCGAATCTCCATCATTTGAAATAATGTAGCAGCTCGACACTATTAAAATACTGGTGCTCGGCACATACTGTGTTACTCGGCATCAACTATGTCTTTTCTGATGCTCGACACCTGAAGATCACTCGACACTTGAAGATCACTCGGCACTAACTAAAATTTTTTGTTACTTGGCTTCTATTAAGAATTTGCTCGGCTTCAACTAACTTGCTCTGCACCTTTTGATGATCAAAGTTAAAGCTTTGCAGTCAACCTTGTTACAACTTCTTCTTCCAATGTATCTAAGTGTGACCAACCTTTATATCTTTGAGTATGTCATCAATACATTACTTGACTGTTGTCTTAACTAATTCTTGCACTTCATTACAATATCATAACTCAACTCTTCCTTTAGGTGCTCTTGTTACATCTTGTTGATCAAATCCTCTTCATCAATCAACTAAGTGATAGTGCATGAATCTTGTAAGTGAATATCATCCCTACATATAACAGGTTTGACATCAATGGCAAAACAATGATTGAAAAATAATCTTTTACAACAACCTCCCTCTTTGATCTTCAACAACAATGAGCTTTTCAATCAAATTTCCAACAAGAAGATGCCATATGATGTGATGCACCTGAATCAAGAAGCCATTTACCTTGCTCAGGATGTGTGGAAGCAATGAGTGCTTGTCCTTTGCCTCTGGATGATGATGTAGATGTAGCAGCTACTTGATATTGAGAAGAAGGAGAAGACACTGATGAGGGCAACTAGATATTGTTCTTTTGAAGAATGTGAGTGAGCTCATCAATCTTCTTATGGAAACATTTATGCTCATCATGTCCTAACTTTTTGTAATAAGCACATTTATCTCTCTTTCTTCTAGATGTTTCCTCTCTTAAAGAGGACTTGGATTCAATATTATGTTGTGAAGGAGAGTCATCACCTTTTTCATGTTGCTTAGGATCCTTGTGTTGTCTGTTTCCCTTTCTTTGGAAGCCTTTGGAGAGGAGTCATTTGCAATCAATGCTTGATGCTTTAAAGTCCTCAGTTGACCCATGTGTGCTAGCTTTGCTTGTTCCCTTGTGAGCTGAGCTACAAATTCATCAAGAGAAGGCATTTTGTATGCACTACCAAGAGCATTCATAGTAGCATAGAATGTGGAAACAAAGATTGAATACTTAGGACCTAGCTTAGAAAGAATAGATAATATCAATTGCTCATCATCTTTAGTAATGCCACAATTAAAAAGCTCCAATCTAATGGAATTGAACTTAGAGAAAAAGTCTTGAATATTGTCAAAATTGCATGGACTTAGACCTATAAGCTCATTCTCCAATTTGAATTTTCTTATTCTATCAGGTTTACCAAAGATTCCTTCCAATGTAGTCCAAGCATCATGAGGATGTGTGTAGGATGCAATATGATATAAAAAATCATGAGAGATGGTAGATCTAAGGGAGCCAAGTGCTTTATCCCTTCTATCAAACCATTTTCTTCTTTCTACAACACCTGTAGCTGGTTCTAGATCCTGTCCAAGAATCATTCTAAGCAAACCAATACTCATCAATTGATTAGAAACTACTTGTTTCCATTCATGATAATTATATGGAGTGAGTAATGGAACTTTTAAAAAATCCATATTGAAATCAAATGATGACTGAAATCAATTAATAACTCCTTCAAGTTAGTGATTCAATTAAGTAAATTGAAATCCAAGTATTCACCAAGTGAAAATATAGCCAAAAAAGACCTATTTCTAAAAGTGATATGCCCACTCCAAATCATTAAAATTTGATTATAGATCTAGAAAGTAGAGGAAAAATCATGCACTTTCAAAAAAAATGCACCTGAAAATGTTATTGAATGTGCCCAAATAGAGCCTTGAAAATTGCAAAAAATAGAATTTGCAATTTTCGGAAAAATTTAGAGACAGAGATCCAAAATAACCTACACCACTGTGTAGATTGTGAAATTTTACCCCAAAACAAAAAAAAAATGCTTAGAAAAGGAGTCCGTATGAGGGAGATATTGCTATTTGAAAATCAGCTCTGAAATTATTTTTTCTGAATCGCCACCGTCGCACCTTCAAAAATCAAATGGCTCTAGATTTGGCCTCAGATGTTCGATTTGGATGAAACAAAATTTGATTTAGGGATTTTTGGACCTCCTCTATATGATACCAACCTCTGATTTGCACCAGCAAGCTCCAATTTTCACCTGTAATAGAAGGTCACAGAATAAGACTCCTGAAATCTCCTTCAAATTGTGATGTCCAAATTGCCAAATGTGGCACTAATAATGAGCCAAGCCAAGATTACACTTATTAAGAAGAGGTCTTCACACCATGATACCATGTTAGAGTTTTAGACAACTCTACAACACGCCCAAGATCAAATGAAAGACCAAGATAACTTCCACAAGAGAATGGCAAGACAACTGCATGAAGATGCAAGAATGCTATTATTAGTAATGGACTTGATTGACATCCAATTGATTGATTTGAAATGTACATAATAGGCCTCCTTATATAGGAGAGGTGATAAGAGACAATGATAAAGAGAAGATAAGCTATCACCTACATAAGGTGGAATCACATGTCCACCACAGGTGGACCATCCTCCATTATGCAATGAAGTATGTGTGATGATGATGATGATAATGTGATAAGTGCACTAAAGGTGGAATGAGATAACAACTATGACCACCTAGAGTGGAATTCTCTTACACCATGTGTTTAATTGAGGTGCAAACTCCCAAGTGTCTCAATCATAAACTACCATGCAATGCATTATTCTAAGTAAGCTTAAGTAAGTGTAATTAGTGAATATTTAATTACACCAACACCCTCAAATACCTCCGTTTATATGTTGCATCTCTCAACCAACCAAGCATGAATGAAGTTATGTGTGGCTCCTATATAAAGCAAGGTAATGAGCTTCTACCCAACTAAAACTCCACACATCCTAAAGGACCCCTTATGATGTATGTTAGTGAGACATGCTTCCTATAGTCGAATCAACTCTCCCCTTTCAATCCTTTCTTCCTCATGTTCTGATCCTACTAGCTCAGACCCTTCTTGATCAAATTTCTGATCTAAATTTTTAGATTTAGAATTCTCATTATATGCCCGCATATAATAGTCAATCTTCCCCTTACACCTTAATGGACAATCATAGTTTGCATCATGCACTACTTTGCAATAAAAATAAAACTTCTTTCTACTCAAATCATTAAGTGTTTCTCTATCTAGGGGTGTTGCTGGTTCCCCCTTTGGATCTAACTTTTTTTGAACTGCCCAAGTATGATCCTCAATTTGTTTGTGCATCATGTCATGATGAGATAATGCTACAATAATCTCATCCTTCTTCACCTTCAACTGAGTCTCCAAGCTAGGAGCAACTTCAACCACACATGAAGAACCCTCAAATTGTTCTTGTTTCTTCATGTTTGGAATCTTTACCAAATCCTTTAATTGACCAAACTCGTCAACTTCATTGTTGTAATCAAAACTAGGTACATTTTTAGATTCATTCTTTGTTTGAAATAAGAGCCTTCTAATGTTATCCATCCTCTTTTTCCTTGCTATGTTGAGGAGATTGACCTTTCCTTTGACTTCTTAGAGATGTTGTCTTGCATTGGTAGCCAACAATTTAACATTTTTAGTTTTTTGCAACCATTCATCATTTATTTCTTTAAACTTCTTCACCTCTTTAATGCCAAAGTATGTTAAACTTGCTATTGTATAATTGATATCTTTCAGTTTACCAATAGGTGTAACGCTGCCATCAATGGATGTTATCATAGTGTTGACATTTTCATTACATGGAGAATGGTGGTGCATAACACAATTGTCCTCAAACAAATCAGTAATGATATCATGCCATTGTAAAGATTTACCTTCAACATGTGTAATCAAAATACTAGAGGTTGCTTCACTATGTAGAGGATCAACTTTCATATCCACCTTAAGTGGCTCAATCAAATAATGAGGTCTTTGTAACTGACCATTCCAAAGCAAGCTCCCTAACTAAAATGAATATGAATTAGATGCATTATGTTGTGTGCTATCGTCCATGCACACATCAACATCCAAGGTATTGCTGCTATGTCCTTCAATAGATTACTCAATTGCACGTTTCTCTATCTCACAATCCTAGGGCTCCATGCCAACAACTGAATCTTCAAACTCATTTGCCAAGGTTTGATTTGAAGAATCAGATTCATTAGTGCATGAATCTACATCATACATTGTGTTATTAATACCCTTTTCTTGAGTACTACCATGTGATATCTCAAGGATAGCATTTAGCCCTTGTGGATGCAAGGTTTCATAACTGATGTCATAAAAATCAGAATTGTTCATGCAATCTCCATTCATGGTACCGATATCTTGAGTGTCAACACACACGATCACTTCCATAACCTCTTGTGAAACCTCTTGTAAGGATGGTGTAGACAAATCATCACCCAAGGTTGTCATACTATTTTCCTAATTCAAATTTGCATGTCTATCAAATTCATCATATAAATTTTTACATACCTTATTGGAACTAGCATACATAAAGTCATTCTCCTTTACCATGGGTTGAATATTCTTATGAATCCAAGACCGAGCTCTAACTTTCCCACTTCCATCAAGCATAGGTAATGTGATATTGTTGGCTTTCCCTTAACTGGATTTAGCCATTTCTCCTCCCAGAGTTGAGGAAGATAAAGAAAATGATGCTAATAAAGATGCTACTGATGCTGATGGTTGGGCTCCCCTTGAGCCAACCACTAATCCCAAGGATTTCTGGGGTTCTGATAATAAAGACCCTCCTTCAGTTGGCACTGCTCTTGCAATCTGAAGGTTTTATGTTTATTGCTTCTTCTTTTTTATCAATAATTGATCCTTGCCTTGAGCCGTTTGAACTCGCAGGATGATCTTGTATTCCCAACTCCTTTTTGTAAATATGTATCTTTAAATTTTAATTAATGAAAAATGTCTATTCATTAAAAAAAATCATGAAAAGGAAAAAAACAAAGATAATTTAAAAATAAAATAAAATAATAGAAGATAATTTTTTCTTTCGTACGTTTAAAATAAATAAATCATAGAAGGCTATA
Source organism: Cupressus sempervirens (assembly GCA_028749045.1). NCBI lineage: Eukaryota > Viridiplantae > Streptophyta > Pinopsida > Cupressales > Cupressaceae > Cupressus > Cupressus sempervirens. The sequence continues at coordinate 491,723,123 of CM053791.1, read as the reverse complement.
ATTTTTTCTTTCGTACGTTTAAAATAAATAAATCATAGAAGGCTTTTAAATTAATATAAGTTTGAAGTTCATTTTCTCCATAATTCTAAAACCTCCTCAACGCTAACCATTGAGTAATTCCAAAAATAGATGGTTTTAATGCCCTCCACATGATTATTATTTTAAACAAAAAAAATATGTTCTTAAGCGCGTTCTAAATGTCTATTCATAGGCGCTGCCTCTTTTTACTCTACGCCACACTGAAATATATTCCCAAGCACAATGAATTCGGCTGATCATGGAATGCCAGATCCAATTCATTTCTCACAAGGAAAGATCTAAATCAAGCATAACTATTGCTACCCACTTAGACAAGTCAGGCTTCTCGTGGTTGATTTTATTTCACAGGCAAGATTTAAGATAGCCATTTGTTTTTCTTTTTGTTTGTTCAAAAGCAAAGTTGTGGTCTGCTCCTAAAAATGGCACAAGAGGATAGGCGAGTTCACCCAGATTGTATAAATGCTTCAAACCCTTACCACGAATGTGTCGAATATTGTTTCTTTAAGATTGCTGAAGCGAAAGAACGCAATGACAAAGAACAGGAAGGTACGCTCTGGCGAAAAACAAGCATACACTTTTAAATCAAATTTTGGATTAGTACTGGGATGTGTAGCATCGGCCACTATTTTTTCTCTTGAAAAAGAGTTTTGAAATTAATATTTCGGTAGAATATGACAAATCATGCCTTTTATTCCTATTGTATTCAAATTTGGAATCTATTTCGATAGTTTTGGAATTCGTATTCGTATAGAGAATGATAATACGCAAACTTTTAATCATTTGAACGGAAATTTGAAATTAGCATTTAGTTTCAGTAAAAAAATCCAGAATTTTTCTCCTTAATGCTTAAATCTAAAATTAGGGTTCGGAAAGAATATTGGTTTTCAGAATATTTTGAACTCCTGTAAATGAAGTTTTGAAATTTATATGCAGACAGAATATGAGAACCCACATTTTTTGTCCCTTCATAGAATTTTGATTTTCTTTTGAGTTTATTATAGTAATCCAAATTTTTTTAGTATAAGGGTAGATAATGACAATCCAGAAATTTTTGCCTTCTAATAATATTTATCGAATGCAGTATAAGGGCAGGCTATGACATTCTGAAGATTTTGAAAACATTTAATATAATTCTGAATAGTATTATGGTAGAGTATAGCAATTCAGATTCACCTGGAAGTAAAAATTCATTAATTTAAGGCTACTTGATAATATTTTCATTTTCTTCATAACTGTAACCCTTAGTGTGAAACATGTGCTTTTGTGTAGTTCCAAGTCATCAGAATTATTGCCCCAACTCTGGAGCGATAGAAAGATTGAAATTAGTTTTAAAGCCACTAATGTTTTTTGGAAAACCCAAGATTTAGTTTCTCTGCAGTAAATTATATATATATATGATCTAATTAGTCCACGAAGAAGAATCTAGACATTGGTCAGGATTTTGGGAAACTTAAGTGAACTTTCATTTAACACATGGTATACTATATATATATATATGATCCAATTTGTCCACGAAGAGGAATCTAGACGATTGGTCAGGATTTTGGGAAACTTAAGCGAACTTTTTATAACACATGGTATATATATATGATCTAATTTGTAGACAAGGAGGAATCTAGAAGATTGGTCAGGATTTTGGGAAACTTCTTTCATTTAACACATGGTATACTGATATGCTTTGTAACACAAGCACTTCATGCTGCTATGCAGGGATACTTCAAAAAATCCAACTTACGTGTGAATTTTTGATAATCTCCCCCGTTTGGAATCTACAATATGTTCCATATTGTGCAAACAGGTTGGCGAGCTACACAGGTTTGAATTGGGGCTAAAAGTAGTGGTGGAATGTTGAGCTTCCGTGAATGCCCATTACTTCATTGCTCTGAGCATCGACTAAATGCAACAAAGTGGACCATCCACACTCATTTAAGATATGAGATAAGTTCTAGCTAAGTCGCAAGGTTTGAATTCAAATTCGAGTTCATTGATCATAAAATTCAAATGAAATTTGGCAAGGGTAGAAATTTGGAAAAAAATTGATATTAAATTTAATAATATAAATTTATTTATTTTTAAATATAAGTAATATATCCACAAAATTGTCAAAATAGTTTGACATTGCTAAATAATTAAACTAAATAACTCAATATTATTTTAAAATAAAATAATATTGTTATAAAATAATAGTAATATTAAATATCGCAATGTTTGGATGAAGTTCGAAAAGGGTAAAAATTCGATGAAATTCGAACTTCATGGATGAAATCCAAAGTATCTTGTGACTTAGAGTTCTAGTGAGCAACTACTTATGAAATATGACTAAACTATGCAAATGAATCCCCAAAAAATCATGTTACATAATTTTACAGTCCTATTATTTGAACCGAAAAGCTTTGTCAATGCATGTTTGTTGGCTTACTAAAATCTTGGATGAAGTTATGGACAACCTTTAATAGTGTGGAGCAAGCATGATTCGCTTTCTGACAATTTGTAAACATTGGTCATGCAGCTTTGCTTGAGTGTACCTCACAATTATTACATCGCAACCTCCATGTGTGTGCAATGGAATCACAGGATGCTACACGTTTGTCCCATGGAGAGAGCAATCCAAAATTTATCCTGCAGGAGCTATTGGGGAAATGTTGGAGCTTTTTATGTCTTATGTTAAGGATCATGTTACATAATGCCAAGTGACATGACTTTTTAGTGTCTTGCTTTCAATTATTTTTATTAATCACCTTTTCTAATTATTGCTAATCGATGTAATTCAAATTGGTTTGCTTAGATAAGATAAATTTATTAGTGTCCAACAAGAAACCACCAAAGGGTCTAAGGGATTGAAAGCTTACAAACAAGAAAACAACCTACAAGAGGAGCACCAAAAGGTGTCTGAGAAAGAGCAAGCAAGAAAACAAAAGTAAATCATAAAGGGCAAGACTAGGAGTCCTTCCTTGGCAGGACTAGGAGTCATTCCTTGGCAGGAAGAAATCCAACATTGTAGGGTACGGTTTAGGGCGACCAGGAGCCTTAGTCCGTCTTTGAATATTGCTAGAGACAGACTGCCACTACTGAGTGAATCCACTGTAGAATCTCATGGATTTGGTGTGGCTGGAGATCGGAGTACTAGGCCATCTCGTCATGCCTCAGGTAGGAGTCTTGGGCGGGGAAAAGACGTTGATAACCTGAACTAAGGCTTGGCTTTGAGCGAATAGGAATTGCATAGTGTGGTCACGAAGCTGCATGGCCTCATGGAAGTAAAGCACAAGGCATTGTTGGTCAGTGTATCTAAAGAAAGTTGATAGGGATTTGGACTCTCTAAACAGGTAGTGAAACCTCCCTCTCACCTTGTAATAGATGCGACAATGAAAAATGAAGTGGGTCTTTGTTTGTGCCTCTGCCAAGATACAAAGGTGACAAATTTGGTCCTCGTTGTCAATATGACGATCAATTTGAATCTAAAGTTGGTGGGAGCTGACTCTAAAGGATCCTAGAGAGATACAAAGGGCGTGGCCCCAGCGTTGAGTCAAGTAGTTGAGGTGCGCAATAATCCCATCCTATATATCCATGAAGTGCTCAAGACAAAAAGCCATCCTCGAATGCAACCCGACAGGAGGGTTGCTCCAAGTTGTAATAGTGTATCATTTATAAATATCCAGTCTAACTTGCCCCTTCAACTCTTGCTGGAAGGGAAGGAGGTGAGCGGGAGCATCTAGTTGAAAGGGAGGGAGATGGTCAATCTCGATCTTGATGGAGCCCAACAAAGTAGTGGCTTGAGTGTACCAACAACGAGCCTTGGCAACGGTGTTAGAAATAACAACCGTAACCGAGGAGCAATAAGCCAAGTAGGAGTATCTGTGGTGACCGTCAACAGAGTTTGCAAAACCCTGGAGATGGTGAAGTAACCATTTTAGATCAAAGATGGCCTCCTAGCTTGAAAGGATGAGCCCCAAACTCAACAAGAGTAACACTGTGAGGATTTCATTGATGGCATCAGATGATACGTCAGAGGAAAGGAGTTTGTACACACACAATCAAGGCCCAGTCAGAGTCTAGGAGAGAAGGCCCCCCACAGCACCGAGCCGTAGAGCACAAATCATTTGACTAAGGAGTCCAGGAGGGACAATTTGGATGTAGGGTCCTAAAAGTGATGTATGAATCTGTGTCTCTCTAACACGGCTAGAGAACCCAACCCTTTGTTAATCCTGGGCTGTATGCCAGGTTTGAAACTACAATGGGGTCCATAGAACTTAACCCTGAGATAAGTGTACATAGAAGCAATCTCAATCTCATGGCCTTGAAGTAAAAATGGAGATGTGAGGTCTTTAAGCTATTGAAGATCATAACCCGAGTCCTACACAAGCTCACAACTAGTTGCTATAAGTCACAAAAAGAGAACCCATCAAGGAGTCTCTGAAGCCCCTTCGACGACGAGGTTAGAAGAACCACATTGTGGGCGAAGAAGAGACCGGAGATACAACCATCGCCATGGAGGGAGGACTCTTTGAGAAAGGTCACAAGCTCATCAAGGTAGATGCCGAACAAGGTGTGGGAGAGAGGGCAACCCTGCTTCACCCCAGTGGTGCTCTAGATCAGATCAGAGAAACCACCTGGAGTCCTGAGTTTGCCCACAACTATCTCATACAACCCCATAATAGCTATTAGTAAATTCTTTGAGATCCCAATATCTCTAAGCCTCCAAAATAGAGCCACTTAGGGGATAGATTCAAATGCCTTATGAAAGTCCACAAAACAACAATAGGCTTTTGTGGGGCGGTGCCAAGCCTACTCAACGATAGTCTACAGCATCAAGATATGGTCTATGGTATGGAAATTGACCTAAAAAGTAACTTGGCCCCTCGCCCGACAAAATCTCTTATGGAGCTCCCTAGATAAAATAGTGTTAAGCACAATGCCGTAAAGTTTGACAAAGGTATGCCCAATCATGATGGGCTGTTGTTGTCAGGGTTTGAAGCCAACCTAGTCTTGTGAATTAGATAAAATACGTGCCTTGACCAAGAACTAGGAAAGCCAATGCACACCACATTAAAGAGTACAGGAAGGAACTCAAGATGGAGGCATTGAGCCTGAAGAGCTGTGCCTGAAATCCTTCCTCATTAGTTGCTTGGCTACACCTCATGGATTTGACAACATTGAATTGCAAGAGGGAGTGAATAGGTGGTAGTGGGGAGGAGGGGTGAGGTGGAGAGGGGGTTGGCCGGGAATGTCATAAAGAGTGGAGGTATGGGAGGCAAGGGTGGAGAGCGAGGGGGATGACAAGAGAACAAGGTGCGGCAAAAAAGCTTGGGGTAGTGCACAAGCATGTCGCAGAGGGATCTGCATTGTGACACAACTTAGAATCGCTTCTTGTAGTGAAGAAAGCAGTGTTAAGAAAGTTGCTGCTGGGTGTACGAGGGGGAGTGAGCAGCAAAAGCCGAACACAAGGAGCAGTGGAAGGACTTATAGTCATCTTTAAACCTCTGGTTCATAGGACATGTATTTTGGTGCTTGAGACTAAGAGGAGAGGGAGTTGTGTAGTGCAGTGGCACATATACTATGTCTAATCAATTGGGTGATTAGTCTTCTTGCAATTCAGATTAGTATTACTCATAATAATTATTGTATCCTTCCATCATGAATGGTCTTCAACTCGTCATCATTGCTTACTATCTTGCCTCTTCATTACTTAATAATTTCTTCATAACAACCTTTTCCTCATTGCTTGTCGTCAAATAGTTTGTGCTTCTTCATAGCATATGCAATAATGTTTATGAAGACACAATTGTTGTTCTTTATTGCTATCACATAATGATATCAAAAACCATCAATTAGTCACTTGAAGGATGTGCTACCTCTTTGACTCTTGATAATATATTTTCTTTGAGTGCATGCTAAAGTTATTGTTATTGAACAATAATAATCGATGTTATTACCATAGTCTATTTTGTATAATAAAACAAGGACCTCCTACTTCAAAGGGACTTAGATTATTAGGAGCACACCTCAGTACTTTAATCATGACATGCTTCCTAGGCCACATAATGGTGTTGGCTCTGTTCCATATTGAATTTGGTTTGGTTGTCATATTATATATCTTTGTGTTGGTTTGTTGTAGATAAGTTAGTTATCATCATATTCATATCATATATCTTGTAATTAAATTATATATTACATCTTTTTTTTTAATAGGTAATGGGCCAGAGCCTAAAGATTAATTATTATTATTTGTTGAAATTAGTTATTATTATGTGATAAGCTCGAGTAGACTCGAACCAAAGATCCCCCACACATGAGAGGATCATAATTTACTGTTGTGTTACAGGCTCCTGCCTAAGACTCAAACCAAAGACCCCCCCACATGAGAAGCTCATAATTTACCATTGTGTTATAGGCTCTTGCCTAATTATAGATTATATCTACTTTTGATCTTTTTTCTTAATATTTTAATTTTATCATTATTAAATATTTAATACTATTTCAGGAAAAGGAACATTACAAAGGCTGAGAACCTCATGTCTTCTGCCCCTCCTTTTAATATAATCAAAGGTTGTACCGCTTAAAGATAAGGTCATTGAAGTGCTTTTGTGTCAGTGGACTGCACTTTTTTGTGTAAATGGCCCAAAAACATTCCAATTACACTTACACCTAGAAGCACTACAGGACTGGTACAAAATATCAATTGTGACAATGTGAAGAGTAGGTGTGTTGCACCAATTTCTTCACCACAAGTCTAATGACAACATTTATAACTTTCCAATCCCTAAACTAAATGACAAAAAATATTAAGAAACTTAGTAAAGTTAAACTAAAAGTAAATATTGAAGTTAAAATTAAAAGTAAATATTAAATATAATTTTTAGTAGTGTTACTCGGGGACATGTTTCTGCCATAATTTTGTAAAACGCGAGAGCAAAAATGACTGAATCCAAAATTATATATATATATATAGATTACGATTGGGTGTCTTTCAATTATAGCCTCGAGGCTTAGAAAGCCTACTTTCCCTCCCGGAAACTGTTACATGTATAACTTTCCAGCACCTAACAATTTAAAATTTATTTTGTTTAATCTAAATTTACAAACTAACCTAATTAATGTAAAACTCCAACATTCCCTCCTTATTACATTAACTCGAACAAAATACACAATGACTTTATCCTTGGAAAACCCTTCCACTTGAAGCGAGAAACCTAGCCACACCATGAAAATATCCTGTTTGTTGATAATAAAATGTTCAAGTACAATGCTTTCCAATGAATACAATATATATAAGGAATTGAGAGACTCTTCATCTCACAACTAAAGTTTTCATCAAACTCTAAAAACAAGTATATTCATATTTCCAAAGGCATGGCTCATCACATGATGCATGACACGTCTCTTCATATAATATTATCTCAAATATTATTATAAATGTCTTCTTCAGCTGAAGATGCCCACAATGGTCATATATCTATTACATCAGAGATAAAGATCTCTATCGCAGCTACAATCTTCAACACTCTCTCTTAGCAAGAGAGAGATCTTTAGTATGGCATGCACACATAGCTGCAACTAAAGATGTCAATGATAAATTCACATCACATAAAACATGTTATCTTAGCATAACATAATCACCATAAAATTAAAGTCATGGAGTCACACACATAACTTCCACCATACCTACTTGCAGAGAGTGGAACAAGGGCTTTTACCTCAAATTCCTCCCAGAGAAGAATGCATTTCCACCATGCCTACTCACAGAGGGTGGAACAAGGGCTTGCACCTTAGACTTCTCTCAAAGAAGAATGTATTTCTACCATGGCTACTTGTAGAGGGTGGTCCACCATACCTACTCGCTAAGGGTGGAATGAGGGCTTTCACCTCAGACTTCTCCCAGAGAAGAATGCATTTCTACCATGCCTACTTGCAGATGGTGGAACAAGGGATTTCGCCTCAAAGTTCTCATTAACAAGGGATTTCACCTTGAACTTCTCCTTCACAGAGAATAACTCATTAATAACATGTATAAGAGTGGCTGAGATTCCATAGTCTCCCTCTGTTATGTTACCTCCCTATGAAACTGAAAAAATTCCCTTTGAATATTATCTTCGTCATTTAATGAAGATATGTAATATCAACTCAGTCCCATGACTGCAAGCCCCCATGTTCATTTTTGTAGTTAGCATATAATCTTTCTTCATCTTGATTGCTTCTTGATTCATCCTGCAACCAAGAGAGATTAATAATAATTTATAAATTCAACTATAATAGAAATCATGCTTAAAAACATACACTATTCCTAGTGATATAACAAAAACTTATGATCAATATTTTAGATATAATTGTAGAACACTTATCTCTTTGTAATCTAATGAGAACCGCCGTCTTAACAACTAAATCGAGCATCTTCCAGAACAGAGATCTTCAAAATGCTTGAAAAAGAAGGAAAAACAACATTCCTTCATAAAGCCAAGGAACCATGACTCTGCCATACAAAGATGCTGCCATAAACCTGTCAGATTTTTGTGAACCAATCCAGCTACAGCTACACAGTCCATAACTTGCAACTCCAAGCCAAGGACCGTTTCAGAAATAATAGGTCCTCTTGAAAACATCCTCAGGCTCGCACAATATGCACAGTACTGAATTCCAAATTATTATCGCATGTAATGAATACCTTTCTTCATTCCAGAGCCATCACACCGTTTTTTTTTATACCTATTCAGACATCCGACTGAAATAATTTTGAACACTGAAGCCCTCTGTCTGAGAATATTATTGACACACACTGTTGAATATAAGAAACATACATCATTCCTAATAATTAATAATAAAAAATCGGGAGAGATCCCGATAACTACAAAAACCGCCTCTATCGAGACTAATAATTGTATCACAGAAAATGTCCGTTTTCTCCTCCAACCAAAGACCTATTGAATATATCAAAACGGTGCCTAGAAATTACCACGCACATAAACAATGAAGAGGCTTGATTAGAAATAACTGCCTATGAGAAATACAAACAGTCTAGCTAATAATAGCTGACAATACATAGGATGAAGGCCACAACATCATATTTGGAGCTGACAATGAATAACAAGTTTAACTTAAGAATACGATAGAAGATGCCACAATGACACATGAAGAGTTGGACAAACCGACAATCACAGTATAGAAGTAATCCAACGAAGGTCACAACAAGGTGACCAACATCCACCATAGCTTCAGCTGGTGTAGACTCACGAACGTGGAACATAGAACAAACAGCAGCAAGGGAAGAGGAGAAAATTAAAGACCACTTTAACAGGAGATGGAAATTTGCAGAACTGAGGACACTAAACAATTTTCAACTGTTACTCAAGAAAGGGAATATTCATATGTTGATGATGAACTCTATAAACACAATAATACCATTGCAAATATTATTGCACCACACCAACTTTTCTTTTCCATAACCATGAATAAGTCATAGAATGAATGCCACAATGAGACTTCTTAGCTCCAAGGGAAACGGTGATGCTTCATGGAAATTGCCACATATTCAGTAGTTACAAAATTGTTGGCCCTTCGAAGACCAACAGTGATACAACCATATGACCCTTGGATCATGCAAGAACGAATCTCTTCGCTGCCCAGCAGCCATGCATGCACTTTTCATTATGAAAACTAGCGACACTCATGACTAAGACTCTTCAATCATCAAACATGCAAGGACATCATAAAATGACAGAACTAATGGAATAAAGTATTTCAATCAGTAACATCAAACACTGATGAAGATCACAATCTCAGATAGAAACCATCGCAGGTAAACACACAATCATTGCAGATGAAGAAGGTAGCTCCTGTAATCAATCTTCAACACTTAAGAATGGTCTCTCACACAGCTACTAGATCTTTAATACTTATTTATATGCTGTAATCTAACCCGCTTTGATACCATGTTAAAGATCCACCCAGAATAATGATAACAGCAATAAATAAATGAGCAAAAAAACATCTAATGGATAGAGCATAATTAAGACTTTTCAGGAGGTTGGAGGCAAGATGACACATGTCATCTCTCTTGAAGATTGTGGCTACAATAGAGATCTTTATCTATGATTTTATATTATAGATATATGACCGTCATGGTCATCTTCAGCTGAAGAAGACATTTATGACAATATTTGAGATAATGTTAAATGAAGAGACATGTGCCATGCGTCATGCAAAGAGGCATACATTTGGAAATATGAAAAGACCTATTTTTAGAAATTGAAGAAACCTTCAGTTGTGAGATGAAGAGTCTCTCAATTCTTTATATATATATATATTCAGTGGAAAGCATTATACTTGAACATTTTATTATCAATAAAAGTGATATTTTTGTGGTGTGGCTAGGTTTTTCCCTTCAAGTATAAGGGTCTTCCGAGGATATAGTTGTGTATTTTGTATCCTTTTTCAATTTATAATATATAAAGATTACAAACATTTTTCAATTCCACTATTGATATGTGCGTTTTATTCCAAATGTACTCAATGGGTTTATGAAAAATGTTACTCGTACAATATTAAAAGGCTTAACATAATATCTAGAACCAAGAACACAGAAATGGGTATTAGTGACCTTATTTTAGTTCTATATGAAGCATAATTTCTGAGTGGTTAGTATTTGCAGCTGTAATGTTTCTTAGTTCTAAAGTTTTATAATGTTTTGTTTGCCACATGCTAACTGGATGCTTAATAATCAGTCACTTGTAAGATAGATGAATATAATACCATCTCTGGTCTGGGTGTGAAGAGGAAAACTGATGAGCTTAGTGCAGAAGACGTCCCCATCTTTCAAGAGTTGCCAAATGCTCAGGATGACACTGTTGATGATCATGAGCAAAAGTCTGAGAAAAATAATGATGATGATTCAGGGGTGGACTACTCAAAACTCACTGGGAGGCAAAAGAAGCTATTTGAACTGAGACTCAAAATGGTTAGGATTTTCTTTTTGTAGCCCTTGGTTTTGGTTGAGTCATTCACAAGGCTGTGATATTCATATCTAACAAGCAAAAAAATCAGTAATAACAAATTCTTATTTCCACTTTAAAGCTAAGCATAATTTGTATTTTGTTTTGCAGAATGAAGCAAGAAAAGCTAATCAGAAGGACATAATTGCAGAAAAGAAGAGACATGAAACGGTAAATGAGCCCCGAGGTGTGTCAAAACAAAAGTGGATTGAAGAGAAGAAGAAAATCTTAGGAAAGCATTTAGATGCAAATGGTCTTGATATTACAAAAGCCTACATGTTAGATACTCAGGAGGCAGCTGAAGCAAAGTACAAGAAATGGGAAAAAAAGCCTGCTCCATTTGGATGGGATGGTACTCAATGCTGTGCTTTTTTAAACGATTTTTATTGAGTCTTAATGTAGAAATGTAAACCTTGCATTAGCAAGATGATTCTTTTCCATTTATTCTTCAGTTGTCAAATATGTTCTGGTTTAATGTTTCTTTTGTTTTTTATTTCAGTGTTCAACCAGAAGTCTTTATACAATGCTTACAAGAAGCGTACCAAAAGTATATCTAATGACATGGATGAATATGCAAAGATTAAAGAATCCGATCCTGAATTTTATCGGGATGGTTCAAGTCTGCAGTATGGAAAGGTGATATTTCAAAAGAATTATTTAGTATTTGAGGCCATTTAAGGACCTCTGGATGTTTTAACTTCATGAATCCTTTTTTTGGCTGTACTGAGTTTTTTTTTCATTTTGGCTTTCCTAATGGTTCTGATCCCCTTTTCAGGCACCAAAGATTCCAGAAGAGAATATTGAGAAAATGGTGAAAGAGCTAGAGGACAGGGATCAGAAGAGGAAAGCTTTCAGTAGACGCCGCAAGTTTCATGAAGAGAAAGATATCGATTCCATTAATGATCGGAATGAGCACTTCAATAAGAAAATTGAAAGAGCTTTTGGAAAGTATACTGTTGAGATAAAGAATAATCTGGAACATGGAACTGCTTTACCCGATTAGAAGAAAGAGTCAAATGTTCCTTTTGTGGAATAATTTGCTTTCTGGCGTAATGTGTTAGGCATGGTCATTCAGAGATTGCCTAACCCTGACCATTATATATGGGTATCACATAAATCACAAGATGGTTGCTATCAAAGTCTTCTTTTTTTCTTTTGCTCGAGAAGATTCATGTGCCTGTTGCCGAAAGCTGAGAGGGACTGAGGGTAACATATTGAAGCTTTTGTAACGCCCATAGCATTTTATTGTATAGCAAACATGTTTTTATTCATGCCTCTTCAGGATGATCAATTTTGTTTGTTGAGTTCAAGCTTGCCTTCACAGAATTGATTTCTTCATTTGATTGAATTTGTCAGATGTTTTCTTCTGGTGTCTTCAAAAATGATGCGCTGGTTTTATTGTTTTGAACCTTTTTCTATTTATATCATTTGGTATGTATCGAAATGTTTATAACCATTTAGTTATACCAATGACACCCTTGTAGCATTTCCGAATTTTCTAACGGTTACCTCCTTAATCAGACCAGACTGCACACTTTCAATAATGACCAGTTTACAGAGAATTTAAAATTGGATGACATACAATTCAGATGTTTTCAGATAAAAGCAACTGGCAATCAAACCACACAGGCAATAGCTTGCCCATCTCGCCAGTTATATTAAATAGTAATTCTTTACACTGCTAAATTTCAATGAAACCAAGATTAGTTTATTTCATCAGATTGTAAGTGGTAATCAATGCATACAATCCCAGCGACCAACAAATGACATGTTGCCCCTGAATTTTTTCCCAGATCGAATAGAGAAGAATATATATAGCAGGTTATCACAGACACTTTCTGTCAGTTGGGGCTCTGATTGACACAGCTACTTGAAGTCTCACAATTATATGGCTCGTTTCAGATCTATGCAGTAGTCTCTCAAAGCCAGGTGGTGTCACTGGACTCCGTTAATTGTGCCAACATGGAGATGTATGGAGCTGGACTGGTGCTGGGTCGTCATTCTGCCTTTCCAGAATGCAATCAATACTGCCTGCAACTTGCACGAACAAAATCTTCATCTTTACCCTCTGTGACAAACTCTCAACTCCATCAATCAAACATTTAGTAGTGCTTTTGCATACCTTTTCATTATTCATATGAGTTTTAACTTATGCCTAATCCCATCGTTAATGTGTAAACATTAGCGTATCCATCATGCATGGCCTTCCTATTGAATTGCCAAGGCCTTTTTAATAACACATGGCATGCATCTCTGAGAATTATTTCACATAAAATTTCATCATAATATCCACCAATCTTCAACGTAATCAAACATAGATCATTTACCAAAAGTTTCTTATCATTTTGCGCCCATGTTATCACGTATGGATTTGGGTGATTTTTCCTCTCAAACTTCAATCAACTTACCATTTCTTCAGACTTAAGGTTGTTTGTCTTCCACTATAAATGACGACATCACAAACTTTTCTTTCACATACCTTGTTTTGAATAGGTTCTTTCCCTAATCAAGCTCATTGTCCTCTTTTATCAAAGCACTTCTTGTTACTAGGATGTCGTCTTTCTCAGCTTCACTTTATGATGATTTTAGTTCTTTGTCGATGATCACCACCCTATTCCGATTTTTAGTTCTCGTTGGGCTTTCACCTTGATGTGGGTATTCATAGGCCTCGTGACCACTTCTACACTTATATAACAAGTTCCTCTTCTTGAACCTCTATCCAATCTTTCTTTGCCTCTTGAACTTTGGTATTTTGTGCCGTAAGAGTCACCATTTCTCCAACTCTTCTTGTTGCTTCGGTCTTCTTTTTCTGATATGAATCTGTAAATGTAGATCAAATTTATTTCAGATGAGATATGGATGTCTTTTCAATTTCGGAATTTAATGATTACTAATTTGCAGACTTTCAGTCACAGAATATAGATTTTGATATTATGGCAAATGTGAATGTGGTACCAATTCAATATTAATAATTACTGAATATTTTCAAGCCTGAATTTACTTATGGTAATACCCGATCTGCTCTAGATAAGACATTAATTGATTTCGATATATATATATAGATGTATATATAATGTTGAATGGTTGTGTCCATGAATGGACATGTCTCCACTTGGTAGAGACAAGTTTATTCAGGACATACCCTTTCTTTAGCGTCGAATCATTACAAGGAGACACCCAATCACTTAATTAGGATTAGTTAAGAATTTAACCTTGACCAAATGATAACGAATATATGAGATCACCGATTCCGAGGGTTGATATAATCAGACTAAAATCTGATTTATTTCCTGCACAAGAACATGAAATAATCATTGCTAATCATCTATAATCTGCATATTCAGATTAGTCTATTTACTTCGGACTCTTATGATCTGCTGTGCGGATGATAATTTGTCATTCATATATCTGACCATAGCTATCATACTTCCAATGCTCCCTCTTAGCTAGGGAAGATAAATATCTAACCAAGTATTTTACTAAGTATACCTCTTAGCTAGGGAAGATAAAGATCTAACCAAGTATATAGTATACTTGATTAGATCTTTATCTTCCCTAGCTTAGAGGAAGTGTTGAAGTATGATAGCTATTGTCAGATATATGATAGCTAAGAGGGAGTGTTGAAGTATGATGGCTATGGTCAGATATATGAATGACAAATCATCATCCATACAGTAGATCATAACATCATAACAGTCTGAAGTATATAGACTAATCTGAATATGCAAATTATAGATGATTAGCAATGATTATTTCATGTTCTTGGTGATGATCGAATGCACGAAATAAATCAGATTTTAGTCTGATTATATCAACCCTCAAAATCGGTGATCTCATATATTTGTTATCATTTAGTCAAGGTTAAATTCTTAACTAATTTTAATTAAGTGAGCGGGTGTCTCCTTGTAATGATTCGATTCTATATATATATAGGCTCATCTATTGTGATGAGATATCACCTAACTCCTGATATCCAAGAATATCATGTCAACATGACATTCTTCTTATAGATCCATGTTATGGTGTGCACTAATGTCATGTCTCATGATGTCAACCACAATAAATCATGGCATATCCATGGAAACACTTATCCACCACTACAACTGACATCAAGTCTTGTGATATTTATCAAAATGTCCAAGAGATACTAGCTATCATGACATGTCCACAGATATCAAGTCACATGATAGAGAGCTAATTGTTGTAAAGTTGTCACCTTGCAACTACACACATGTACATTATTTGAAAGATCCTCACTTTTCAATAAAGTACACAAGGGGCCCATAAAGTCATAGAGTCACACATATGAAAAAAGAGTTAACTCATTAAACATCTTTTATATATATGTTAGTACAAATAAACAATTTTGAGATTTAATAACTTACATGTGAATCAGACCAAGTTTTTCCCTAAAGAATGTATGTTGTTTGATTGCTTGAACTAATATACTCCAACTAGATCATATTCCTTTCTACCATGTCACTAACATAGTGGTGAGGAATCTCTATATGTTGATCGATCATGGAATATTGGGTTCATTGACAGCTTAATACTTAACTTGAGGAATTGTATCAAGTTTATTATAGAAACATACTAACTTGTATTCATCAAAGTATGCCTAAATTGGAAAAAACAAGCTTGACGTATGGAAGGAATTCTTGGATTTCACAAAGGAAGAATGGGCCCATTTGTTATTGCCTACCTTGCATTATGGATACTTCTACCTTTACAAACCCTACTACATACAAAGGAGGTCATCTAATCTATATTACAACTAGTGGAAGAAGGGAAACAAATTTTGAGCAAAGGCATAAAAAACATAGAAGTCCAAAAGCCGACAAGAGAAAATTTCAACTGAAGATGCTTGAATACTAGCAACATTACAAACCCAACAATACTATATGCAATAAAAATGGTGACCTGCCAGATATATTTAAAAAAATTGTAGGGTATTTCCACTATGGTTGTCATTCATACAATGAAGTGGATGGTGGTTGAAGGAATTTTTTTGACTCACGTGAAGTTCTAAGAATGGAGTTATTGAAGAATGTGTCATAGACAACGTAAACATGGTATCAATTTCGATAGGGCACTTTATTAATCTACCTTCCTTTTTATTTTATGCATGAGTTGTCGCAACATGTTGGAAAAGTATAGGACCCAACCAAATTGGTAGTAACCTTAACTCTAAAATAAGCTAGGAATTCCCTATCCCCTAACCCATATATCCAAGTATTTATCATATACTTATTAATCCCCCCAAAAGAGAATGCAAGATTGATGAAGGATATCAAGTTTCATGTTCAAGAGATACTTTGACACTAGTATTTCATGTTGATAAATATTTCACAACAATCAATGCCATCGATACCTGAACCTCATGGGTACTTCCAATGCCATATGAGGTATCAAATGTAAAATTCAATACCTATGCTAAAGTTTTAGATTGGAAGTAGAAAAGAACATTACCACTAGAGAATTCAAAAAACCAATAGAAACATAAATATCAATAGAGAATGAAAAATTAATAAGAAAGGAAAAAGAGAGAATACCCTCTACGGAAGAAGAAGAGAAAAAAGAGAAAGATAGACCTACCCCTAGAGGTCCAAAAGAGTACATGTAAAATCTTCTCCTAGAACATTCAAAAGCAATCAACTAGTTAAGATAAATTACTCACAACATCGAAGAGAGAGATTCATCAAAACAAGAGACAAGATGAGCCCTACTTCATATAAGGTGAAAAAAATTAAGACATGGGAAAACCAAATAGCACGAAGAAAGGGGGAACTAGAGACTGTCACTACCAAAGAATTCTAAATCAAACAAGAGGAGGCTATTAGACCAAAGAGAACATCAACATCAAAATAAATCCCCTGATAAGAGGAAGAAAAACAATAAATTTTCCTTTATGACAAAGGAATTTTGTAAATACACTAAATAACTACTCGACTCCTCAATCAAACAAGAAGATTAAAAGAAGATCATCAATATGATACATGATAGATAACAAGATTACATTGTAATGTTTTTTTACTAGACCCCATTGTTGTTGCATTTAAGGTCCTGAAATAAAAAGAAACCAATGAAGAAGAAAATTTAAAATAATTGGCTATCAAACCAGTAGTCTAGGATGTGGCATTTCCATTATTATAAAAGATCAAAGAGCTGGGCCTAGATATTGTAACACTAGAGAAAATGGAAACTACCAAACATGGGCAATAACAAATAACTAAGGCAATTGAAAAAAACATCCAACCAATTGCACAAGGAAGAATAAAAATATTAAGATATTATAGTAGATCAACCTCCTTTAGCTCCCCAAACTAATGCATCTATCTCAATGTAGCATATCAAAGATTTCTTGGTCAAGAAGCAACAAATACAAATATTGGTAGCATTACAACTACTCCAATTACCATTGTCAAAATCATAAATGGATATAGGGATCATATCTCCCTTAAAAAGTTTTAATTGGATGATATTTTTCACCAAATGGACCGAAATGGTTTTTGGTGGAGGGGCACCCACTTAAGCCAAACAGAAGGATAAGATCACCTAGGACCTTAAATGGAATGAAGGAATATTTTGAAGACATTTTTGTTTTTTTGGTTTAGTTAGTGAAGTAATAAGTCCAAAGTGTAATTGGCAATTCCATTTAGCATGCTTATAAGCCAATATGTGCAAATAACCAAAATTGGACAGTAGGTGTCATTTTGTTTTATCTTAGATGACTTTATCTTTTGGAGAGCCTCAAACATGTTAGAACTTATTCTTTTCTACCCATCTCAAAATGTTTTCATGTTGACAACTTTTCTTGCAAAACTACGAAGTTGCATTTTTGCAACTTTGCAACTTTTCGCAAAATTGTGCAACATGGGATTCCAAGAGTCATTTCACTTGGAAAATTATAAGAGCTCACGAGGCAAGAGTATTTAAGGTCTAAAAGGTCAATTGAAGTCATGTGGAGGTAATTATGCATGAATTTTCATGTGTGGCAAAGATTAAATGAATAAAAATACTTAGTTTACAGTTAAATTTATTGTTACAATCACTTATATGGACATGTAAGGAATGTACAGAGTCCAAAAGCAATTGGAAAAGTTAGAGTGTTAATGCAACTTCCTCATACATCAAATTTGAAGTTCGTATGTGCTAAGGATTAAGAGAAATTTGAGAATTTGCTTCAATAGGTCTAGTTTTGCATACTGAACTAGGGTTTCATGAAGAATTGCCTATAATTTGAATATGTACAATTATTTTTTAAAAACCCTTTGAGGATTCCAAACTAAAACCAAGTATTTAAGATTCTATAATTAGTCTTTTTTTTTGTAGGTAATGGGAGGTGAGAGAAAACTGACGCCCTAAGGGGTAATTGTTAAGTGGTTTTAATGTGCACATAGTTGTGAATATGCATAACTTCTAGAATATATTAAATGGGAAGATAAAATTGTGGATTTAGGGGTTTTTTAGAATCCTATACATGGTCCAAGTGTTATTTTTAACAAGAGGGATCTAAATTAGGTAGTTTCTTCACAAACTAGGCCTAATTAGGCCTTTTAGGCCTCTGAAATTTGTATGTGTTTGGGCACTTGTAATGAGAGAGAAGAATAGGAACTTTGGGGTTAGAAGAAATCCATAAAGGGTATCTAGGATGCCCATTTTTTTGAGAATTCATTTCAAGAATTTGGGAATTGTGTGGGAAAAACTGCTTGGACAATGCTACTAGGAAATAGGAGACCTAAAGAGGCAAGTGTGGCATATTGGATTGGGAGATAAATTCTAATAGTTGCAACATATTGTATTGAAGGTATTAAAACTAATTCCAATATTTGAAGGTCCCATGTGTAACTAAATGTGATTTGGAGGGTTGAGCCCAAATAGCCAAGTTAAAGACACTTAGTGAACAAGGGGTAAGCTAGTGTTTGAAACTTGGTTTGGGAATGGAATTGAGTCTTTTGTAAAATGATTGAGGTTGTGGAAATAAGGAATTTAAAGTGTTCTAAATTTCCCTAATTTATGTGATTGAGACCATTGTGAAGTTTCTTGAGTTGATTTGTCCCTTAAGAAGTACACCAAAGGATAGTTCTACATCATTTTTGGTATCAGAGAAAGGTAACATTTTTTGAAAGGAATTTTGGAGGTATATGTTAGAAGAAGGGTTAGTGAGCTTCAATCCAAAGATGGTGACCAATGCACAATTGGCTAAGAATATGGAAGAGTGAGAAAAGTGGTTAAAGGACAAGTTAGAAGAATTAGTAGAGAAAGTGGGAAAGGTAGAGGTGCTATGTGAGAGACGTAATGAGGAAAGGAGAGAAGATGGGGACAAAGAAAAAATTCATAAACTAGAAGATATGAACATGCCTACAAATCAAAGGGTTATGTTAAATGACTTAAAGTATATAGGGAAAGAGCAATAGCAAGACATGCATAATCACTATTTTCTATGGTAAGATGGATGTAGATACAATCATGGAATGGCTTGAAGCTTTAGAAAACTATTTTGAAAGTGAGGATATTATTGAAGTCATAAGTTGAAGATAGCAAAGTCTAAGATGAAAGGAGAATCTTTAATCTAGTGGAACTTCTTTCAAGATGAGAAGGTAAAGAAAGAGAAGAATAGAACTACTACATGGAAGAGGACGATGGAGATGGTGAAGGAAACCTATGTTCATGATGATTATGAGATACAATTGCATAGGAGAAGGCATACATTTTTTTAAAATGATATGGATGTCAGTGCATGTTCTAAACAGTTCCACAAATTATGCCTTAGGTTCGAGGCAATGGAGCCTTAAAGTGGCAAGGAGCCTAAATGGATTGAGAATGAGCATCCGAGAAGAACTTAATATGTTAGGTCTAAATATAGTGAGAAAGTGTTATCATTTATATCTCAAGGTGGAAGAGAGGATGAAGAGGAGGAAAGAGTAGAACAATAGGGGTAGAGGTAGACAACCCTTTAGAGGAAGGGGTAGTCAAGAGGTAGAAAATGAAGCTTTGGGTCACACAATGAAACCAAGAGCCAATCATGAATGCTAGTAGCAGAGGAAACTTTAGAGGAAGGAGGCCAAATTTTAGAAGTATATCTCCAAGTAGAGGATTAAGAATAATTAGGTGTTTTAATTGTCATCGAGAGGGGCACACGGCCTACAAATATCCAGGAAAAGCATGTTCAAGTTCTCAAGGAGAAGGGAGAACTTATTTGACACAAGAATCAGTCTATCAAGACACAAGCATGGATAATTTTTATGGATATCCAGAAAAAGGAGGAGCTCTAATGATGAGAAGAACATTGATCAAGATGCTAACTAATAGGGAACCACCTCAAAGAAAATCAATTTATCAGAACCAAGTGCAAAGGAGGAGGGAAGATATGTAAGCTCCTAATTGACTCAGGTTCAACTAATTTTTTGTTTCATTAGAAATGGTAGAGAATTTCTCATTAAGAAGGATACCACACCCTTATCCTTATAAGGTCTCATGACTCAATAAGGGACAACACACCTTAGTGGATGAAAAATAGTGAGTATAATTTCAAATAGGAGCCTATAAGGATAAAATATTGTTTGATGCAATGAATATGGATGCTTGTCATCTTCTGTTTGGAAAATGATGGCTATATGACTTAAAATCACATCATGATGAAGTTATAAACACTTACACCATAACCAAAGATGGAAATAACATTGAGTTGTTCCCATTGGCAGAAGGAATTCAAGAAGAAATAAAAGCCAAAGAAGCCAAAATAATGGTGATGGAGGGAAAATAATTCCTCAATGAGATGAAATCTAGGAGAGGGTCATACTTTTCACTAATACCAGTCCTCAAGGATAGTAGATATCCTACTAATTATGTTCAAGTGGAGACATCAAAAATCTTACATAATGAGAGTGTATTAATGAAGGCAGAAAGATTAGACAAGGAGCCATTGAAGTTAGATCAAGGAGTTGTTGATATACTTGACAAGTATAAGGGAGTGATTATAGATGGGATGCCAAGAAGTCTACCACCTATGAGGGTGATTATCTATTGCATTTATCTCATACCAATATCCACTTTACCCAACAAGGTAGCTCACAAACTTACCCCACAACAAAATGAAGAAATGGCAAGGTAAATCCAAGAATTGCTTGATTCGAGGTTGAATGGAAAGATTTTAAGAGCATGTTCAGTATCAGTTATCCTAGCCCTAAAGTAGGAGATGGAGACTTTGTACAAATTCAAGAGCTCAAAAAAAATTTCAACAAGATATAGACTCTGATGCCAATAATAGAAGACTTGATTGATTTTTAGGAGGTGCTAAGTAGTTTTCAAAGATTAACTTAAAGAGTGGATACCATCAAATCAAAATTTGTCCCGGTGATGAGTGGAAGATAGATTTAAAAACAAATGAAGGGTTATATGAATGGAAGGTTATTACCTTTGGCTTATCTAATTCCCCAAGAACATTCATGAGGCTAATGAACGAATTCCTTAAGGATTACATAGGAAAGTTTTTGATAGTGTATTTGGATGACACCCCAATCTTAAATAGAACCAAGTAAGAGAATTTGGAGCATTTAAACATGATGCTGAGGATATCACATCAGGAGAAATTTATGATAAGCATGGAGAAGTGTACCTTCATGCAAGAGGAGCTCTCCTATCTAGGATTTCTTATATCCAAAGGAACTTTGAAGATGGATCGAGATAAGGTAAATGTTATTCTATCTTGGCCTACTACTAGAACCATTGTATTTTTTAGAAGTTTTCATGGTTTAGTTACATTTCATATAATTTTTATAAGGGGTTGTAGTCCAATTTGTGCACCTATACTTCAAACTATTAAGTGGGGACAAAAGTGTAAGTTCATTTGGACAAAATAAGCTGGTGAAGCCTTTGAATCTCTCAAGAAAAAGGCAGAACACCAATATTTTCTTGCATTTCCCAACTTTAACAAGGTTTTTCAAGTTGAGTTTGATGCTAGCCATGTAGCCATTGGATGATTTTTGAGTCGGGAAGGTAGACCCATAACATTTTTTAGTGAGAAACACAATGAGGAAAAGAGTAGGCATTCTTCATAAGACTTGGAGATGTATGCATTGTTTCATTCTCTCAAGAAGTGGAGACACTATCTATTGTTGAGGGAATTTGTTGTATATGCTAATAGTAAAGAATTATGTTTTATTAATAGTCAAGAAAAGCTAAGTCATAGACATATGAAATGGGTAGAATCCTTGCAATCATTCACTATTTCCATCAAGCACAAGAAATGAGTCACAAACAAGGCGGCAAAGGAATTAAGTAGGAGGGCACTTACCATATTATAAAGTCAGCTCAAAAGTGTGGGATCTGATGCCTTGCAGGATGTACATACAGAAGATGAGGATTTCAAAGAGATATATCAGGTTTGTATTGGTTCAAGTGACAAATGTAATCATGAGTTTTTTATTTTTTTGATACAAGATAGACTCTTATTCAAAGGGTGGTAGTTGTGTATTCCTAAATGTTCCCTAAGAACCAATATTATACTAGAAAATAATAGTGGATCCATGTCTAGTCATCTTGGATTGGATAGGACACTAGAATTAGTGAGAAGACACTATTTTTGGCCTAAACTACAAGTGGATGTTAGGAAATATGTGGAGGCATATGTTATTTGTCATAAAGGAAAGGGAGAACTACTAATGTAGACCTTTACCAACCCTTACCTATTCCCTCAAGACCTTGGGATAGTGTAAGCATGGATTTTTTGATGAGATTGCACAAAACACAAAGAGGATTTGATAGCATTTATGTTGTTGTAGATAGATTCAGTAAAATGGCTCATTTCTTGCCATATAAGTCCACTAGAGATGATTCCTATATTACAAACCTATTTTTTAAAGAGATAGAAAGGATTCATGGACTACCTTTGAGCATAAAGTCAAATAGGGATGTGAATTTGTTGGTTACTTTTGAAGGACCTTATGGAGGAAACAAGGCACCAACCTATCCTTTTCTTTAGGCTATCACCCAAAGGCAAATGGATAGATAGAGGTCATTAATAGATCCTTAAAAAATATTTTGAGATGCCTTACAAGACAATATGGAGAGAATTGTGATTCCATACTAACTCAAGAAAAGTTTTCATATAATAATATAGTCAATAGAACCATAGGGAAGTCACCCTTCTAATTTTTAATGGAATGAATCCAAGAGGAGTCTTGGAGTTGATAGGACTACCTCAAATAGATCCAACCAAAGTAGATGGAAATTTTTTTGCATAGCTATCAAAGAAGTGCATAATCAAGTAAAGTTGCAGCTCAAAAAATCATCAAAAAAGTAGAAGAAATTAATAGATCATAAAAGAAGATAAGTTTAGTTTGAAATAAGAGACTTGGTATGGCAATATCTAAAGAAGGAGAGGCTACAAAAAAGCCAAACAAACTAAACTGATGCAAAGGAAGATTGGAGAATGTTAAATCCTTGAGAAATATGACAACAATGCATACGAAAGTCAACTAATAATATATATAAGGATATCTCCAATTTTAGGAGCTCATCTCAAGTGGACTTGAGGTCTTTTCACTAGGGGAGTATGGTGCGGGGGCATCCACTGAAGCCAAAAAGAAGGATAAGGTCACCTAGGAACTTAAATCGAACCAAGGAATATTTTTAATACATTTTTTTTGTTTATTAGTTAGTGAAGCAATAGATCCAAAGTGTAATTGGTGTTTCCATTTGGCATGTTTATAAGCCAACATGTGTAAATGAACAAAAATGGATAGTAAGTGTTATTTTGTTTTATCTTAGATATTTCTGAGTCTTTTGGAGGGTGTTAGAAATGTTAGAACTTATTCTTCTCTACCTATTTCAAAATTTTGTCATTTTAACAACTTTTCTTACAAAGTTGCATTTTTGTAACTTTGCAACTTTTGGCAGAATTATGCAACATGGAAGTCTAAGATTCATTCATTTGGAAAACTTTGGGAACTCATGAGTAATGCGTATTTAAGGTCTAAAATTTCAATTGAAGTCATGTGGAGGTTAGTGTGCATGAATTTACCTGTGTGGAGAAGATTAAATGAATAAAAAGATTCAATTTACAGTTAAATTTGTTGTTACAACAACTCGTACAAACTCAACAAAAGGAAAGAAAAATTGTAAAAGTCATAGGGTTGAGTTATCTTCCTCATACATCAAGTTTGAAGTTCCTATCTACTAACAATAAAGAGTAAACTGAGAATTTGATTCAAAAGTCTAGTTTTGCATATTGAACTAGGGTTTCATGAAAAATTGCCTATAATTTGAATTTCCAAAGTTAGTTTTTATGAATCTTTGAGGATTCCAAGCTAAGAAAAAGTAATTCAAGATTCTAGAAGTCATTTTTTAAAGTGATGGGAGGTGAGAGAAAATTGATGCCCTAGGGGGTTATTATTAAGTGGTTTCAACATGCACAGAGTTGTGGAGTGGATAACTTGGAGAGCATGTCAAATGAGAAGCTAAAATCATGGATTTAGCATGTTGTTAGAATTTTCTACATGGTCCAAGTGTTATTTTTAACAAGAAGGGTCTAAATTAAGCATTTGCTTCACAAACTAGGCTTAATTAGGCTTATTAGGCCTCTAAAATTTGTTAGTGTTTGGGTACTTGTACTGAGAGTGAAGAATTGGGACTTTGGGGTTAGATAGAAACCCATAAAGGACATCTTTAATGCCCATTTTTTTTACAAGTCATTAGGAGAATTTGGGATTTGTGTGCAAAAAAATGGTTGGACAGGGCTACTAGGAAATATCACACCTAAAGAAGCAAGCGTGACATATTGGATTGGGAGATCAATTATAATAGTTGAAACATATTGTATTGAAGGTATTAACATGAATTCCAAGATTTCAAGTTCCTATGTATAATTGAATGTGATTTGGAGGGTTGAGCCCAAATAGCCTAGTTAAAGGCACTTAATGAACAAGAGGTAAGCTAGTGTTTGAAACATGGTTTGGGAATAGACTTAAGTATTATGTGAAAATGATTGAAGTTGTGGAATTAAGGAAGTGAACTGGTTCAAATGTAGTGAGAAGGCTTGATGTATCTTGTAGACTTGGTGTTTGAGAATCTCCTATGTGACTCCTCACTCGACAAAACTTTACTATAGGTAGCCTACTTCCTGAATTAAAATTTCAACTAACTCTCTCTCACACACAATTTCACTCAGAATTTAGATTGGATTTTAATATTGATAGTAGAAGTTCTCCTTTACCAAAATTGATCTTCACCTCCTGCCCCCATAATTTCTCATTCATGTTATAGTGATAGTTATTTATTTATTTTTAATTTATCTTGATTTCGACCTTAACATAGTATTCTAAAGGGTTAAGCACTAAGGAATACTAATAGTCCAATGGAAAGAAAACCATCCCATTTACCATTAGGTACTAGGTTCAAATCTTTTTGACTGGACTAGATTGTTTTATTTTCTTTAGCTCCTTTAAATTACCAATGGCTTAATGAAGACTAACACGATTTGTCCGGAGGAGGTCTTAGGCACAACTCTCTTAGAAACTAGGCTAGAAATTATTTTTATTATTTTTATTTTTAGTTTCTTAATAATTTATTTTCTAATTTATTTAATATATTTGTACATTTATTATTTTATTTCTTTATACTTTTTTTTTTACTCTTTACTATTGGTTGCAAAAAAGTTACACATGCATGTATGAATACATTTAATTCCACTCACATGCAAATATGTATACCTATATACAGATATATGTATGCCCCTAGATATGCTTATATGTGTATACTAAGAACATAAAATCACATATAATATTAGACTACTAACTCTCATACAAATCCTTAAAGATCATAAATACACATAGTATCATAATTAGATTCTCACCAACTAACACCACTCAACTATAAAAAAATAAAGATCAAGGCAATCTCTGCCCAGGTGAATTGACTCGCATAACAATATTCTATGGCCATAAGTATGCTTATGTAAATCATGGCACCATATCCAAATAAACCATTGTTCGAGGATTTTTAAGGCATGCTTAAACATGTATAGTCAAGTGGAGTCAATGATTGGTACCTATAAACCTGCATCACCAATCCAACAAGAACACCTACACACACATGTAGATAGTAAAAGACAATGGAGTGAGATGACAATATCATGTTGATCTCTGGTAGGAGTGACTACGATCGCCTCCCCTTATCCCACAAGCATGTCAAACAATGGATCAAATAATCAAGGGTTAGTATTTCTTAGCTTATAAAACCATACACATAATCATAGAAAGTGAAACATTATTATTACTACTAAAGATATATACTCATGAACTAAAACACTATTTAAACATTTTTATACAATAATCAATCATGGCACATTAACATGTTATCCAAACCACCTCTGGGGTACTTCATTAAATAGAAGTCCTAAACATAATATTAGAAATAAATCATAGCTAAAACATATTGAATCTCATCAAACACCCCAAACTAATCCATACAGCATATTTTCTTGCAATATCTCCTAGTTACCAAAAATACTTGTTAGGATTAGAGGGGTATTACACAATTTTTTTTCCTATTTTTAAACTTTATAATTGGTATTAGAGTAATAAGATCATGGGAGAGCCTGGAGTATAAAATATTTGTGAAATCCACAGAAGCATAATCTGTGAAATGAGTTTATAGAGGATACAGGGTAGCATGATAAATTGTTTAAACACTTTGAGAGATAAGCTCTAAAATATATGAGAAGACAAATGATTACATGTTGAAACAATGATTGTTATAGAGAAAAGATGCAATAAAAAATTAAGTAAAAATAGAGTATTATAAATACCATCTATGTAGATTAAGGGTGTTTTCAAAAGAGAAAGAATATTGTCAGCCATTTGTTTAAAGAAGAGTTTGTAGTCAAAAGAAGAATATACTAGACAAGGCCTTTGTAGATTGTTAACAAGACTAAAGTTTGTGCTTAAAATAATCATTGTTCGTTGAGATAATCCAACAAGAAGGAGATTGTATCAATTAGCGGGTTGTGTAGAGATTGGTAAAAGGCATCCTTGGAACTAAACATTTTTTAGTTCTAAGGGAAGTAATAGTGTTTTGGATAAAGTGAAGAAATTTTTTACTGCGAAATTCATCTATCTAAAAGGATATCACTCTTGTTTATTGTAGAAATGCACAAAATAAATGATAGTGGGTGTTCAACTCTTGTTGAAGGAAGCATCAAAAGATGAAGATAATCACTATTTCTAGTGAATATAAGAAAATTATTTGACTATTTAGGTCATTTGAAGATTTGCAAGCTATCAAAAGGAAAGATTTGTAAGAAGTATCATGTAATTCATTTGTGTAAAAGATATTATTATTTCAAAGAGGAAAGATAGGAAAGAAAGTTAAAAAAGAAATTTGAGCTTGACATCTACGAAAAAATAATTGAATATTGAATTGGTGAAGCTTAAATATTCAAATTCAAAATTGATAAAAAATATTAAGAAGATGAGTAAGGATATCGATGAAAGTTCTTGTGGAAACAATATTCTTAAAAGGAAGCAGGGTTATTAAAAAGAACAATCAATAATTAGAAAGAATGTTAAAATTAATACTTAAAACTTAAAATTTTGAAATTGTAACCAGTAGTCTATAATTTTGCATGTGGTACATATAATTTGTTTTTTCCCCTTGTCTATCATTTGTTATGCATGGTGCACCTAATATTTGATCACATAATATTTCAAAGTTAAAGGTAAGGATATGTGTGAATCTACAAATTTTGAAGGTACAGGTTATGATGTTAAAAAAAATGGATTTTTTTAAAATAATATTGGTTTGAAGATGGTGTAAAAATATGGATTTAAAGGAAGAGGACTTGGAAAGAATGAACATGGAATAAGATAGCCCAACTAGCGAGTTATGAAGCCAAAGTATGAAGGTCTCAAATACAATAAGGAAAATTGATCAATGTGGCCAATGTTATAAGTTTGACGAACCAATTCAAAATGTGGAATTATGAAATGTTCTCATTCTCAAAAAGAAGGACATATGAAAATACTTGTTCAGATATTCACCCTTCTATAACTTGTGGGTTGAAGAATCACTGTTAGAAATGATATTGAACTAAAAATTGGAATGGACAATGTACAAAAGGTTGTACGTAGGTTGATTATGGAAGGATTGATGGATCTTTTTTAAAAAAGGTAAAAAAGATGTTGAGAAAGTTTTACAACCTAAAATTTTGCATGTTAAAATAGATAATGACAAAATAAGGTTTAGACATTTGAGTGAAGTAGTTCATAACTACTTGTTCAGATTAACACATGGAAGTGTCAAAGTTCTTCTCTTTGTTAGAGAAAAGAAGGGGATATTGATCCTTGTAAATATCATGAAGGAGAAAGATGGCCAATGAATAGTTGACTTCTATTAGAAGTATATTATGTGGTTCTATAAGATTATATCGATGAATTTTTTTACTTAGTTGTAAGGATCAATTTTGAGTACTTTGAGATCAATTTGTGAGTCTCAACTTCAAGAGGGGGTATGAAGAGACTTGATGCTTGATCTTTCAGAATCCATCATAAAACATAACTCTAGTTATCCTTTTTTAGACCACAAACTAAAATATATCCATACATATGTTTTTAGTTTATTTTAGTTCACAAACTTTATTTTGATTTTAGTTCAATAGCTTGATGCATGTGTTTTCAGTTGTAATATTTCTTAGCTTAAGTTTTATTTTTACAATGACATAAATTTCTTAAAAACAATAGTGTATTGTTATTTTTAAATTAAACATGTCGTGCATGCTCTATTTTAATGGTTACATGCTCTATTTTTATATCTTTTACAATGTTTTTCCAAAGGAATTTCTTGAGTTAGTGAACATAATGTTTTATCTATATAGTTTCTCTATATTATTCCAAGTAGACAACAAAAGACCCCTTAGCAAAGGCATGATGTAATTGAATTTTTACTAAAAACTATTCTTTTGTTTGTGCTAAATCTTTGCTTATGTCTTCCTCATCTTTAGAATTTACAATTGATATCATAGAATTATACTACATGTTCAGTCATCTGAGTTCTCTCTTTCCTTTCCTTTCTTTTATCTAACATATAGAAGACTCTTGACACTTCCATGTGCCAATCAAAACATGTAGTCATCGAGTACTTCACTCAAACCTATAAACATTATTTCACCATTATCTCTTTTGACTTGCAAACATTTAGAATTGTACATTCTTCTCAAGATCTTTTTGATATTTTTCCAAAAGGATTGCATACAACCTTTTGTAGACTGTCCATTCCAATTTTTATTCCAAAATATTTTTTCACAGTAATTCTTCAACCCACAAATTCTACAAGGGTGAAGATCCCAACAAGTCTTCTTTGTATGTCCTCTTTTAAAATGAGAACATGTCTTACATTCCTTACTTTTGAGCTGATTTGTTCAAACTATAACACTACCAACATTAGATCAATTTTTCTTATCATATCTGAGACCTTCATATTTTGGCATTATAATTGGCTAGATGGGCTCTCTTATTCCATGTCCATTCTTTCCAAGTCATCTTCCTCTGTATCACAATTTTTACAACATCTTTAATCCAATATTATTTTTAAGTCTACGTTTTTAAAATGAAAACTTGTATCTACAAAATTTGGAGAGATACGTAGATTCCAACTTCTCCTAAGAATGCTTGTCCGTCATTATTCAAACACTATATGTGAATCAAGGAATTTGAGTGTCTCTTAATATAAGGTTTGTCACACCTTCTCCTCCAATTAAAAGTACACCATATATGTTAAATTGTATCAATTGTGTTGATTTATCTTCATTTGGGATTGAGTAATTATGTAACACAAAAGATTCCCAAATTTTAGGGCCTAGTAAATTTTATGAAGTGACAAATTCACAAGATAAGATTACAATTGTATTCTATACATGGTACTTTAGGATCTTGATTGTATGTTTGAACCCACACAAAATGACATTTTTCAACCAAGATCTTTTCCATCATCCTCAATACTATGAGGCTACACGTCTATGAGCTCTCTACATTTTCAAAATGAGTGTAAAGAAGGAGAAGAGTATCTAACCAACCTATTTATAGGTCTTCATTTCCCTAGCTCTTCCACAACATGTACTCTAAGACTACCATTTCTACTAATAACCTATTTCTTCACCTTTCTATCTTTTTCATTCTTGTATCCAAGAACATGAAGTGTTTAGCTTGTAGTAAAATTAAGCTTAAATTTTGTTCTTGGAAAAAAATCTCAATGGAAAACCACACTTCCCTCCTCTAATACACTAGGCATATTGGAGCATGGCTCTCTCTTTCTTTTTTCTTTGGAGAATGTTGAAAAGATAGAAAATATAAATCATACTTCCATCATTATTTACCACTAATTCAATTCTTCATTCTTCATTCAAAATTCTAGTTTCTAGCTAGTTCACCTAAATTAAATTATATTAGATTATTTCATTTATTCTAATATTAACTAAATGATTTTGATTATTTAATTAATTAATCTTTACACATTGATTAAACATTTATTATTATTTAATTAATTAATTATTAATTATTCACCTAGTTCACTAAAATTAAATAATTATTTAACTAGCTAACTATTCTTCTATATTTAGATAAATCATTTCAATTATTCAATTATTCATTTCCTCAATATATTTGGTCTAGACAATGAGAACATTTCTTACATTCCTTACTTTGAGATGATTTGTTTGAGCCATAACATTGGCAACATTAGATTGATTTTTATTATCATAACTGAGACCTTTGTATTTGGCATTATAATTGGCTAAATGGGCTCTCTTATTACATACCCATTCTTTCCTAGTTGTCTTCCTCTCTATCACTTTTTTTGGAAACATATTCAAACCAACATTGTTTTTAAGACATCCTTTGTTTTTAACATCAATACTTGTATCTAAAAAAATTGGAGAGATGTGTAGAGTCCAACTTCTCCTAAGAATGCTTGTTCCTCATTGTTCAAACACCATATGATCATCAAGGAATTATTGTTTCTCTTAATATAAGGTTTGCCACACCTTCTCCTCCAATTACATGCACAACATGTATGTTAAATCACATCAATTGTGGTGATTTACCTTTATTTGGGATGGACTAATTGCGCAACAAAGATGATTTCCAAATTTTAGGACCTAGTAAATATTATAAAATGAAAAATGCACAAGATTACAATTGCATTCTATAGATGGTACTATAGGATCTTGATTGTATGTTTGAACCCACACAATGCTCTTTGCAACGAAGATCTTTGTCATCATCATCAATACTATGAGGCAACACCTCTACAACCCTCTAAATTTTCAAAAAGAGTGTAAACAAGGGGAAGAGTACCTAACCAACCTATATATAGGTCTTCATTTCCCTAGCCCTTCCAGAACATAGACTCTAAACCTACCATGTCTACCGATAACCTATTGCTTCACCCTTCTACTTTTTACATTCTTCTATCCAAAAACATACATTGTTTAGCCTATAGTAAAATTGATGTCACTACTACATTTGGGCTCGACAGGCCATCACTAACAGTACCACTAATTGGCTCCCGTCAAATGGGTGTTAGACTTTTGTTGTTACAAATTGTGATGGCAAGGGTGTGCGTCACAATTATTATGGATAAAGTTGTCGTAACTTGGAAGAAGGAAAGGGAAATAGTTCATCTTCATGTTGTCATAATTGTGATAGTAGATCATTACAAATAAAATGGCTTAGGCTTTTAGTCTACCATGCCAATTGCGATGGTTGTGCTATAGGATCAACAATTTTATCTATTGGAGTAGGCCATCACAAGTGTGATGGGTATGTGACAACGGTGTTGTGGGAGAGATGGCTATTCATTGGAATAGTCTATCACAATTGTGATGGGTATGTGACAACAATACTGTAGGAGTGATGAATACCTGTCAGAATAAGTCATCACAATTGTGACGACTTTCCAAATTATTAAATAAAAAAATTGTCGGCAAACATTGAATAAGTATTCCCAGATTCCCCACAAGGACATCACAAAGAGGCTCAAAGTCAGCTATGATGATCTAGGGAAGAAAGAGAAGGAGATGTTCTTGGATGCAACATGTTTCTTTAGTGGAGAAAGAAGAAGTGCAACCATTACAGCATGAGATACTGAGTTTTATGGAACACTTGGTTGGGGAACTCTTTTCAATAGATGTCTTGTTGAGGAGAATAAAGATGGTCAATTAATAATGCATGATCAATTGAGGAACATGTGGAGAGACATTGCAAATGGACAATTGCCATATCACCTTTAGTCTCCAAAGCAAGTTATCGAGGTGAAGTCAATGCCTTCTTGTATGGATTTACTAGTCATGGCATGGTTACGCCTTT
The DNA here is from genome assembly GCA_028749045.1 of Cupressus sempervirens. Taxonomy (NCBI): domain Eukaryota; kingdom Viridiplantae; phylum Streptophyta; class Pinopsida; order Cupressales; family Cupressaceae; genus Cupressus; species Cupressus sempervirens. Next base: position 491,690,746 of record CM053791.1, on the reverse strand, counting down.
GGTCTCGAGATATTCCTCCTCAACAGGTGAAGTCAATACCTTCTTTTTATGGCTTTAATCATCATGGATAAAGCACCCAACTTTTCTAGTTATAATTAGCTCTAAAATATTTCTTATGTTTACTTTGATAATTTAGGAAGAAATATGAGTCTGGGGATTAATAATAGATTCACACAGTTAGTTTTCATGCAATCATAGGTTAATTTTGAGCTTCACTTGGTTTTGAGAATAGCTTAATATTCTCTACTAATAAGGGCCAACCACATGAAGGTGGAAGCTCATTTGGCCCCACGCCTCCTAACATCTAAATTCCTTGTTAACTTCTAAAATCCATTCATTCATTCCATTAATAAATTCTCCATTAACATCATACCATTGATTTGATAACCTTGTGAATGCCACTATGAATTGAGAATGGACATGCAACTACGTTCTATATGCATGGACAATAGGTAGAGCTAAAAAAATCCACCACTTTTACATTTATTTGATAGGCATATGCAAACCTCTAACAAAAATGCAAACATGTTGGATTTTTTCAACTCCATCTAATGTCGTATGCATATGAATGGAGATTTCATATTGAACTATGGCATCCTTCTGCATTAACTGAAACCAAGAGATTCACATATTTATATGTCATGCAATCATAGGTTAATGTTGAGCTTCACTTGGTTTCAAGAATAGTTTGATATTCTCTACTAATCAGGGCCAACCACGTGAAAATGGAAGATCATTTGGCCCCACCCCTCCAACATCTAAATTCTCTATCAACATCTAAAATTCATTCATTCCATTAATAAATTCCCCAATAACATCATACCATTGATTTGATAAACTTGTGAATGCCACTCTGAATCAAAAATGCACGTGCATTTGTATATTATATGCATGGACAATAGGAAAAGCTAAAAAAATCCACCATGTTTACATTTATTTAATAGGTCCTTGTAAACCTCTAACAAAAATGCAAACCTGTTGGGTTTTTTTAGCTCTACCTAATGTCATATGCATATTAATTGAGATTGCATATTGAACTATGGCGTCCTTCTGCATTGCCTGAAACCAAGAGATTCACATAATTAGTTGTCATGCAATCATAGGTTAATGTTGAGCTTCATGTGGTTTCAAGAATAGTTTAATATTCTTTACTAATCAGGGCTAACCACATGAAGGTGGAAGCTCATCTGGCCCCATCCACCCCCCTAACATCTAAATTCCCCGTTAACATCTAAAATCTTTAAGAAAGGATCAATCTTTAAAGTACCTAGAATATCCTCACCCCCTCCCACTCCTCTCAAGGGAAGTCCATCTTCATTTCTCACGAGAAATTCATCACAATTCTTTAGTGATTCTTGTACATCTAACACAAGTACATCTAGGAATGTCCTCATTGTGTCTTGCATAAAATGAATCCAATATTAAAAATGCCCCCTAAGAAATAATAGTTCAAGTGAAAGAAACACATGAAAAATGAGAGAGAGAAAGACGAATCTACTTACCAATAGGTGTTGCCATTGCATCTGTGGCTATGCAATGTGTTGAGTGAGTTTTATTGTTTGTATGTTGTGCCAAGATCTCTATGTTTATATACATACATATTTACATAGACACACACATATGTATCTGTATGTATGTATATATACACATATATATACATATACATATGTATATACATACATACATACATACATACATACATACATACATATACATACATACATACATACATACATACATACATACATATATACATACATACATGTATGTATACTGAGAGGTATTTTTTAAGGTGCTTATTATATCTTAGCACAACAAAAAAACTGATCCATCTGCATACATATTTCAGACTCCAAATAATAAAACAATAAAACTCACTCAACTCATGCTAAGTGACTTACCTCAAAATCCCGCACATAAATAATGCAGAGTTAATGGGCAATATGTATATATATAATGTATGTATACAGGGGAAATATAATGCCCATTAACAATTACATTAACTCTGCCCATTTTTCCTAGTCTGTATATATATGTATATACATACATACATATATATACATACATGCATACATACATACATAAATACAAATACACATATATATGCATACATACATCTACATCCTTTGCATAGCTTAGAGGTAATGTCATTGTGGCAGAGGCTTTCGTAAGGGAATGAACCTCATGATTATGGCTTTTACACAAAAGCAAAACTTGCTTCTTGAACTCCTTACACTCAAATCTTCTATGAAGTTATTCTTCCAACAGTGAAAATAGCTGCTACAAATTCCTAGGAGCCAAGGGACCCTAAACCTATGCTACATTTTCTAGAGACATGGGAGAAGTTACTACTAGCTTCAGTACTTCATAACATTCTAGATCATATAGTGATGCCCAAATTAGTAGCAACAATAGATACTTGGGATCCTTGCATGGAGAGTGTTCCAATACATGCATGGTCACATCCTTGGCTTCCATTGTTGGGCCATCGTATGGAGCCTTTATATCCAACCACTCGTTATAAATTGGGGAATACACTTCATGCCTCGCATGCAAGTGATGCATTTTCATATGCAATTTTATCACCTTGAAAAATTGTATTTGATCCTAGTAGCTAGGAACAACTGATTGTTCATTTTATTGTACCTAATATGATGACAGTTCTACAAGAATTTATAATCAACCTAGCTAATCAACAACTAGACCAATTTAACTAGGTTATGTCTTGTTTCTTTCTAAAAATATCTGCTATGATATGTTTTTGTAAAAATTTCTTGCAAATTTTGCCTATTTTTCCTGGTCTGCATTAATTTTGTGTAGGACTACCCATATCACATGTAGGCACATTAAACTTGAATTGAGTAAGGGATGCAAGTTGTTGCTGCAAGGAAGAAACAATTTGAGAAACATTAATGATAGTGGAATCAATAGAGGAAATAGGTGGTGTGTATGCTGATTGTGGGCCTCTATAATTAACCACACTTCAACATGATCGTTACATGTGAGAATCATCTTGAAATGGACATGGGATTGCCCATTCAAAATGATCCTACAAACTAGTCTATTTCCTTCTAACTAATTGGATTTTGCTGTCCACTCTCAGATTTGAGAGATCAACAACCAAACCACTAGTACAAAGGATTTCTTCTACGCTAGATGATATGAAAGATTTAAGCTAGATGTATGCATGTTAATCTAAGAATAACAAAAAGCAATTAATCTAGATGTATGCATTTTTAAATCTATATGAAATTGTAAGTATGAAAGTAAATAAGCTATGAATACAAATGTAATTGAGTCAACAATTTGGCATTAGTTTGATATTATTCATGTGCATTCATTAATTGAAAGGTTGAGGATTTCTTAAATATAATCCAAGAATTTGATCAAGGTAAAGATCAAATAGAATGAATGGTTGAGATCAAAGGTGAGATTCAGTCATAATAGAAGATTCCCTTGTGAAAAGGGAGTTAACTGGTCACTTTCAAGTGTAATGAGGAGTTAACTAATCTCATTCCCTTTCTAATTCCAATCCACTCAGAGTTTCTAATTCTGAACTGAAGAGAGAATTTGGAGAAGGTATTTGATTTAAAAAGGTTAAATATGACCTCATAAATGAATAATTTAATTAATTGAATAATTAAATTCAATAATTAGAATGAGGATAGTTAATTAAATCAAATGCATTTAATTCCTCATCTATATTAGCTAAAGAGGTGATTTTAATTTAATAAAAGCACTAGGCCTTATAATTAAATTTAAACTCAATTAATAGGTTTACCTTAGCTAATTAATTTTGATTTAGGAATTAAATAGAGTATGCAATTAATGTAGGTTAATGATTTTTTGCATTTGACACTTAGGTCGAGTGAGATGATCAAAATTAGAATTGCCTAGTACAATAGGACTTTAAGTAAGATTGATAGACTGAAATTGGTTCAAAATATCAATGTGCCAATTTAGGGGTATTACATTTGCCCCTCTTTGAATGAATGTACAATTTGCATATTGATTCAAATAAATTAGAAGTCTAAGAATATAGACCAAGAAGTGAGATTGGTTCTAAGATTGATAACACAAAGACCAATTGATGAGCTTTTTAAGGTTATCTCCAAAACGAAGCTTAGCCTTAAGGGATCCAGATAGAACACATAGATACTAATATGAAAGAGATAATCAAGCTTCACATAATTGTTCCCAGAATGAGACTCAATTCTCAGGAGTCAAGGTTAGATTGCCTCAATTCTTGTCCATTAGAAGCTTACAAGGTTAACCATGATTCATAGAATTATCCCCAAAATGAGCATTAATCCTCAGGAGTTAGGGTTAGACTATCCTAATACCTGTCCATGAAATAGTCATTGAAAGCAAGAGTTTAGAATTGTCTCCAGGATGAAGCTTGATTATCATCAAGAATTAGGATTATCTCCAAAACGAAGCTTAATCCTGAGCAAGAATTTAGAATTATCTCTAGAACAGAGCTTAATTCTCCAGAGTCCAGATAGAACACATGAATACTAGTCCATAAAAGATAACAAGATCCAATCATGAGTCAGAGAATCATCCCTAGAATGAGGCTTGATCCTTAGGAGTCAAGGGTAGACTATCCCGATACCTGTCCATCGAAGTATGATATGGATTGTTATAAATGTGATTGGCTAATTAAAAGATGAGATAGATGACATAGATGCCAGATAGAGGGATCAAAGATGCCCCAAGTGATGAGATGTCCCTAGCAATCATGACATAATGTTTAGATTAAGTTGAAACTAGTTTTGAAAGATTCAATGATGTAATCACCCTACCCCCTTCGGGAGCAAAATTGAAAGATGACACACCAAGACAATGATGCAGAGAAGTAGATTTCAAGATAAAGATGTGATCAAAGATTCAGAAGAATGTAGAATAGATTAGAAGAGCTTGAAGGCAATTCGAAATTGATTCAAAGTGATTTCAAGGTCCCAAAAGATGAAGTTTGACTTTTGTTGATCAAAGTTGACTAGAGTTGACTTTTCTAGAACAAAGTTGGAAAATTTTGAAGAAAAAAATGATTTGACAATATTTCAAGATTCAAAAAGTATCAAAAAATTGGATTGCACAAGCGTTCAATTGCATTGGTCCCAAAATTTTAAAGTGTGAATTTGAGTTGTTTAAGTGTGTCAGATTTTGAATTTGATTCTGAAAATGAGTTTAGAGGAGCCAAACTAACCAGGGGGTGATTTTCACGTCAATCAGAGCACTTCAAAAAATTAGATCAAAACTTATATAAGGGCCCAAAAGGTCATTTTAAATTCATTTATGTTTTTGTTCTTTTGTGAAGAAGAGAGATTTGAGGAGAAAAATGGTGGTCCCCTTGCATACTCATCGATTCAAGCATTCGAGATGACATATCTAGCCAATGGAATACAAACCTCCAGTGAATAGTTGATTAAACTCCTTTACATTTAAAATTTCATACATTTCGGTCAATTTTTAACATTTTTTGAGTGTTTTAAAAAAATGTGTCGTTGGGTCTCATGCAAAAACTTCATTTTTCATGCGAGCCTGTAGGCTTCCTTGCTTGAGGAAGTACCAAAAAGGTACTTCTTCACGTATGGTGTTGGGTTTCCTCACATGGGAGGAACCCATCTCTCGTGCAATCCCACGAGAGATCCTCAATAACATTGTATTGTTGTTCACTGTAATGGTGTTTCTCACACGAAGAAATGAAATATCACACAAGGAAGTGAACATTTGTGTGAAAATATGGTGATGTGTGCAAATTTTTTTGTTAAAAACATGGTTTTTTTGTTTTCGTTTCACACTTTCATCAATCATTTTCACATGCATTCAGTATGTTTTAGCACATTTGGAGATAGTATGATGTTTTGCATGTCTGATATTGATTGTGTTCATGTTGTTTTCATGTTTGCAGGTGAGCTTTATGGATGTCTCATTCAGATTGTACTATCCCTCTTTTAGAGCACTGATCCATGAGTTAGATGACATAGAGCTGGCACACATTGATTCACACAGATTATTTTGTCTATATGATATCCTCGATCTACGGGTGAATCATAGATTTCTAACTGCACTTATAGAGTGTTTCCATTCAAAGCTGAACACTTTCCACTTGCCCCTTGGAGAGATGACAATCGCCCTTGAGGACATTTACAAGATTCTACAGATACCCATCTATCGGCTGCAAGTTGAGTACGATACTCAGGCGAGACAGGGTACATTGGCACTAAGGGCCATCTTCCAAGAGGATCTTATCATGGGTAGAGCCATTACATGGGATGAAATGGTGCAGAGCTATGGTCCCACTAATAGATTGGAAAAAGTACTTGGTATATTCCTGAGCTTCTTTTTGATGCTTAACAGAGGCCAACATGGATTGGAGTGTGGTTGGGGTTAGATGTTAGAGAGGATTTTGGTGGAGCCAACATGATTTGGATGGAGGTAGTATATGTTGACCCACATGTACCAAGAGATGCATGAGCTGGTATACCAAGAGAAGAAGAGCATGGCGGCTGAATTTTACATTATAAAAATAAGGGCATGGGAGCACTTTCCCATCACGAGGCCTATCTGCATAGATATGAGGCAAGACCATGAGCCCTACATATGTAGATATTGAGGGCAAAAAATCTAGACTACTTTGGATAAGACTGAGAAGTAGAGAGGTCAGATTGATGATAGCAGTAGTATGGCGGCCATAGAGAGAGACAAAGGCATGGGATGATGCACAAGTGGAGCTCAGCCATATGTTTTCTTCTTGACCACTGATTGGTTGCTCGATCTAGGTGATTGAGAGATTCCCATTGACATGTTTGTGGCAACAGTGTGACTAACCATAGGATATGTCACAGGAGTATTGTACTTATGCCATTTTACCTTAGAGGTGGAGAAGGGGTGGTCTGTTTGATTAGACCTAGTGAGGTCTATGATTGATGTGTGCTCCCTCGTCCTAACGCACTGGGATTACATACTTGCAGTTACATATGGGGGGATGACTCCTACATACAGGGAGAACTTTTTGAGTCACCCCTTCCATCGGTTTACAAATTTAGTGGGGATGGTAATACTTGTATAGCCAGTGCAGGAACCATAGAAGCAACTACAATAGTAACCACAATAGCCACAATAGGAGAGACCTACGTAGTACATAGTGCAAAGATAGATCCCTCATCATCAAATGGGAGAGGATCATGGTACTGGTGGTAGTGGGATAGGTCACAGATGACCTCGAGGCAAGAAGGGTAATTTGGGTGACATCAGCGAAGATGCACAGAGGCCACGTGCTAAGGAGTAGCTAGCTCAATAGGTTGAACCCAAAGTGGGCGATGAGGAGATGTAGGATCAACCTGTGCCTAAGCCATTGGGTAGAGATATTTTGGCATAAACACAAGATGCCTTAAGGATAGTGAGAGATAGATTGAGAGCAACACATCAGAAGCTAGGAGATCTACAGATACAAATTACAGTGAGAGACACCCAATTGGCAGATCGAGAGTGGGAGAACCATGAGCTGAGAGAGTAGATGTAGCAACACTAGGATGAGGCTCAGCTACATTTAGCAAGAGTAGCTTACTATTCCTAATTTCTAGAGTATGCAAGAGAGTCATGAGGTGCACGATTGTTGACTAGAGAAGATGTTTCACCCCCTCCTCCTCCTTCTCCACCTAAGGGGGGAGAAGAGGCACAAAGTTAGCTATTTTCTCTTTTGATTTTGTTCTAGCTATGGTGTGCCAACACCATTTTGTATCATTTTGAGATCGACAGTGCTCGAGTAGCACACATTTTTGTATTATTGTACGCTTGACTCCATTGCAGGGATTATATATATGAGATCTTTGATTTGGGCATCTTTGTATGTGTCACCTTTTCTCTTATAGCTTTTCATATATGAGACGTTAATTCTATGATAGTAATGAATATGAATTGATATGATGTACAAATGTAGTTTAGATGAGATGAATATGAAAATATGTATATGAAATGCAAAATGTGAATGAACTAACATCTCCTGTAGGTTTCAAGTTTGTTATCAGTGATGAGTATCCCATGAAAATCAAGAGGATGAACCAAGGAGTAGAACACTTGTGCAATCAAGAAGAAACATGATACTTTGAAGAAACCAACAACCTCTCACACCAAAATATGCAAGTAAAGTAGTGATCAAACTTTGCCCTTATGCAAGTGGAGCATTCAATGCAACCCTATGCTAGATGCAACCCTAAGTTTGGTTCTGAACTCATAAAATTATCATCATTGAGTGTTTAGTTAGACTCACAAATTTCATACAATTCACACTGACATTGCAATCATGAGAATATGAATATGACACGTGTCTTAGTTTTGTCAAGATTGAATGTAAGCATTAAGGCACAAGAAGCCAGAATGACCAGAACATTTGTCCCTTTTAATGTAACAAGCCAATATAAGCATCAGAGCATAAATGCTAGGATGACCATAATTTTTTTTGTGTGAAAACACACTAGACACATAAGCGATCCTTATTATGCAAAGTATTTAGTGAGGATTTTGTTCTCAATGACCCTTGCATTCGTAACTTGAGATAAAAATGTGTTAAGTATACTCGCAGTGACCTGTATGTTTAGTTAGCAGGACAAGTATCAATTTTTACTATAGCATAGAAAATTCACTCAAACAAGAAAGGAAAAGAACCAACCTCACTAAAATATCCCTATAAAATGAGTCAAGGTACACACAACCATCTAATATGAGATAGAGGCTCTTATAGTGGACACCCCTTTTATATGGATGCTTTAGATTATTGGAACTAGACCATCAAATAGAAAGGAAATAAAAGATCATGCCCCTTGTCCTTGCTTCTCTAGTCAAAAGAGACATCCTCAAGTCACTCAAAGGGAAATGATAAAGCAAAAAAAGTAAAAAAGCAAAGAAAAGCTTAGCATAATGTAAAACATGTCAATATTTCCATTTCAATATTATTGTTATAGGATTGATGGCAAGTGTCAATGTTTAGAACATATAGATAAGAAATCTCTTTAGTAGGGTGATGATAGTAGACATACTTAGTTAAAGACAACTAATGAAAAATGCTAAGGAGATCTTCTTTCAGAGGAATCTTTGTAGTGAGTCAAGTGATAGTAGGCAGACGCAGTTAGAACAACTAGTGACTGACATGAAAGAGATCTTCTTGCAGAGGAATCTCTATAGTGAAGCAAGCGATAATAGGTAGAAAGACTTAGAACAACTAATGACTGATGTGAAAGAGAATTTCTATGAAGGATGTTTCCCTTGAGACAATGACAAGATTCAATCCATGGATACATGAGCAAGAGCAATAAACTAAAGCAAGAAAGCAACTTTACAAGAGCCACAAGATGTGTTGCAAGATGTAGCATTTGAAATAAGAGGCACTTGTTTACCAGGTTTTCACCTTCTTGGCAGATTTTTTTTTTTTTTTTGCTACCATGACACCTGTTTGCCAGGTTTTCATCAATGTCACTTTTTTGTTTTTCATTTTTTTTGTTCTTTTTCTCCTTTTCTCTCTCTCTTTTTTTTTTTTTTGTATTTTTTGAATTTTTCTTTTGTTTGGTATTACCAAGGCACCTATTGCTAGGTTTTTGCCAAGATAATGATTTTTTTGGGAATTTTAAGTATGTACAAAGATCTTGTGAAATCATGTTAGTTGTAGAACTGCTTTAGATGGAGATTGTTGATGGGCTCCTTGAGTGCTTCTCCCTCAATTGTTGAAAGTTAATAAGCACCAAATCCAAACACTGTAGTAATTATGTATGGGCCAAGCTAGTTGGGTTCAAACTTCCCTTTCTATATTTGTTGTTGTTGATTCTTAGGGTTTTCCCTCAGAACAAGATCACCTAGTTGGAAATCACATTACTTAACTTTCTTGTTATAGCTTCTAGACATATGTTGTTGATAATCTTGGAGATGATCGCACACCACTTGTCACCGTTCATCTAAATATTCTAACTCTTGAAGCCAAGATATTCTATAATCATCATTAGTAATGGCCTATCACAAAGATTCTTAGAGTAGGAATTTTGAATTTAATTAGAAGCACAACATCTGCTCCATATACCAAAGCAAAGGGTGTTGTTCCTGTTGGAGTTTTGATGCTTGTTTTGTAAGCTCATAAAGTTGGATTAATCTGAAGGTGTCAATCCCTCCTAGATTTGTTGAGTGTGTGATGTGAGATCTTAAGGATAGCCTTGTTGGATGCTTATGCTTGGCAAGTACCCTGGGGGCAATAAATAGAAGACCAATGTTGCTTGATTTTGAACTTTGAGCATAACTCTTCAAGATCCTTGTTTTTAAATTGTCACCCATTGTTAGTAATGATGGAGGATGGTACACCATACCTGCATATGATGTAATTCATAATGAAAAGAGCTATATATTTTCCATTTTCTGTAGATAGAGGGACTACCTCTACCCTTTTAGTGAAGTAATCTATAGATGTGATAATGAACTTGGTGTCCATTTGAAGATGGGTGAATTTGACCTACTAGATCAAAGGCCCATTGTTGAAATGGCCACATTGTGAAAGATGGAATTAGCTCCCTAGCTAGATCATGAATTATATTTCCATGGAGTTGGCATTATTTCTAGGAGTTGGCATATTTAATTGCCTCTTGCTCCATATTTGGCCAATAGTGATAAGTTTGTGAGCTAGTGTCAAGCCATTAGAATGAGATCCGAAAATTCCCTCATGTACATCGATTAATGCACATTTGGACTCATAAATTTCTAGACACCTAAGGAGTGTTCCATCAAGAGCTCTCCTAAACAAGTCATCAGCAATAATAACATACTATGAAGCACTGCATATAAGGTTACATTTTTCATTTCGGGTTAGAGTGTCCATGATTATTTTGTCACATAGGTAAGAGTAGATATGATGGTAGTGAAATGAATCATGTCCTACAATAGAAAAGATCATCTGAGAATCAGGTGAATTATAAGTAGGGTAGAGTAACTCTCCACCTGGAATTTGTGTCAAAAATCATTCTCACACATCTGTAGCATGGAAGCAAGAGTAGCCATTGCATCAGCTACCTTGTTGTCTACCCAAGGAATTTATTGAAAAGTGACATGAGAAAAGTATTTCTTTAGATCATCAACCATTCATTTATAAGGTATCATCTTCTCATCCTTTTTCGGATACACACCATTAACCTAGTTGATCATGAGCTGTGAATCGCTAAAGATATTCAATTCATCTAATCTCCATTCAACTGCAATCTTCATGCCATTTATTAGGGCTTCATATTCTACAATATTGTTTGTAGAAGGAAATTAAATCTTGTATGCCTTAGGCAATGAATACTTATGTGGTGTTATGAATAGGACCCCAAAACTAGATCCTTGTTGTGTAAAGGAACCATCAAAGAACATCACCCAAGTTTGATGTGTTAGCATTATAATAGATTCATCAGGAAATTTGATATTTAGTGGTATAAGACTTTGCATAAATGCTTCTACTAATTGATCACCAATCACTTGTCCTTTGATGACATTTCTTTCAACATATGTAATATTAAACTCACTTAGTATCATGACCCACTTAGCTAACCTTCCTGTTAGAGCTGCCTTATTGAGTAAATACTTCAATGGATCAATTTTGGCAACCAATCACGTAGTGTGAGTGAGCATGTAGTGTCTCAACTTTTGAGAAGCAAAGACGATTGCCAAGCAGGTTTTTCACTGATGCTATAGTTTATTTCGTAAGAAATCAACGTGCGACTCAAATAATAGATAGCTCATTCTTTTTTATCATTTTCTTCTTGACCTAGCAAGATACCAAGAGATGATTCTGTTGTTAAGATATATAGAATGAGAGGCTTCCCAAAAATAGGAGGCATCAGGATTAGTGGATTGGAAAGATATTGTTTTATTTGCATCAAAATCTGATCACAATCTTTGTTCCATCCATTTATGAAACTTTTGTGCAAAGTCTTAGTGATGGGTTGTGACCTATCTGCCAATTGTGAAATGAATTTGCAAATGGATTGAAGTCTTCCTTGCAATCCTCTCACTTGAATAATATTACAAGGTGGAGGCATTTCCATAATTTCTTGAACTATTTCTGGATCCTCCTCAATTCCTTTTGTAGAGACAATTTGGCCAAGTAACTTCCCAAAAGTTACACCATATGCACATTTCTTGGGGTTTAGTCTAAGACTAAACTTCTCCATATGATCTAGAATGAGTCCCAGATCTTGTAGATGAGTGTTGCATTGTGTACTCTTGACCAAGGTGTCATCAACATAGTCCTCCATCATCTTATGCATCATATCGTGGATGATTATTGTAACTACCCTTTGATATGTGGCACCAACATTTTTCAGACCAAATGGAATCACATTCCAATAGAAGGTTCCCCATGCACAAGTGAAACTAGTTTTCTCCTGGTCTTCTAGTGCAATTTTAATGATTATAACAAGAAAAATCATCCATGAGTGAGTACATTTAATATCCTATTGTCATATCCACTATCATATCAATGTTGGGGAGTAGAAAATCATCCTTTGGACATGCTAAGTTTAGATCTCAAAAATCTGTACAAATTCGGACAAATTTTTCATGTTTGGAGACTGGAACAATGTTTGAAATCCATTCAACATAGTAGATAGCATAGATGAAACCAAATTTTAGATTTTGTTTGACTAGTTTTACTCCTAGTGTAATAGATAAATGGTGCATTATGAGATTAGGGTCTAATTCTGGCATATCTAAGTAGGTCCATGCAAAATTTATCTTTTTCTCTTGGAAAAAGGAAATAAATTCCTCTTTTTCTTCTACAGCTAAAGACTATGCAATCTGTATCATATGAGGCTTATCCTCTATTCCTAAGTTGATTAGTTGTGTTGGCTCTATCAACACTAATGATCTTTCCTAAAAATGACTAGGAAGTGCATCAAATATCTCATCCTTAGGTGCCTCAGAGAGGTTTTCACCTTTGGATACATCTTTTACTTTTACTATTTTGGGTTCTTATACTGGCACAATATGGTTTTCACTATCATACCATCTATTTCTTTTCTTTTTTATTGTGTGTCTGAGGTATTTGATGTCAGCTTCAGTCATATTGATGTTGTGTTAACTGGTGGAGGACATTATTGGTTCAAAAATGTTTAGATAGCAGGCGAGAGCATAGTCATTCTGGAATGTAGGGACTTTACTAGATGTATTGGAATTCCAATATATGATCTTAGGATAGGTGAGTGAGAGAGATGTGGCAGGTTCAATGGCATTCATGGTATAGTCATGAAATGTGTGGACAAGTAATTCAAGACCTAGAGTGACTTCATCCAAAGGTGTGTTCAAATGCCTTTGAGTTCTAATGACATTAATCAAAGACTCATTGATACTAGTTGGATAAGACTCATACAACCTAAGCCTAGATGGTCCACCTATTTCAAGATGAGTTTCATATATGTGAACTTGATCTACATCCTTGTTTGTAGTTTCTTCTAAGAGAGAGTCAAATTCGTACTCTCAAGAATTTGTGCTACATGGAGACATACTATAGAACTCCCCTGCAGTGATGGGAATCCATTCTCCACTTTCATTATCATCTTGAATTTTACAAAGGCATTCAACAACTATAGTATGACTAGACTCTCCTTGTTCCTACTGAATATGGGGAGGATTAGTAGTGTTGTTAGAAGAATCACTATCAACATCCATATTGCTAACATGTGGTATGGAGTCATCTAGTTCTAAAAAGAAATTAGCGAAATCAAAAGAAATTGGATAAGGATAGGTATCCTCATCATTAGAGTCATCTTCATGATTATCTAACTTAGTTTGTGACTCATGTTCAAATGAACTCTCAGATTTTGGCACGAATTTATTAATCCCTAGATGGAAGGGAACCTTCTTGAAACCTAGACCTATTGTGTCCCAAGAGGATCTAGATATTTCTTGGATAGAATTGATCAAACCATTATTGTTACATCCAATTGGACCATTTCCTTTGTAACCAAATAATTTCATGAGCTTAAGACCTAGACCATACTTTTTGGGAGTAATCTCATGATACTATTCTATGAGATTAGCTAGAGTTTCCTCTCTATATATCCATGTAGTGATGGATGTGTCTTCATCCTCCTCTTCTAGAGGTATAGTATCTTTGACAAAGGTGTCATTGAACTTATTCTAAGGTGATAGCACAAAAGGTTTCTTCAATTTAGATGGTCTCCCATAATGATGGGGAGACTTAGGAAGAGATGTCAAAGATAGAACAAGTTCAATGTGATATTCACCCATCCCAGTTTCCACCAGTTTGAGTGACTTTTCCATTTCTTTCAGTTCCATAAATTCCCTATTATCAAGTACAAATCTTTCGGTAGATTTCAACATGCTACAAGTGTAACTAGTATTAGCAAGTATGGTAAATTCAGAGCCTTGGAATGGAAACTTGATTCATTGATGGTAAGTTGAAGGTACAACTTGCATTCCATGTATCCATGGTCTCCCTAACATGATATTTTACACTAATGGAATTTCAAGGACTTGATAAGTGACATCCCTTTCTATTGGACAAACTTGAAGAGGCAACACCACAAGACCTAGGGATTTACACTTGACTTCATCATATGACTTAATGGTTATCTTGCAATGAGGATCAATAGACTCTTTAGAATAGCCCAATTACCTAAGAAAAGTAGCATAATAGATGTTTAGACCAGCTCCATTGTCAATGAGCACATGACGGACATGATTTTGATGTATCATAACTTTAATGTGCAATGGCTGATTATGAGGATGACTTAATGAATTATCATCCTTTTTAGAAAAGGACAAATAGTGAGGTTAGGTCAGGTGACCCACCATAGATTAGAACCTATCAAGATCAAGATCTTGAGGTACACTTGCCTCATTGATGGTTTTGTCAAGAATCTTCCTATGAGAAGGCAAGATTTGAAGTAATTCAAAGATTGTTATTTGAGCGTTCATCTATTGCAATTGGTCAAGAATACTATAGTTGGTAGCTATGAAAGATGTTGCAATTTTTGTACTTTTTCTAGATGGACCAGCAATAGGTTTTTCTCTATGTTGATCTATTTTGAGAGAAGAAGTGTAGGGCCTTTAAGCATTAGCTTGGCATGAGAACATGTAACAACATTGGTGCAAGATTGTGATTGTTCTTGATCAGTTGTAAGAGATGTAACACCTATTAAGACAAATGGTGTCTTTAGTTTTTTATTGTCATGTTGATCACATTATCATTATCAGTGTATATATAATTGACCTTGTTATTGGTTTTCTATTTAGAATTTTCTCCTTCCTCATAATCTGGAAATGGCTTCTTGAAAGCCTTGTGGTCCTAATTCTTGTTATGTCCATCCACAACAATTTCACCATTATCAATTAATTCTTGAACTTTATGGCGTAGGTTGATATAATTTTTCATTTTGTGACCCTTGTTCTAATGGTATTCACAAAATGTATTCCCATTCCACCATGTGGGTTGTGGCTATGGATCATAAGGATGAGAATTATCTAGTGGAGTAATGATCTTGTTTTGAAGCAAGGTCTTATAGACCACATCCAAAGGTTCACCAAGGCGTGTGTATTCTCATTTTTTTCGTGTAACCCAAGATGAGTTCTTGGTTTTGTTTCCAAATGGTTTTGTTATTAGGAGGAGATTTGTCAGCATTTTTAGAAACATTGATATTGTCTATGAGATTGAAATTCGTTTTAGCAGGTTTAGGAGTAATGTTATCAACTACTCCATTGTGTACTACCTCTCGATTCTTGTTCACATACTTGGAATAATCCTTACTAGAAGTAGATCCTTTCTTAATGTCCTTTTGAAGGGTTATTTCACCCTTTTTGACCATTAAATCCTCTATACATATATCTTGTTTAATCATATCTTCAAAGGTACATAGACCTTGAAGCTATATTTAATACCCAAAGTTAGGCAAAAGATTATTCGTGAAGATATCAAGTTTCTTTGTTTCAGGAATTTTCCATGGATACGTGGTATATAGTTGTCACCGCCTTTGAAGAAATGTGAGGAAAGACTCTCCAAAATTTTTTTTGAGGTTACAAAGATCATGTATGTTAATTGGATGTTATATGTTATGTGAGTATTTATGGACAAACATATTGGAAATCTCATCAAATGTTTTAATGCCAATAGGTAACCTTGAAAACCATTCCATCGCCTGACCACCTAGACTTCATGGGAATAGATGCATGAGATACATTTAATGGTGTATGAAATCCATAGAAAAAGAACCAAATTCCCTCAAATGATCTTTAGGGATCAAATGTTTTGAAGTATTTGTCGTACTTGGGTAACTCAACCCCTCTTGGAAAAGGAGGAATGTCTAAACTCTTGTTGAAAGGAAATGGACAAAGAGTGTCTAAGGTGTATGTTTTCATTGGTTTATCCTTATCACACATCATTTGGGCCAAATTCTCTTGCATGGCCTTCATTTTTTTTTGTAACTTGGATGTTTCAGTTCCTTCTTCTTGTGTGAAAATTTTTACAAAATTGAAGTTTTGAGGTAGTTTTTCTCCTTCTTGAGCGAGCTTGAGAAAGTATTTCTCTTTCTCTTCATTAAGCAAGATCTTCGTCACTTTCTAAAGGTTCTTATCCGTACAAAATTTCTCTATGTCTTTGGGAGGTATGTCTCCAATATCCTCATACTCATTTGTGTAGTTGTAAGATTCTTTAAATCTTTCATTTCTTTGGTGATCTTGTCTCCTACTATGGTTTCCTATTTCTTGATATTGATTAACCATTTTAGGAGTGTAGAAGGTTTCAGTATGTGTCTATTCAAAAGGTGTTTTGAACAAGAACTCAAGTATTTCATTTAAAGATGTAGGTGTTCTGTCAATTTCAAGAGCCTCTTGATATAAGGGATTCCTAGTTTGCTGAAAGTTTATGGAAAACATTTTTCAAAGACTAGGCGGACTAACAAGTGAAAGAGATTGTGAGGACTCTTCACTAGATTCAAACTATGTGTAAACTTGGAAGTGACCTCTGCCACGATTCCTACCTCTAGCTCTACCATGTTGTAGTATGTAGGGAGTAAACAAGTTTCCACTTCTTGTGGCAACAATCATAGACAATGACTAAAAACAAAGTTTAAATAGGGATCGCACTAGAATGTTGTCTCAAAGTGAGTAAGTGTGTTGTATATCTAGGTACGAATAGTCAGAGAAATGGCTAGAATAACCAAGATTTGTGACTATCATGATGCAAGGTATAATGAACACAAGAGAACAAAATAGGACAAACAAGTAAGGAGACTAGTTCATGTGTTAATTGCAAATTGTTAACTAAGCAAGAAATTAGAGTTTGACACTTTACAGATAGAGAAATGACCAAATGTTTCAAATATTGATTAGACTTGGATCAATTTTTGATGAGGGAAATTAGAAAATAGATCATACTTGGATTAATTTTTGATGAGGGAACTTAGAATAGCTCACTATTTTGGACAAATTTAGAAAGACTTGCACAAGAAAATGACTCTTGGGTGAGGAAATATAGATATCAAGGTGAGAAAACACCTCTAGCAGAATAATTTTGACAATTTGAGGACAAAGTCTCACATGAAGATTCACAAAGAACTACATGATGAAACACAACAAACTAGGCAATAATTCAGAACAACAATTTTGGACTTGTTTTCTTGCATGAGGATTTGGACAAAACCATGCAAGGAAAGGAAAATTTGACCAAGAAGATAGGTTTTTGACTCAAAAATTCAACATTTTGGCAAACTTTCATATTAGGATTCATAGACAACGGAGCAAGGAACTATAGAGAACCCCATGAGGAAGTACAAACTGACAATTTTCTCATGTGAAGTTTTGTAGAATTGCAAGTGAGAAAAGGACCAAACTAACAGGTTTAGACTGTACTTGAAGAGATTTTCAATGATTTTGGCAATTTCTGAATAGAGGACTAACAATGTTTACAAGTTTTAGGTTGATATGAACTTTTTTTTTCTTCAGATTTTGGACATCATTTTGGTTTGAAAGTAGACAATTATTTTCCACATAAGGGATGCATGCAGTAGTCTCAAACAATCCAACTGAGGATAAAGAAACTCAGAAGGATGGAAGAGTCTTGACCTTTTTCTTGTTTTGATGACTTAGATAGTTTATAGACTTGAAAAAGGCACTCTCTATCCCTATAACCAAAAATGGTAGAGGCAACAAAACCTTTGTCTCACAACTTATCTGCATGCATTCACCTCACACAACCATGTCACGCCACTAGAGGTCACCTGTGTTTTTAGTGTATTCCAAGGACTCAATAACATAAACACTTTATGAGCACCCTTGTGGTAGGGTCAAGGGTGTATACCACCTTCCAACATCTAGGTACATATGCCTATGGTGAGTATCTACAAGAGAGATTATTCCCCCTCCTTGCACAATGATTATGCCCCCTTTTAGAGGTGAACTGGGTAGCAATTATCTAAGAGTTTTTACTTGGCTTGTGTTCACATTAATCCCCAGTGGCTTCATGAAAGACATTGAGGCTAGAAACCCACACCATCATTTAAAAGAGCACACACTTGACTAGCAAGCTTGAGGGCGATGGCGCCCAGTGCAATATACAAAGCCTCTTCTTGATATGTGATATTAGAATCAAGAAGAAGAAATTAACATGGATTTGGAATCTCTCTCTATAAAAGTTCTTTGTTATAGTGAGTTGGAATCATCGAAGAAAAGTGTGTGCTCACTTGGGTCATTCTCAAAGGTTGGATTGCTCTTGCAAGCCCTCTAAAGGTTGACTCAGACTGGTGGTTCGGATTCAAGGGTCAAAGTTTCTGATTTTCCCAAAGAGAAAAAAACATACTCCTTTACCTTGTCACCTTACCCAAACACACAGAAAATGTTTATCACCGAGTTACTTTATCAATCCCAACTTGTGTTTTCTCAAGATTTGTATAGGAGAACCATTAACTTTCTTGCCTCCCTTGGGTACCTTCTTCCAAAGGTATCTAGGTTCATGATTTACTCTTGGGCATCACTTCCAAGTAGCAAAGAGCATACTCCCCTATTCCTTTGTTTAGAGCCCTACAGAGTTCACAAGCCCTATTAGACTATGTGTGTAAGAAAACATTAAAAAGACACAATGTTTGAGTGGGTTTGAATGCATTCTTTGACATGAAAATCTTTGACCAAGCATCTTGCAATCAAGCTAGCAGTATTGTTTGTGAGTTCATGATAAGGTATCTTTGACAAATGATCTGCAACCATTGTTAGGCTATCAAAAATCAAAAATCAGAAATCAAATACTTTAGAAACAAGTGCTAGATCAAAAAATATTATGAAAAACAACATCTGAAAAACTAAAATTTGTATTTATTGGTGTCAAGATTCACCTAAGATTCTACATGG
This sequence comes from Cupressus sempervirens, assembly GCA_028749045.1. Taxonomy (NCBI): domain Eukaryota; kingdom Viridiplantae; phylum Streptophyta; class Pinopsida; order Cupressales; family Cupressaceae; genus Cupressus; species Cupressus sempervirens. Next base: position 491,671,372 of record CM053791.1, on the reverse strand, counting down.
ACTTGCATGAGAATATGTTGTGTACCGCATGAGAAACTGCACAATTTTATACTTTTTTGCTCGAGAAAGTGCAACACTATAAGGGAAATTTCAGTTTCTTCGCACGAGAATTAATTTTTTACATAAGAAAAAAAAGAATTCTATGGATAGAAATGAAAAACCATCATAATTTAAAAAACTAATCAACAGATGAGGCCGAAAAATTGATTTCTCAGCCCCACAGTGGGTGCTAGAAATGTGTATGCTAATTGTGAGCCTTTGTCATTAACCACACTTCAATATAATCCTTACATGTGAGAATCATCCTGAAATGGACATGGGATTGTCCATGCAAAATGATCCTACAAATCGATAAGTTTCCTTCTAACTAATTGGATTTTTCTTTCCACTCTTAGATTTGAGAGATTAGCAACCAAATCACTAGTACGAAGGATTTCTTCTAAGCTATATGCATGCAAGTTAATATAAGAATAAAAAAGAGAAGTTAATCTAGATGTATGCATTTTTAAATCTATATGAATTTGCAAGTATGAAAGTAAATAAGTTATGAATGCACATGAATATTATTGAACTGTATTCATAGCTTATTTACTTTCATACTGGCAATTTCGTATAGATTTAAAATGCATACATCTAGATTAATTTCTCTTTTTTATTCTTAGATTAACTTGCATACATCCAGTTTAAACCTTGTATATCATCTAGCTTAGAAGAAATCCTTCATACTACTAGTTTGGTTGTTGATCTCTCAAATCTAAGAGTGAACAACAAAATCCAATTAGTTAGAAGGCAATAGATCAATTTGTAGGATCATTTTGAATGGACAATCCCATGTCCATTTTGGGATGATTATCACATGTAAGGATCACGTTGAAGCGTGGTTAATTACAAAGGCCCACAATTAGCATACACATTTCTAATTGTGGGCACCAAAAATGTGTATGCTAATTGTGGGCCTCTGTAATTAACCACACTTTAACATGATCCTTACATGTGACATCCCAAAATGGGCATGGGATTGTCCATTTGAAATGATCCTAAAAACCAATCCGTTTCCTTCTAACTAATTGTATTTTGTTGTCCACTCTTAGATTGGAGAGATCAAAAACTAGACCACTAGTACTAAGGATTTCTTCTAAGCTAGATGATATGAAAGATTTAAGCTAGATGTATGCAAGTTAATCTAAGAATTTGATCAACGGTCAAAGATCAAGTAGAATGAATGGTTGCGATTGAAGATGAGATCCAATCAGAATAGATGTTTCCCTTGTGAAAAGGGAGTTAACTAGTCACTTCTGAGTGTGATGAGGAGTTAACTGATCTCATTCCCTTTCTAATTCCAATCCACTCAGAGTTTCCAATTCTAACATAAAGAGAGAATTTGGAGAAGGTATTTGATTTAAAAAGGTTAAATATGACCTCATAAATGAATAATCTAATTAATTGAATAATTAGAATGAGGATATTTAATTAAATCAAATACATTTAATCCCTCATATATATTAGCTAAAGAGGTGATTTTAATTTAATAAAAGCACTAGGTCTTATAATTAAATTTAAACTCAATTAATAGGTTTACCTTAGCTAATTCAATTTTGATTTAGGAATTAAATCGAGTATGCAATTAATATATGTTAATGATTTTTTGGATTTGACATTAGGACAATCCCATGTCCATTTTTGGATGATTACCACATGTAAGGATCATGTTGAAGTGTGGTCAATTAAAGAGGCCCATAATTAGCACACACATTTCTAATTGTGGGCACCAAAAATGTGTATGCTAATTGTGGGCCTCTGTAATTAACCACACTTTAACATGATCCTTACATGTGACATCCCAAAATGGACATGGGATTTTTCATTCAAAATAATATCATTCCCTTTCTAATTCTAGTCCACTCAGACTTTCCAATACTGAACATATCGGTTCACTTCAAAATTGGAAACTCTAAGTGAACTAGAATTAGAAAGGAAATGAGATTATTTCAAATGGACAATCCCATGTCCATTTTAGGATGTCACATGTAAGGATCATGTTAAAGTATGGTTAATTATAGAGGCCCACAATTAACATATACATTTTTGGCACCTTGAATAAGAAATGTGTATGCTAATTGTGGGCCTCTGTAATTAACCACATTTTAACATGATCCTTACATGTGGCATATCAAAATGGACACAGGATTGTCCATTCAAAATGATCCTACAAATCGATCTATTTCCTTCTAACTAATTGCATTTTGTTGTCCACTCTCAGATTTGAGAGATCAATAACTAAACCAATAGTACGAAGGATTTCTTCTAAGCTAGATGATATGAAAGATTTAAGCTAGATGTATGCAAGTTAATCTAAGAATAAAAAAGAGAAATTAATCTAGATGTATGCATTTTTAAATCTATATGAAATTGCAAGTATGAAAGCAAACAAGCTATGAATGCAAATGTAATTGAGTCAACAATTTGGCATTAGTTCAATATTGTTCACGTGCATTCATCAAATAAGAGGGTGAGGGTTTCTTAAATAGAATCCAAGAATTTGATCAACAACCAATATCAAATAGAATGAACGGTCAAGATCAAAGATGAGATTCAGTTAGAATAGATGTTTCCCTTGTGAAAAGGGAGTTAACTAGTCACTTCTGTGTGTGATGAGGAGTTAACTGATCTCATTCCCTTTCTAATTCCAGTCCACTCAGAGTTTCCAAATCTAAACTAAAGAGAGAATTTGGAGAAGGTAATTTGATTTAAAAAGGTTAAACGTGACCTCATAAATGAATAATTAAAATGAGGATATTTAATTAAATCAAATACATTTAATTCCTCATTTATATTAGCTACAGAGGTGATTTTAATTTAATAAAAGCACTAGGCCTTATAATTATATTTAAACTCAATTAATAGGCTTACCTTAGCTAATTCAATTTTGATTTAAGAATTAAATAGAGTATGTGATTAATGCAGGTTAATGATTTTATGCATTTGACACTTAGATCAAGTAGAGATTATCAAAATCAGAATTTAGAATATCAATGTACCAATTTAGGGGTATTACAGGTGGCAATGACACATGGAAATAGTAGGAAGAGTGTAAAAATTATCCAAAATAGAAGGTGTTACAGATGGGACATTAGGAACCATAGGAGGAGGATTATGACAATTGTAAGCTAGAACACTGTTGTATGAAGGTTGTGAGATAGGAAATGAATAAGGTGGAACACACACAGGTAGAGAAGAAATAGTAAGACTACTAATAGGAGGATTAAATGGTTTAATATAATTAGTCACAATAGGAGAAACATAAGAAGGAATTATAGAGATAGGTTTGGAAAGAGACAAGGTAGGTTCAACACCAATAATACATAAAGCCATTTCTATTTTAGATGCAACTTGAGTTGTAGGCTTAACATGAGTGTGGACAAGGTGAGTAAGACCACACAAAAGATCCATGTCCATCATTACAAATCACTTTCTTAAGAGCATCAAAATCATCCATAGTATCGATATTGTGATTCTCTTGAAGAAGTCAATCATGTATTTTATCAATCTTAGTAGCAATCTTATGAACTTGTTGAGGATGAACCCTTAAAACCTCATCCTCATCATGAGATGAATGAGAAGATTCATGCTCCATAGAAGGATTAGGATCATGAGAAACCATTGGATCACTAAGGTTCCTAAAGAGAGGAGAAGAGGAATCTTGATCAAAGTGAGCCATGAGTCTATGACTTCTCCTAAGGGGTACTATAAGTAGGGCTTAAGGTAGTATAGCCCAAGGATGAAATATTTTCAATAGCTTGAGGATGCACCTACATTATACACTCAAGATTTAAAAAACAAGATGTTACATAAGGACTTATTAACATATGAATAAATTCAAAACATAAATCCCATTCGCATTCTTGATCCACAAATTCTCTTCATCAATCATTTTAGAAGTTTGTCCAAACTTATTGCTATAACTAATTGTATCATAAAAAATATTAGCTCTTCTCTTTCTATTGCAACTACTAGGATCAAATGAATCATTCTTGTTGTAAGCCTTCATCTGATTAGAAATTTTCTTTCTTCTTCCTTTGCTCTTAATCACAAGATTAGATAACTATCTTTCAATAGTAGGAACCTCAACCACAGGTTTTTCTAACTTCAAACTGAGAGCCTTAAAAACATTTAAGTTCACTACAATATTTGGGGTCAAATTCCTACAATAATTTGTGATGACATGGTAATTTGTGCATTTTCATATTTTTTGCAGTTGTCCCAAACACCATCATAATACTGACATTTGTTTGCAATTGTGATGCACACATGAGTATAAACCAAAAAAAATAAAACACAACATAAATCATTCCCCATTTGTTTTGATCAATTATGGAGAACTACACACAAAAGAGGGTAGAGAGCTCCAAATGAGGGTGGAGAGCTCTGAATGTTGGTGTAGAGACTTGAGCTTTGAACAATGGTGGAGAGCTTTGAGCTCTAAAGATTGGCTGAGATTTCATTGTAGTGCCCTTATGATCAGCTCATTTCATTGTTGTGCCCTAATGATCTCTCCATTTCATTTTCATGCCCTTTGTGGAGATTAGTGGAGATCGAGGATTTCACTTCCATGTCCTTGTGATTCTTGCATTTCATTGTCACACCCTTGCTATCTCTACATTTCGTTGTCATTCCCTTGCTTTAAGATTTCATTGTCATGTCATGCCCTTGTGATCTTTGTGCCCTTGCTCTATGATTTTCTTCATGGGGAGAAAAGGTACCAATGTAAATGTTCTTTTATTTTCCTTCTAAACATGCATCTCTTTATATTTCTCCCAATAGGTGATTAGAGAAGCTTCTCTTTATGTATATGTATGTGTATATATACATACACACACATATGTGTGTGTCTATGTATGTATGTACATATAGAGAAGCTTATCTTTATGTGTATGTGTAAGGAAACTTGGTAACAAAGAATATAACCATTTCCACATAACCCATAATAGATCTGAAATAAACACGAAATTAAAATCCACATGCAAGAGAATAGACAACATACCCACAAAATTGTGACACAAGATATACCCTGGGAAACCCTCATTGAGGGAAAAAAACCAGCCTCCAAATGCATCCATCACCATGTATTATTCAGCAAAAAAATACCATTGCCATACAACCATAGAAGCCTTCATGGCCATAGCCACAACCGAGCAAACTATGTGAACAAACATGAATCCACACATCCCATACCATGCTTTCAACCTTCACAAATGCTCCCTTGGCTAACCTGTCAAGCCTTGTCCCGCTCAACTCTTGCCTTTTGTCTTCTCCTTGTCACTCTCTATACGACAACTACCCTTGTGGCTGCTTATATAGTAGCAAGTCCCACAAAACCACTAAGTGGTATTACATAAACCATGTGCTAAAACCATGTGCTACCTAACCCAATGACCCCACATTTAATATTGGGCATTTAATTCTTTTCCCTAATATTAAATAATTACATAAAATATTATCACAATGTTACAATACAACTCATCAAGTATATCCCATGGGAATCTTTACATGTTGGACGTCCATCTAGATGCAACATTACATATTAAAATAAAATAATAAAATAACAATATTATGCAATGTGTGCAACACCCATTATCTCAACAATCTCCCACTTGTTGTATACATTGCATAGGGTCAATCCGTAGCCACATAAATGAACAAGGGAACAATCCCTCCTAGCACATCCACCATCATGGATCAAAAGACACCAAGTGGGCCATCCTGGTACCCACAACAAAATCAAAGTATCCAGTATCTCGAACATGAATAATCTCACCTCCTATTATACCACTCCCACTGGACATACATAGAAGCCATCCAAAGAGAAAACCACCCAACCTATCACATTAGAAGATCATAAAATCCTGTACCAACTGAAATGCCAAGCACAAAAAAAAACTTGATCCAAAGGTAATCACATGTATCCATAGTTGTCAAAATATCCATAGCTGAAATAGCACCCACAGGAAAGTGCCAAACCCATCCAACTATCCATACCTCAAAGGTATAACAAGTGAATCTTATATCACCGACATATCCAATCTGCAACCTACAATCACAAGCCTCAAGAGCAATACATGCCACATATATACCAAGAAGCTCCCACTGCAAAAGATAATGTCAAATCTATAACCAATCCACTCAACACATCTCAAAGAAGTGAATCCATGTAGTATCAAGGACATCCACAATACATAAACTAATATCTTGCAAGAACAAATCTCATAACAAGTCTCCAATGCTCTCCCAAGTTCACCACAACCAACAGAGAAAAGAGATAAAGGAATAACCATGTCATCTCTCACATGACATACATGAGCACAAACCAGTGATCACAATCTCTAACCAATTTCAAATCCAATGTAGGAAAAATTGAACATCCAGGAAGATAACCAAGACTAGAGAAACCATGCAAATCATAACCTGTATCATGTCCTTCTACACACACCTCTAGATGTAAATTGTGCAAGTATGATTTCCTCCATAAAACCCCAACAAGAAGCCTCAACAACACCCAAACCATACCATATAAATAATCATGGATGTAAGCCTCTCACAAGAAGATCAAACTCAATAAACCATTCCTAAATCAAGGAATATGCCCAATATAAAACCATCTCCCAAACTCAACTAGCATAATAACATATGCACATGGAGATAACCAATGCTTAACCATCTCTCAAATGAACCCTCCAGAACTAACTCATGTGCCATAGCTCAAGATCCATATCCATGAAAGACAAGCATAAATATAATGCAACTGAGAGAAAATAATGGGCTATACCTCTCAAGTAGCAAACTGCCGAGTAGACTAAGAGTGGGGAATGAGAATGCTCATCAAGATACCCAAATCTCCAACCAAGACTCATCTAAGAACAATCTCCTCTCAAGTCCATATCAGGTGATTGCCCCTCGGACTTCCTGCTAAAACCATCAACCGTCCCAACAAATACTTCTCTAATCCAAGAGAAATCAGCATCACCACCGTCTCTAAGTATCCATGAGCACCTGTAACCAATCAATCCATGCCAACTCCAAATGCAACATAGAAATATCATGAAGTATCTAGCTTATGATCAGTGTACTCAATACCAAGAAACTAAACCAAGATCAATGTCAAAGTTCCAACCATGGCCTCAGGAACATAATCATGACAACATGATCTTACCATCTCAACTAAAGAGATAACATGCTCCATATGAACATACTATAACATGTCACAACTATAAACGCGTATCAAGAGTATACCATGACATAATAATGAAACCATCCTCATACCAAGGATAACATGCCAAATAAAAGCATAAACCACACCTTTGCCAAGAACCCTGTGAGTCCTCAAGATGCAACCATCTCCACACACCATGAAGAAAACCATCTCCACATACTAGGAAGAACCATCTCCACACACCATGAAGATAACCAAGAACTCCATGAGTCCTCAAGATCTAACCATCTTCACACCATGAAGATAACAAGTGCACCATGCAAATGTCAAAGATGCTTCTGCAGCAACAGGATCTAAGACAAACCCCCAACATCTGCAAACACTCAATAAATATATCAATTCCAACAACTCTCACTCAACTATGGCACCAAGTCACCTATGGCATCATAAAATCCATCTCCTACTTGAAGATCCAAACCAAACCAAGAACTAATCCTGCACTGTCACCCCATCACTATCACAAGCTCCCACTAAATTATGTATCCAAGCTATCCATGAAATAATGATGAAAAATACCATCCTCTAATCATGAGAATCAACCAAGGCATCAAACCATCAAAGAACTCAAAGTGCACATCATGAGCTTCTCAAAAGAAACTAAATAACCATGATCCTCAACCAAGAAGATATACCACCATAACTAAATCAGAAATCCAACCTAATGAACATCAAGGATGTACCTGTATATCCAATCATGTCATGCCAAAATCCATGGCAGCATGATCACATCCATGAACCGAGCATCTGTCTCTCAAAGTGTCCAACTTGTCAGCATAAAATAGTCAACTACAATCCTCCACCATGACTGTACCTAGTAACAACATCTCATCCCTTCTACATGAAGAAAATAGAAAATCATGTGACTTAGGGCATAGACAACCCAAATCCAAGCCACCAATTTGAATATGCATCAATAATGAAAGATCAATGGGCAAAGACAACCCATAACCAAGCTATAAATGCAACCTGTAAGTATAGACCGCTTACAACACTGCACAACTTGTAGATCCAACAAGTCATCATACATATCCAAACCAAACACTGATAACCATATCATCATGAGACCAATCTGAAATATGAACTGAGTATATAATGACATCAAAACTTAAATCTCCAATGCCATAAACTCATAATGTTACCATAGTCAAAATATACCTATAAACTGTTTAGATCAATATATCACCAAATAAATCATGACAAACCTACACCAAATCTGATTCAATGTGTAGAGCTCTCCAAGAGCTTTTTGTTGACTACTTGAAGTCCAAAATCCGACTCTGTATGCCCAAGTTATGCCCTAATTTGTGCTCAAAATAAATAACATCTGACTTTAGGGCTTTTAAAACTTAACAAAATCTCAAAATCATAAAACCAAACCTACACCATCTTGTAATGCTCTGAATTAGCTTTCCAACGCCTATAAGAACTTTGAAATCTGATATTCTGAGAGAAAGTTATGGCCGTTTTACTAAGACAGTCTTTTTACCATTTTCAGTACGATTTTTCATTTTTTAATTTTTTTTTTAGTGACGAAAATTCTGACGGGATTAAATTTGACGGCCATCATGGGCTGAAACCAAAAAACTCTTTCATTTCCTCTTAACATGGCCAAACTAGGGCATATTATATATCAAATTTTACGGAAATGTCGACCCGGATCCAATGGTGAGGTCTGTTTTTACCCAAGAGGTCATTTCTGCAAGCTATCCCCCAAAACCCTCATTTAAATGAAACATCCAAAAAAATCCTTTTCTCCAACAATTTCACATGCCCAAATATTTTACCATCCCATCATAACAGCAAATCCATAAACCCTTAGATCTGCAATAAATCATTCATATATCTTGCCCTCTTCTTTTATCCTCTCATGCATTCCCATGGATTCAATCTAGGGTTACAATAATAAAACCATAGCTCTGATATCACTTGTAAGGAAACTTGACAACAAAGAATATAACCGTTTCCACATAACCCATAATAGATCTGAAATAAACACGGAATTAAAATCCACATTCAAGAGAATAGACAACATACCCACAAAATTGTGACACAAGATATACCTTAGGAAACCCTCATTAAAGGAAAAGACCCAGCCTCCAAAAGCATTCATCACCATGTATTATTCAGCAAAAAAATACCATTGCCATACAACCATGGAAGCCTTCATGGCCATAGCCACAACCGAGCAAACTATGTGAAGAAGCATGAATCCACACATCCCATGCCATGCTTTCAACCTTCACAAATGCTCCCTTGGCTAACCTGTCAAGCCTTGTCCCGCTCGACTCTTGCCTTTTCTCTTCTCCTTGTCACTCTCTATACAAAAACTATGCTTGTGGCTGCTTATATAGTAGCAAGTCCCACAAAACCACTAAGTGGTATTACATAAACCATGTGCTACCTAACCCACTGACCCCACATTTAATATTAGGCATTTAATTCTTTTCTCCAATATTAAATAATTACATAAAATATTATCACAATGTTACAATACAACTCATCAAGTATATCCCATGGGAATCTTTACATGTTGCACGTCCATCTAGATGCAACATTACATAATAAAATAAAATAATAAAATAACAATATTATGCAATGTGTGCAACACCCATTATCTCAATAGTATGTATGTGTATATATACATACATACACTTTATATACATACATACATACATAGACATGTATGTATATATATATATATATATATATATATATATATATATATATATATATATATATATATATATATATATATATATATATATATACAAAGATCACAATGAAACAACAAGATATAGAGATCACAAGGTTACGAGAACAAAATGCAATGATCACAAGGGCACGACAACAAAATCCCAGATCTTCATTGATCTCCACAATCCACAAGATCTCTTTATATATATATATATATATATATATATATATATATATATATATATATATATATATATATATACACATATATATACACATACATATATGCATACATACAGGGATAACTTTAAGAAACCTCTCCCAAGAAAAATATGTAAAATGCTGGCGAATTCAACATTAAATGTGTAGGAAAAATTTTGAATCAATGATAATTTTTTCATTCGAGGCAAGGGAGAAACTTATTTTCTATTGGCAAAATTTTCCTTTCTGTATCAAAATTTAGTAAGAATTGTAGCGAAAAAAAAAAATTTGGTATGCAAATAAATGTAGGCAATTTTTTTTGTTGGTCATAAATATTTTTGTAATGTAAGATGCGAATTAATTATTTCATATAACAAAAAATATTAATATGGTTGGCTAATATGTGGATTGCCACACAGAGATAATTTTTTTTTTTTTTGTAAATTTAAAGAGTCACAAGTGATTCATGGCCCACATACCAAGTGCAAATTGTATAGTTTAATTGTAGTTTGTCAATCCATTAAGATTTAATTAATAATGTGTCCTTTTTAATTACCAACTTGGTCATCATCACTTTTCATGTTATTATTTTTATGGTGAAAGGAATTAATTTGGGCCATCGATGTAAGATAGATCAATGGCTTTATCTCTATTCTGGTCCTCATTTTAAATGTTATAACATAAAGTCTAATTCTTCCTGAAATCAAGATACGTGTCCCAAAGTCCAAAACATAAAATAGTTGGCCAAACAAGGATAGTTGGAGACACGCGCCAGTAATATGGTAGGCGATGCTCAACCACAGGGCAACTATTATTTTATTCTAAGGGCAAAATAACATTGCCCAATAAGAAAACATTAGGGAAAGGCTGGCAATTTTTTAAAAATAACTATGTCCTAAATGTAGATTAAATTGGTGATTTGACCAAGATTTGGGACCAATTATGTGTAAACTAATGAGTGATAAGCCTAGGATTTGGATACAAATTATTTAATATCTCAGCGATGTGGTTGAACCCATATGTAGGTTTTATTTAGCAAATTGGGATTTCCCAAATAGATGGAATCGCCAATTGGCAAAGATTGACCACTAAAAAAATCATTGTATACATACCTATAGACATACATATATACAAACATAATACATAGATACATATATACATATATCTACATATGTAATTTTATCACTTTAGAAAACTGCATTTGATCTTGCTAGCTAGGAACAATTGATTGTTTGTTTTATTGTACCTAATCTGATGACAGTTCTATAGGAATTTGTAATCAACCTAACTAATCAACAACTACACCCATTTAACCAAGTTATGGCTTGTTTCATTCTAAAAATATCTGTTATGATATGCTTTTGTAAAATTTCTTGCGAACTCTATCCATTTTTCCTAGTTTACATTATTTGTGTGTAGGATTTTGAGGTAAGTCACTTAGCACAGGTTGAGTGAGTTTTATTATTTTATTATTTGAATTCTAGAATATGTATGCAACTAGATCAATTTTTTTGTTGTACTCAGATGTAATAAACACCTTAAAAAACATCTCTCTCTCTACACACACACACACATACATAAATACATAGACACACACATATATGTGTGTACCTATGTATATATACACATACATATACACAAAGAGAAGCCTCTTTATAGATAGATAGATAGATAGATAGACACACATAAATTTGTGTGTGTGTGTGTGTATATATACACATACATATACATAAAGAAAAGCTTCTTTCTTCACCTATTGAGGGAAATATAAAGAGATGTTGAAGGTGATTATATTTCTTATAGATTTGACTATGAATGCCATTTTTATTTTCATAATATAATTATTAGTAATCTTTGCTCTTTATATTTGAAGTTACGGGACACCAATGGGAAAGACATTTACTGATTTTGGTACCTCTTTCGATTGTTTAGTTGGGTATAAGTATTGTTTCAAAAGACACAAAGCCAAAAATAATTTCACAAGAGGACATGTCTCATGTCCACTTGATGCAGAGTGCATAACTAGAAAGGTGTAAATGGGCTTTCCCACTCTAACACCAAATCAAAAAGTTACCGAATCCCCAACCTTCCTCACAAGGTCATAACCAATTCAAATGCTCCAAATGATAAAGAAAACAAGACCACCAACTTCTTCAAGCACCCATGGTCTAAGGATCAAATGCATCCAAATTATGGCTTCAAGACCTAATCTACACAACTAGGCTGACATGAGGAAAACACAAAATTGGTTTGATCCAATGGTTCCAAGGCATGAAATGGACTTAGGGAATCCACATAACACAAAATACATCACTGGTTTGATCCCCACACTTCCACAATGTATCAAACCCAAATTCACCTAGTAGCCCTATTAGGCCTCCTTAAGAGGTTTTTGATGTCTAACTTCAAAAATTCTCAAAAAAATTAGGGTTCTAGATACCCTTTTTAGAGTTATATCAAATCCCAAAGCACCAAAACTTGGTTCCACTCCAGCCCTCCCTTTCCTTCACTAAACAACATAGTCCTAATTGGCCTAAGTACGATTGGTTTACAAAGAAACTATAGGAAAGAGGGGTCATGGAAACACACCCAATACTCAAGAATATCTTTTCACCTTCCTCCAACTTCCTTCCAAACACTCAACCCTCCAACAGGTCTCCTTCTCCTGTTATACTCTAAACAACACACTCACAAGGTCAAATCCTCATAGGTACTTGACCTAGGGATGGTTAGGAAAAATAGAAAAACACATTGCCCAGTCCTAAAACCATAGAATAACTAAGAGGACCCATCTAACTGCCATTCCCCAAGAGGCCATTAAAAACCAATCTTGGGAGTCACAGCTATGGCCCATCTTTGAAGCTTGCAAAAAATTGTTGTCCTACAAACCCTCCTGTACAAAAAATGGAATAAATTGAACAAACATCCACACAAAATGTTGAAACAAAAAGAAATGGAAAGGTAAGACAAAAATATTCTTCAAATAATCATCTAGTCATGCATGTCAATCTATACAGTATGAACAAATTCTAAGAAACCGGTTACTTGCTTCAAAACTGAAAACTCTCTTATTGCAACTTCTCCCAATCCGTACAATCTTCCCTTTATGACCTCACAAATGAGGTATATATCATTCCTAAATCCATTCCAATGGTTATAACTATTGTTACTTAAGATACTTAAGATCCTCGCAAGGAGAGTGTGCTAATACATGCATGGTTACATCCTTGGCTTCCATTTTTGGACCAACATATGGAGCCTTTATATCCAACCATTTTTTATAAATTGGGGAATGCGCTTTATGTCTGGCATGCAAATGATGCATTTGCATATGCATTTTTATCACCTTAGAAAATTGTATTTGATCCTGCTAGTTGGGAACAATTGATTGTTCATTTTATTGTGCCTAATTTGATGACAATTTTGTTGAGATTAAGGTCAAGTTTGTTTATTAGTGACTCACACTTCGTCAATTGGTTAAGCTGCTACTGAGCTTATCTTTCAGTTTGCAGTATTAACCGAGTGCTATAGTTACTACCGAGCAATGTAGTTGTTACCAAGTTCTATAGTTGTTACTAAATTCCAGAATTAGTATTTAGTTCACGTCGAGTAGTATCTGCCGAGTTGATAATTGATAGTGCAAACTGAGCTTCATATTATTACATGAGTTGCACAGTTTCAACCATGGTCTCTAGTGTCTACTGAGCTTGCAATGTTAGTGATGTGAATCTAGTGTTGATCGAGCCAAGGAGGGTCAACCAAGTGATTCAAGTTATATAGAGCTCATAGTATTAGTGTTGACCGAGCTATTGAGTGTCAACCAAGTGATTCAATTTATATACTAAGTTTCACAGTGTTCACTGAGTCACCAGTGCTGACTGAGTTTAGAATACTTTGAAGTGATTAGTATGAACTGAGCTTCTATGTATACCAAGGGCATGATGATGTCGAGTGTTGACAATGGTTATCAAGTATCAGAACCTCATTGAGTTTGTCTTCAGAACCTAAGTACCAACAATTGGGCCAAATTTATGATTCTTGTTGGTAATCTATGTTGTAGCTAACTTTGATGAATTATGTTTTGGATTTGTACATATGTAATGTATTGTATCATATCCAAATACTATGTAAGAAGTGATGGATACAAAGAGCAGAAGTGCAAAGTGAAAAGGATACACATAATATAAGGAGTAGCAAAGATTTATCTATCATAGCAAGGTGATAATTACATTTCAAAGGAATCTCGACCAGCAAATCAAAGTTGTAGATCAGAGATCAGCCATTGGTTCATCCTAACAGGTGTATCAGTTAAATCCTTTAACAAGGTACAATTAATAGTCTTTTGCAAATATCTTTACCAAGTGCATAATTCATTGTATTTTTTGTAAATCCTTTCATAAGGTGGATCTAGCAATCCTTATTTCTCCTAACAAGGTAGATCATCAAAAGTGATCAATTGTAAGCCTTAACTAGCCAACTTTATTCTAAAATACTAAAGCTTATGGGTATCATCTGCACCCTAGTTTTACTTTCTATTCGGAAGTTTTCTAGGTCACCATATCTTGTGTCAATATGTTATAAATGTTTCTCTACTTTCAATTTTTCATTTATGTAATTAGATCAAAATATATATTAAGGATTAATTAGTGAAATAAGATTAAGTTTTATTGGTTCCTGATTCACCCTTCCCCTCTCAGTAACCTAGTCTATTCTATATTTCCAACAATTGGTATCAAAGCTATTGTGGTTCTCAAAGAAGAAGTTTAACAACTTGAACAAAGATTGGAAACAATGGAGGTATATAGGTTAGATAAGGCTATTGATAATGAAAAGTTGGTTTTGGAATTGGCTATTGGGCAACTAAAGAAAGAAAAGGAGAAACTCTCTCAATCATTGAAAAGATCTTGTAGTGCAAATAAATGACAATCTCTAAACTGAAGAAAGAATTGAAGACATCTATCTAGAAAGAAATTTAGATGAAGTTGATGAAGCAATCAAAGATTCATTAGAAAAGAATCCCAATCTTCAAGAAGAAGTTAGAAAGCTAAAAAGAGAATGGAAGAAAAAGACAAAGCCAAAGAATAGATAGAAGGAAAGAACAATAAAATTCAATATCTATCCCTTCAATAGGTAGACTTCATTGATCAACTCACTAATGCAAATGAAGAAATCATGAATTTTAAAATTAGAGAATGAAATATTGCAAACTGATCTAAACACTGAAAAGTGAACCAATGAGAGGGTGATGAAATCTCAAGCAGACATGAATTAGTTGATTGAGCAAAGTCAATACAGATAGAAAGACAAAGCAGGAATAGGATACACAGAAGAAGGTGAATCATCCAAGCGAGGAGCTCAAAAGAATCAAAGGCCTACTTGCAATCACTATGGTAAGTTAGGTCATACATCAAGCAAATGTTGAAGTAATGGTAAAGAAAAATTCAAAGGAAAGTTTTACAATTGCAATAAGCATAGTCATAGAGCAAGTGAATTCAAGGAGAAACCTAAGTTTGAAGGTAAATGTTACAAGTGCAATAAACAAGGACACAAATCTTCTGAATGCAAAACCAAGATATTCAACCCAACAGTACAAATTGTGAAAGCTATATTTGGATTGGACTACAACACTTGGTGTAGATGCCACTACTATGGAGAATTTGGGCACATTGGAGCAAATTGTGTGAAACGTCGCATAAGGACAAGAGACACCACTAGAAGATGTTTTATTTGTACAAAACTTGGACATCTTGCCAAGAATTGTATGAACACTAGAAGGATTGAAGATGAAAAGAAAGCCAAAGTTGACAATATCAAAAACCAAATGAGTCAACAATGGATTCCAAAATCTTTTGAGAATGCAATTTTGAGTCATAAAGCAAATGTCACTCGAGAATTGGGTGAATCAAGAATTTCAACGTGATCTCCCATAGGAATGACTAGAACTGAGAATCTAAATTAGACATCTTATATTAGTTCCAACCATCTAGAAAGAAAGAACCATATCATCATTCAAGATTCAAAGGGATCACCGAGTGATTGTAGAAAATCAAGACCTTACCGAGCTAGGTTGGGTTGCAAGACCCTGTCAAGCAAGGTCAGGATACACTAGAAAATTATATGGACACCAAGCTATGAATGACTCTACTGAACATTAAGGTTGAACCAAGTAGAAGATAGTCTGTCATTGAATGAGCGATCATACCAAGCATTTATGGTGATTAAAAAGTGAAAATTTGTTAGAAGGAAGGAAATCAAATTCATTTTTCAATGTGAATTTTTGAAGAGCTATTTGGAAGGATGATTTTTGTGCTTCCAAGTGATCTATCTATTTTCTTAAACCCTACTGAGCATGGCATCTTCCAATAGCAAAAATAGGAAAGGATCTGATATGTTGGTTTGTGGAATTGAATGGAAGACACTAGACTTCAAGTTGAGTCTGAAAATTATAGAAGCACTTGATCCATCTGGAGCTCAATCACAGATTCCACGTAACGTATTACTTGTTAACAATATCTGTTCACATTTTCATTGTTCGATCCAAGAAATTGGAACCCTAGAGATGGATGAATTTTTGAATAAGTTATGTGTTAATGGTGTATTGAAACCCTAGCATCAATATTTGGAGACCAAGGGTTTGACAAACATTTTGTATATGCCCTGAGATTTTCAAATTAAATGGATCAGGTTTATTCTCAGCCATGTGCACAAAGGGAAATTATGGTTGGAGTAGCCTATTCAAATCACAAAGAAAATGATTCATAGAATCACATGGCTCCCAATGTTGAACAAAGCCAAGACTACTAAAAACCCTAAGTCAGGTAGAACTAGAATTCAAGACTCTTGCCGAATGGGATGTAAGAGGAATGAATATCAGCAATGTAACTAACATGGAGCTGAAATTTGAGATTCATGTCATCACCCATAAGTTCTATAGCTCCAGTTGTCTCAACAATGTGTCATGTGAGGCAGTTGATCTAGCTCTTAAGGTAGTAAAGAACAACCTATCTTTTGAACTTGTTGAGCTAATGTTGAATCAATTCAAAAAGAACATGGAGAGCATCATAATTTCAAATAACAATCCATGTAAGTTTGGTTCACTCTTGACTTGTTTATTCTTCTATGTGCAAAATCATTTCCCTTATAAAGGCTCAGTCATATGGAGAAAAGATGTACTTGTATTATATCAGATTAATGAATATATAGTAGAGATGGGTGAGAACTTTGTCAGTATCATGGTCAATTATTTTGATTCATTCAAGGAAAAGATTAATAGAAGATATATAATTCCAAAGAAACTAGTAAAAGATTACAAGGATGATTTTTGTTTCATGGTGGATTGTAACAATGTGTACATTCAAGCAGTCAACCCTAGAGTGATGTGAGTTAAGCCTCTAAGCTATAAGGTTAACATTGATGACACCAAAGATATCATTGAGACACTATTGAATGAACCTGTGGATCCCAAGGCCACATATTTTAGTACTTATGATGAAGCCAAAGCTAGAATAGAACTTGAAATCAAGCTTCCTCAAGTAGTTAACAAAGGAAAGAAGAGGATAGAAAAGTTGATGCAAGCAAGTTCTACTCTCATGTTGACTAAGGGCAAGTTTGGTTGCTAGAATACAACCGAAATAGGAATAGGAAATTAGAATATTATTTGTATTCTTTGTTTGGTGCGTGGAATAGGAATAGGGAATAGGAATACGTATTCTCATTTTAGCCCCAAAATGAGCTTTTGTCCATTTCAAAAAATACTTGTAATTGGAATTGCTATTCTTGCATTCATTTTAGCTTTCTCAAATTTGATTAAATTTTCAAATCCGCTTTGACCTGGGGTGAGCGCTGGAACTTTGTTTTTAATATTTTCAAATATTTCAGCGATTTTCCAATGGCACCGATTGCATTTTCAGAAATTTTTTCAAATGGCGCTGATTGCAAGTTAACCCTATTCCAATTTAAGCTTGCATAACCAAACAAGGGATAAAAAAGATTGGATTGCATTTTTCCATTCCTATTCTTCATTCTCCATTCTCATTCAAATTTTCTATTATAATTCTCAGTTCCTATGCTTGCAACCAAACGGGCCCTAAAGGAAAAGGAGATGATGTAGAAGAATATGAAATAGAGGATGAAGTAGAAGAAACAAAGTCTGAAAAAGAAGATCCAATCAAGAAGAAAGGTAAGGCTATCATAACCAAACCTACCAAGTCATCTACTGTAGTATTCACTAAAAGAGCATCAAGGTCTAGAAATAAATTGAAATTAGGTGAGGAGGATGCCGAGGAAGTCATTTTCAAAAGGCCTCCACCTACATTTCAAGAAAAATTAAAGGAAATTGAATGAGCTAAAATGGAAAAATTCAAATCTCTTAGGTATGAAATTGGGAATACGGATGAGAAGAAGAAAATTGAGGACATGTTGATGTCAAAATTGGGTAAATGGAAATACTCTCTAGATCAACTTGTACAACAAATTCCCAATGAGCTTATGCAAGTGATGAAGCCAAGATGGGAAAATGGTAAGAAGACTTTTTAAAAAAAAATTGAATAGATCTTAATAACAAAGAGGTGAAAGATTCCATGAAGAAAAATGAGGAGAAGATCAGTTCAATACATGACTTGTGTTGATGAAAGACATAAAATCCATAGTGAAGACAACTACTACCACATCGAAGAATATTTACAAACTTCATCAATTGGATGATTTTGTTTTTCATGTTAGTGATAAGGAAGATGAGGAAGACATCAAGGAAGATGATGAAAAAGATGATGAAGATGATGTGGAAATTCAAGATGATGTAATTTGGATGATGAAGAGCAAGAATAGGAAGCTACAAAGGAGAATCTCCCTGAGATTTAGAGTATTGAGGAAACTGACCTAGAGAAGATTACAGTAGTAGTAATGGCCTCATTTCCTCATTCTCCAAGGAAAGCTTGAATGCTATCAAGCTCATAGAAAGCTTCTTCCAAGTTGGTTGTGGCAACCACTACAACACTATGCACCCAACCAACCTTTGCACCTATTTAGTTGAGTACCATATTAATTGAAGTGATTAGCACTTCATCTACTAAGCAGCTAGTACCTCCACCACCATCAAATTTGGCTACATAGCAACTAGGTATTTCAACTATCAGTGCAATATCTACTTTTATTGCTATCTTTTCTATTTCTACTATTGTTACAATTTCAAGTGTGCAAATAACAAGTACAAGGATAGTTGAGATAAAGCCTCAACCGAGTACAAAAGTTTCTAGTAAGGATAAAGGTAAAGAACAAGAAATTGATCTTGATGAGGATATAGTTATCCCGAATTGGGATATCTCTACTTTGAATCTCGATCAAATGAACATAATGGGTGAACTGTTGCAAAAGAGAGCTAAACAACAAAAGCTTAGAGAAGAGAAAAGAAGAGAAAACCAAGTGCTTGAAGATGTGAAAAACATACTTGTAGATGCACTAAGAACTGAGGTTGATAGTACACAACCTATTTTGGTTCAATTAGAAAAAGTTGTTCAGAAATTCAATGAAGATATGAATGGACAAGAAAATTTTTTACAAAGGGAGAGAGGAAATTTGAGAACAAAGTATTGGAGCAAGTTGCATAGAAAATTGAAATAGATCAAGTAGAATTATCTACTATTCTCAACTCATTGGAAACCTCTGCAAATAATGTTAATTAATTATTTAGGAAGTTGTGTGATACATCTATCTTCACTCAGGGAATCAAAGATAAATCATCTAAGACAGATGAAGAATTGAAGGCAAGTGCACACCAGTTGTCACTTGACCCGAGCTACTGTTACGCTCACTACTCAAAGATCAAATTTTCAACAAATCTACATGAAAAATTATTAAGGGAAGAAGCCAAGATTAGGGCCACACTTGTAGACATCAAAGGCATGATTCTTCTAAACATGGATGCATTGTAGAAACACATTGCACATGCCAAAACTCTCATCCATGACAACAACTTCTCCATATCTAATCACATGATGGAGTTATCAGCAAAAGTACAAATTGCATGTCATGCAAGCAAGGTATTACAGGAAAATTGGGATGAGACTATGACATTGATTTTGAAGGTACATTCTAACTTCTTGTCACATTTGTGGATTAAAATGTAGTATACACCTTTGGAATTTATGTCAAAAAGTGGGAGAAGATGTGATATATATAAAAGGGGGATAAATATGTATATATATTGATGAGAAGTATAATATGTGATATATGTATGGGGGAGTAGCATAATATTATACAAATACATGTATAGATAATTAGAAAACATCTTTTACAAAAGCAATTTTGAAAAATCTCAAAAATAGAGTATGTTACTGAGTTGAAGACACAGGATGGAGATTAAAAAAATGTTTTGGACTTGAAATTTTGAGCATTCAATTTTGGATTGATAAGTGTTTTTGTCACTAATTCCAAAGGGAGAGATTATTGACATTAAGGTCAAGTTTGTTTGGTAATGACTCACACTTAATCAATTGGTTAAGCTGCTACCGAGCTTATCTTTTAGTGTGTAATATTAGCTGAGTGCTACAATTACTACCAAGCAATACAGTTGTTGCCAAGTTCTATAGTTGCTACCAAATTCTAGAATTACTATTCAGTTCACGTTGAGAAGTATCTATCGAGTTGATAAGTGACAGTGCAAATTGAGCTTCACAGTATTAACCAAGTTGCACAGTGTCAACTATGGTCTCTAGTGTCTACCAAGCTCGCAGTGTTAGTGTTGACCGAGCCATTGAGTGTCAACCAAGTGATTTAGTTTATATGTTAAGTTTCACAGTGTTTATTGAGTCACCAGTGTTGACTAAGTTCAGACTACTTTGAAGTGATTAGTATGAACCAAGCTTCTATGTCTACCGAGGGCATGACGATGCTAGGTGTTGACAATGGTTGCTGAGTATTAGAACCTCACCGAGTTTGTCTTTAGAACCAGAGTACTAGCTATTGGGCTGAATTTTTGATTTTTATTGGTAATCTATGTTGTAGTTGACTCTGATGAATTGTATTTTGGATTGGTATATCTGTAACGTATTGTATCATATCCAAATACTATGTAAGAAGTAATGATGCAAATATAAAGAGCAAAAGTGTGAAGTGAAAAGGCTACAAGTAGTATAAGGAGTAGAAACAATTTATTTACTACAACAAGGTGATCATTACATTTCAAAGGAATCTCAACCAGCAAATCTAAGTTGCAGATTAGAGATCAGCTACTGGTTCATCCTAACAGGTGTATCAGTTAAATCTTTTAACAAGTTAGCCTTAACAGTCTTTTGCAAATATCTTTACCGAGTGCACACTTCATTGTATATTTTGTAAATCCTTTCACAAGGTGGATCTAGTAGTCCTTATTGCTCCTAACAAGGAAGATCATTAAAAGTGATTAATTATAAGCCTTAACCAGCCAACTTTATTTTGCAGTACTAAAGCTTGTGGGCATCATCCCCACCCCATTTTTACTTTCTATTTGGAAGGTTTTTGGGTCACCATATCTTGTGTCAATATGTTATGAATGTTTTACTACTTTCAATCTTTCATTCTTGTAATTAGATTAGAATATATGTGAAGGATTAATTGGTGAAATAAGATTAAGTTTAATTGGTTCCTGATTCACCCCTCCCCTCTTAGTAACAATGTTCAAAGCTCTCCACCCTCATTCGAAGCTCTCCACACTCTTTCGTGCACACCTCTCCACAATCAAACCAAATGGGGAATAATTTATGTCATGTTTTCTTTTTTTCGTTTATACTGAAGTGGGCGTTGCAATTGTGACACCAATGTCAGAATTGTGATGGCATCGAGGATAATTGCAAAAAAAAAACATGAAAATCACCATAAATTACACTGTCATCACAAATTGCCTTTGCAATTTGACCCCAAATGTTGTAGTGTGTTAATTTTATTCTTGGCAAAAAATCTCAATGGAACACCACACTTCCCTCCTATAATCCACTAAGCATATTGGAGCATGGCTTTCTTTTCTTTTTCTTTTTCTTTTTCTTTGGAGAATGTTGAAAACACATTGTCTCAAAGGGAGAAAACATAAATGTTGAAAAATGATCTAATCATACTTCCATCATTATTTACCACTAATTCATTTCTTTGTTCATAATTCAAATTTCTAGTTTCTGGTTGGTTCACCTAAACTAAATTATATTAAATTATTTATTTATTTCATTTATTATAATATTAACTAAATAATTTTGGTTATTTAATCAATTAATCTTTACATATTAATTAAATATTTTTAAATATTTAATTAATTTATTGTGCATTATTTGCCTAGTTCACTAAAATTAAATGATTATTTAACTAGCTAACTATTCTTCTACATTTAGATAAATTATTTCATTTATTCAATTATTTGTTTCCTAAATTTATTTCTTCCAACAAAAATCAAAAGGTAAAATAATTGATTTAATTATTTCTTCACCTGCCGATTAATTAAATGATTTATTTATTTAATTCTTTTTTCCAATTAAATTATGATGGGCATTACTTTTTAATTATTTAATTTTTTTTAATACATTCATCTTTCAAATTAACAACCCTCACTCCAAGTCTAATCAATCAATCTAGTTCATTGAAAACATGGAGTCAATTCACTAAAATTGTGCATTTGGTCGACTCAATCAAAATAATCAATGAACTCCCCAATCTTGTCAATCAATTCCTCTCATAAATTATTCACCATAGACCTTAAAACCTGTCTCAAATATTGGTATCAAAACAATCCATAGTTTTGACTTCCATTTATCACTTTTTATTTGACCACAACCTTCATGTGTGTGACTCGTCTTTCAAATTAACAACCCTCACTCCAAGTCTAATCAATCAATGTAGTTCATTGAAAAACATGGAGTCAATTCACTAAAATTGTGCATTTAGTCCACTCAATCAAAATAATCAATGAACTCCCCCATCTTCTCAATCAATTCCTCTCATCTTTCAACCTTCATGTGTGTGACCATATTGTTTGTGCATGTGCAAATCTAAGAACTACATATCATTATTTGAAAGAAAGCTTTAAAGGACAACGGAGATGAATGAGATGACTTTTATTGTGTTATTTATGAACTCGTGCATTTATCTTATATATGTTAGTTTGTCAGCTTGGACAATTGTTTGTCCATTTTCTAAACAATATTAAATACTTGTTTCTAAAATAACCTTTGTTAAGATGGAGATGGTTATTTAATGAATTATTTGGTTTCCCTAGTGACACCTTGCAACCATTTTTTTGTATTGGTTGTTAAGTTGTTTTAAATCTCGACTGTTGATTGAGAATCAATATTGGTCGTTGGTTTTCCAATAGGAGTAGTATAAAAGGGGGTTAGGGGGCATTTGGACAACACAAGTTGTAGAAGCTTGAGAATCATTTGTAGAGATGGCAAATATATTTGGAGTAATAGAAAATAGTCTTATAGTGTTAGCAAGGGCACAATGATAGAGTTAGGAATAGTAGTGAAGGAATATTAGCGAGATAATTTGGGAGATTGTTGGAGTATTACTAGTAAGGGGCAAGGAATCTTTTTATCTCTTGATTTTTCAAAGTTTATTATAATTACTAATATGTATAATTGGTTTTCCCTTAGGGATTTTTCTAGGGATGATTTGTCGAAAAATATTGTGTTGTAAATTTCTTTCCATACTTTTTTATTGGTAAATTTGTGTTATTTTTCAATAATAGTTATGAATTAATTTTTGGTAGTTAAATAATCATTTCAAATAGGAAAATAATAATCAATAACTACAATAGTAATTTTCACATGGTATCAGAGCAGTGTTCAAGGTAGAAAAGTTTTTCCCTAGGAAAGAAATTAAAGTTTTATAGAACCTAGGTTGGTCTCTTTAGATTTGTTATTACTTATATCCCTTGAGATGACTTCAACTGGTTTGAAAGGTTATGAAAGAATGGATGGTGCCTCAAATTTTGGTGTCTAGAAGGCTAGACTTTCATTGTTATTTGAAGAGAATAGTATCAAGGATTATGTTACCAGTGTTGTAGTTGTACCTATAGATGTGACACAACTTGCAATGCATACAATAAGGATGATAATAAGGACCATATTGTTCCACATATCTTGGAGCTAGATAAAATGAAGAAAATGTGGGACGCCATTTGGAATCTTTGCCAAAATGCTACCACTAACAAGAATTTATTTCTTAGATAAATTTGAAGACTACTACGATGAAAAAGGGAGAAGACATCATAAGTTACCACACTAGGCTTAGACTTGTCAAGGACAAGTTAGCAGTTGTTGGAGATAGCCCCAATGATCATGAGCTAGTATGAATATCCCTAAATGGGTTTACTAAGCAGTGGGATGTCTTCGTTCAAGTTGATAGTGGATGAGACACCTTATTAAGTTGGGATCGACTATGAGTGATTTCACTCAAGAGGAGTTTAGACTAAGTCTTATTAGTGGGACCAACAAGACTAAAAAAAGTGAGGTATAACTTGAAAACATTTTCCTAGAGGGAAAAGGGAAAGCAAAGAAGAGGTCTAGTAAAGGATCAAATTTACAAAGTGAGAAGAAGAATGACCTTTCTATGATCAAGTTCATTGGTTGTCACAAGTATGGTCACTATGTTAATGATTGCCCAGATTGGAAGAAGAATGAAAATAACATAAAGAAGAAGGTGACAACTTTTGCAAGTGCAGAAGAGCTCTCTAGTATAATGGAAGATGAGTTTTCACTCATAGCTTGTATTGTTAGCTCAACTTCATAGTGTTTCTAGTATATAACTAGTGGGGCATCATTTCGTATGAAAGGAATTAGAGAGTACTTCTTCAGTTATAAGGAGTTGGAAACCAATATCTAGATTTCTAAAAAAACTTTTCCAAAATCAACTCAATTGAGAAAGGGACTATTCAATTTCAAAAGGAGAATGGAAAGATAATTCCACTTCACGATGTGTTGCATCTATTAGGATTAAGTATGAATTTGATTTCTATATATTTCCTTCAGGATAAAGGGTAAAATGAAATTATTAGAGGGGCACATGTGTTGATCAAGCATAAGGATTGGAAATCGCCCATAACTATTGGAGTTAGGAGTGGTCTCCTTTATAGGTTGCAATTTGATACTCCTAAGGCACTTATGAGTAGCAATAATCTTATAGATCTAGGAGAGCTATGGTAGAGGAGGATGGGCTATATTCATCATGGAGAACTCAAATTTCTTCATGAGATAGTTACATGTGTTCCAAAGGTGAGCATTGAGCATAATGATGTATGCAAAGGATGTGTTTTGTGGAAGTTTGTAAGAGCATCTTTTCGAAGGAGTGACACTAGATCTGAGGATGTTCTTGATCTGGTAAATTTAAATGTTTTTGGACCAATGTTGATGAATTCTTCTAAAGGATATGAGTACTATTTACTTTTATTGATGATTTATCCAAGAAGACCTAGATATAATTCTTGAAGACCAAGGTTGAGGTTTTGATTTGGTTCCAAGAGTTCAAGGCACTTGTGAAGAATTTGACAGGAAGGAAGATAAAGTTTCTTCAATCAAACAATGGAGGTGAGGACAAAGGAAATGGCTTCTAGTAGTTCTATACTAGGGAAGCAATCAAGAGAGATTGGATTGTTCCTTAAAATCCATAGCAAAATAGAATTGCTAGGAGGGAGAATTATTCAATATCAGAGGCAACAAGGGCCATGCTACATGACTAGGACATGCCACACTACTTATGGGAAGAAGTGTGTAGTACAACAATATACATTTAGAACATGATTCCACACAAGGTACTAGAGAAGATTACTCCAGAGGAAGCTTTCACATGGAAGAAGCCAAATATTGGTCACTTTATGATATTTGGAAGTTTGGCATATTATCATATTCCAAGTGGTACATGTACGAAGTTAGATAAGTCTTCAAAGAGAGGGTTCTTTGTTAGGTGGAGTGAAACCTCAAAGGCATATAGGACTTTTATTCCATTGGCTAGAAGAATTATATCCAAATATGATGTTAAGTTCATGGAGGATAGGGAATTTAAAAGGTTCATATATTTTTTATTAGATGATCTAAGTGAGTAGCTAATAGTAGCTCCAAGGCCAAGTCAAGCACATCCAAGCTCAAGTATAGTTAGTATTACAAGCATATCTGAGGTGGTAAATATTCAATGGACATGAAGCAACTGATGCAACTAGAAATGCATCAAGAAGACATAGGGATTGATATTTCATCCTCTCTAGTTGGCAGAAAGAACCATTAGGATTAAGAGACACAAAGGGATATTCAAGAGTTTTTGAGAGCTCCTAGGAAGAGTATTAAACAATGGAGGCAACCAACCAAGTTCAATGGCTATGTGGTATTAGTCATTCAGTTGGTAGATAGTGAACCTTCCAGCTATTAGGAGGGTGCATAAGATGAGGTATGGAAAGATTCTATGATTGAGGAATATACCTCTATAATAAAAAATGATGTGTGGGAGGTAGTACCTAGACCAACCAGATAGGGAAGTAGTTGGATAACATTGGATCTATAAGATAAAGATTAGTATAGATGATCGCATCAAGAAATATAAGGCAAGGATCATGGAAAAGCGGTTCTCTCAGAAGGAGGGAATAGACTATAACAAAAAAAATTCTCCAGTGGATGAGTAGACTTCTATATGAGCTGTAATCTCATTTGCAACATAGAAGGGATGGTAGATCCATAAAATGGATGTCAAGAAAACATTCATTTTGGTGAATTGAAGGAGGAGGTTTACATAGAATAACCAGAAGGCTTTGTAGCACACAACAAAGAGACCCCACATGTGCAAATTAAAGAGAATCATGTATGAACTCAAGAAGGATCCTAGATCATGGTATAAGCACATTGATAGATACTTGTAGGAAATGGACTTTGTGAAGAGTGAGGCAGATGTTAACCTCTACTTCTTGGTGGTTAAGTGTGAGGTTCTAATTCTTGTTCTATATGTGGATGACCTATTTCTTACAAGTTCACTAGGGCTCATTGAAGATTACAAGATGGACCTAGAAAAAGAGTTTGAGAAGGATTTGGGACTTATGCACTACTTCCTATGCATGGAGGTGTAGTAGACAAAAGGAGAGATTTTCCCTAGGCAAGAGAAATATTGCATTGAAATCCTTAAGAGATTCAAGATGGAGGATTACAAGCCATTTCTACACCTATGATCATGAATTGGAGGAAGATAAATACATTCAAAGAGAAGGATGTAGATCCCACCTTATATAAGCAGCTGACTGATTCGCTCATGTATTTTGTCAACACAAGGCTAGATATAACATTTGTAGTAAATTCTCATGGTTGAACCAAAGGGAGTGCATCGGACAAAAACTAAGCATGTGTTGTGTTACTTGCATGGTATTGTTGAGTATGGGATCAAATATGTTCAAGGTGAAGGAATCAAGTTGATAGGCTATATTGACACAAATTGGATACCAAGTACAATGGACAAGAGGAGCACTTCATGGTGTTGTTGCAATTTTGGATCAGGAGTTATTTCTTGTAGTACAACATTTGGGGTCAAATTACGATGAAAATGTAATTTGTGGGTGATTTTCATTATTTTTACAACTGTCCCTAATGCCATCGCAATACTGATGTTGGCATTGTAATTGTAACATCGACATGATTATAAAAACAAAACAAAAAAATGACATTAATAATTCACATTTGATCGATTGTGGAGAGTTGCACGCGAAGAGCTTTGGACGAGGGTATAGAGTGAAAGAGCACGGAGATCTACAATTTCATTGCCTGGTCGTGCCCTTGCATTTCATTTTGTTTTTATGGCATTCCCTTGCTCTACAATTATGTTGGAATGTCATTACCTTGTGATCTTCATCCTCTTGCTATGCGTTCTCCCTACATAAAAGATTATCAATGTCTAGTATTATTGTAGTCTTGGTCTTCAGTATCATTATCAATTCCTTATGAAACTCTCAAAATCTATTAGAACTCAGTTTGTAAATATAAAATAATACTTCATGTTAGAGTAAATAATTAATTATTAATTATTTATTCTATTGCTTAAGCTTACTTAGGTAAATGCAGTTATTTAATATTTTGTATTTAATGCATGTAGTGGTTAGTTGATGACAACACGGGAGTTTGTTCCCTTCTAGCATGTTCCACCTTTTTGTGGATATGTGCTGAGTTGTCATCCTTATCTTCTACCACCTTCTAGCTTGTTCTACAAGCTTCCATGAGGTCTTTATAAGCGACCTCTCTCTCATTGTATTTTCAAAACATCACATTACTTCTCATTGTAAATACATTTTCATTGTGTTTGCATACTTGTGGTCTCTCATGTCCATTTAGGGTTTTTCCCTTGCTCCATGCTCTTCCTCTTCTTGGCTTCTCTTTGATAGGTTCTTGCATGCAGGTGATCTTGGGTGTCTTCGGAGTTGGCTTTCCTCAACTCCAACACTTCATAACTAAGAAATAAAGTTTCTTTAATGTTTTTAAAGCATACTTAAAAAGTTCCATTTATGGACATCTTACAATCTTTGATTCGTTAGCTAAAATTTGTTTGAGACATTCTACTAGGAAAAAATAGGGCTCTTTTTTGGGATCTTTATGTTTAAATGTGTGAAACTGAACTCTATGAGGGCTTATCAAGTGTAAGACTAACCATTTAGCACAATATTAGTGCTTCCATGCATATGACAACCTACTACAACCATTTGGTTGCTTCATAATTGAAACATCCAAAGATCTCCATATTAGAAACCATGGGTTTTAAAGCTCCCACAAATTCAATCCAAATAGTTCTACATGATCTCTACCAATAACATACATGGATACATCTTGAACAACCAAGGAACTTAAGGCAAGAAATGCAAGGGATCCAATATGGAAAAAATGGTGCACACCAACAACTTCCCTAGTTTTACCACAACAAATATTGCACCATTTGAAAAAAAAAATTGGGCCACCCACCTTTGATCATGACCAATACAGTAGGAGCTCATAACAAGGTTATTTTTATTGGTGAATGTTCACTTGTTCTCTATAGTCATTGTTATTGCCAATATAACATCCATTGTCAAAATCCATGTATTTTAGGTCTTCACATTTCACTTCATTTGTATTTCACCCAAATGAAAACTACTATATAATGATTGTAAAAGGTTTGTAATAAATTCTTAATTTTTGTTCTCTGGATTGAAAACTTTCATCAACTAGAGAATCCATGTTTCCAATACTTGCTACCTAAAGAGTTTAAATTCCTTTAGAATTAGGGCAGAAGGTTACTAATAGAATAATGGAGTTTGCATTTGCTAACAAGCTTCTTGTATGTTGCAATACA
Organism: Cupressus sempervirens; assembly: GCA_028749045.1. Taxonomy (NCBI): domain Eukaryota; kingdom Viridiplantae; phylum Streptophyta; class Pinopsida; order Cupressales; family Cupressaceae; genus Cupressus; species Cupressus sempervirens. The sequence goes on along the minus strand of CM053791.1, from coordinate 491,641,905 downwards.
ATTGTTATATAAGCCTTACTTTTGTTTGATGCCTTTCTAAGATGTAAAGTAATTAAATGTTCTATATGCATCATAGATTGAAGTATAACACCATTTATTTGTAAAAAATATACATCCATATTCTTAATACAAAAATTCTCAAAAAATAACCTAAAATTAATAGACAACTTCTCTTGAAAAAGATGAACAATTTTATGCATGTACATTGTATATGGAAACTTTCAATGAGGCCCCCAAAAGTCATTTTAGTCACTCTACATAACACCATTGTTGTTGTATGCTTTTTTTTTTTCTTATCAGTTCAGTTCAGCTCAACTTTTCTTTTTCTTTTTAAATATTAATGTATGTAGTGAAATATTAATTCTTCTTGTTTGAGAACAAAATATAGGAATATAAATCTAATTATTATGACATTCAAATAACTGAACAACATTGTACTGAAACATAGAATCAATTTTACAAAGAAATTGGAAGTATTATATTATAAACAAAAGTGTAACCATATAATACATCCAAAATATATACAATAAGTGAAATTGGGAATATTAACAAAAGCATAACCATATGATACATCCATGTTGTATAGAAGAAGTGTTATCATTATGGTACTGCAATTGATAGATAAAACAAGTATTGAAGGGCTTCCTTCCACTTCTTATTTGTTTGAGGGCTTCTCTTTATATATACAGAGAGATCTTTTTTAGGGTTCTTATTACATATTAGCACAATAGAAAAATTGATCCAACTACATAGATATTCTAGAATCCAAATAATAAAACAATAAAACTCACTAAACCCATGCTAAGTAACTTACCTCAAGATCCTGCACAAAAATAATACAGACCAGGAAAAATCGGCAAAGTTTGTAAGAAATTTTACAAAAACATATTGTAGCAGATATTTTTAGAAGGAAACAAGCCATAACTTAGTTAAAATTTTCTAGTTGTTTATTAGTTGGTTGATTACAAATCCATGTAGAATTGTCATCAAATTAGGTATAATAAAATGGACAATCAATTGTTCTCAAGTAGCAGGATCAAATACAGTTTTCAAAGGTGATTAAATTGCATATGTAGATGCATCACTTGCATGCCAAGCATGAGGTGCATTCTCCAACTTATAACAAATTGTTGGATATAAAGGCTCCATATGCTGATCCAACAATGGAAGCCAAGGATGTAACCATGCATGTATTGGCACAGTCTCCCTGTAAGGATCTCAAGTATCTACTGTTGTTGTTAATTTGGGCATCACTATATGATCCAAAAAGCTATGAACTACTACAACCTATAGTAACTTCTCCCATGTCTCTAGAAAATTTAGCATAGGTTCAAGGTCACTTGGCTCCTAGGAATTTGTAGCAACTATTTTCACTAATAGAAGAATAACTTCAGTGAAGAGTTGAGTGTAAGGAGTTGAAGAAGAAAGTTTGGCTTCTGCATAAATGTTATAATAATGAGACTCATTCCCTTGTAGAATCCTCTTCCACAATAAAATTACCTCTAAACCATGCAAAGGATGTTGAAGTGATGTCAGGCCTCACCTTGACCCATCATAACATGGATATTTATTTACATTTTGATAGTTATTTGAGACTTAGTTGGACAGTGGATTGTTTTATCTATTGATTTTGATACTTCATCAGTATTTTACATTATAATATGCACTAAGAACCAATTATTATTTAAGAAATGATTGAACACATATGGATGCAATTTTATGACATGATACTATCATATTTTGATGTGATGTGAAATGTTAATTTGATTATGATGATTTATGATTTATAGATATATGTTAATTTGATTATGATGCTTTAAGATATGCAAATGAATGGTTATGATATGCAGATACATGTTAATTTGATAATGATGACTTAGGACATGCAAATTTTGATATCTTAATATTTCAAATGGAATAATTGAAAAAGATTAGGAAAGGAAATTTAATTCGAATCATTTTAATATGGATATTATTATTATATGCATTTATGTTGTATATGTTTATTTGACCCCCCTTGGACTACTGATGCTCAAGTTTAATGTGCAAGAAGAGGAATCATGGAAATTCTTGGGGAAAACAAGTTCCAAACCTTGTGAACACAGTTTAACCAAGGCAAACCTTTGGAAGATTCAAAAAGCCTCACTGTGAAAGTTTTTTTCTTCGTAATGTATGGTTGCTTGCTTGCGAATATGTTTAATCATAATTTAGATGCATTAAGGACATTTCAAGGTGAAGTGTAATGTATTATTATGTGTCACTTGATACTTGTATGTGTCTATGTGTTGATGACATGTCACCTAGAGTGTTGGTCACAAGGCCACTTAATCTTGGCCCTTTCCTTTTCTTCCAATTAATGTTTAAGTACACCCACTTGGGAGAGAGTGTTAGGATGGGTCACCATATGTTGATTTTCGAATTCAAACTTGTTAGGGATTTTAGGGGGCCTAAATGGGATCCTAAAGTGTTATTTTATTGATAAAAAGCCACCCAAATGGTAGTATAACATGTCAGGGGCCTAAATTCAACTATTTTAGTGATTTCCTAACTTAGGGAACCCCTTAAATAAAGCCATCTTGAACCAATTCGAAATTTTGAGTTTTTCCATGAGAGTATCCTCACAATCCCACTTGGTCAACTTTCTTATTTTGGAGGAACAACAATGTAAGAAAGGGGAGGCTTTATGTTCCTACTAAAAAAGAGTTAGTGGAGAGTCTTTTTAGGGGAGGGGTGACAAATTAGTGGGTTGTTCACCCACTCTCTAATTCTAGAGACAATTAAGTTTGGAGGGAGATTAAGGGAGCTCTACTACAACTATCTTTACCCTAGCTTGGACCAAGGTTGGTGTCTCAAAATATGCTTCTTTTTCATTTCTTTCTTTTAGCATGGATAAGTAAATCTGCAAGTGTGAAGAATTATCAATGGAGTATGCATTGCATTGTAAATCTTGTGTTATGTTCTTTGGCAATTGTGTTGTGGAGATTTGAATGTGTTATGTGTTTCTTGAAAGATTTTCTTTTGGGTTTTGTTGCCTTCTTTATTTTCTTGCTTTGAATGTGAGTGTGAACGTGTTTATGGGTGTGAAGGCTTCGCTCGCCCTTGGGAGGGAAGAGAAGCCTTGGGTGAAGGGCATAGTTGGGCTCATCATTGTAGTTGAGAGAGTTACCTCATGATGAGGATTTATTTTGTTTCATAGAGTATGGGCTTCATTGAAGCCATATATCATTGTTATTTTGGGAGATACAAGGGGTTTTGGGTGAATAAGGAGGAGATGTTTATGATGGCCTTGAGAGGCAAAATGCAATGGCAATATGTTGATTATGTTTGGTTATACATCTCCTCTTTGAAGAGCCCACCTTCACCCAATGTGAGATGATTCCAACGGTGAATCATTGTGCAAGCCATGGGAGGGTGTTGTTTAGTGTTTTGTGCAATGTTCATGCAATGGCAAGTGATGTACCTGTGCAACCCGTTTGGTTCTTGTTTCCCTTGCTCGGTGGGTGGCTTCATAGAAGCCTATGTTGGGAGGTGAGCCTCCATGGTTCCTATTTTGTGTGTTATGTGCATTTTTTGTGAAGATGCATGCCATGAAGTATTAGGGTTTCACCCATGTTTAAGTGGAAAAGATCCAAGTGTGTAAAGAAAACTCAATGTTCATATTTTCTTAAGTGGATATGATTTTGAAAGTCTCTTGTGTTGTCTCAATGTGATGTAAGGAGATTGTGCCATTGTTACCATCTGGATATGTAGATAGAAAGAATTTGAGAAGTTCTACATATATGTTTACTTGTAAGAAAATGATCATTTGAAGTTTTATGTGTTATGAAAGGATTAGTATGAGTTGTAAAATATATTGGTATTATTGTGTATCATTTGAAATTGTGGAGGAAGAAAATCATATTGATAAGATGTATACATATACTGTACTTGTAAGAAAATTTCCTTGTGATATTTGATGTGTATGAAGAAAGATTTGCATGAATTCCTTCTACTCGGGTATTGCTAGATGAATGGTAAGACTTAGTTCTCAAATGTTAAATGGAAGAAATTGTTATGTTAATAGTTCATCCTATATGTATGATTATCACTTCCTTTGGATTCCAAGTTCAAACAAAAAATCCTAATAGATAACACCTTTATTCCATCAACACAATTACTAAAGTTCCATGATGGACTGAAATAAAGATGCTTGAGAAAAAAATATAAAAGAGAAACCTTGTTGTAGGCATACATTTCCTCTCTAGAAAATGTATGGGGAGGAAAATAAAATCCTCTCCTAGAATACAGATTAATATTTTAATCAAGGGGAATTCCTAGAATCATGGGCTTGAAAGATAAATAAGTAATATATGTGTACTTATTGTAGACCCAAGAATTATAGTGAGTCCCTCTTCAAATTCTTGTAAGAAAACAAAACTAAAATCCTGTGACTCAAATCTGCATAAAATATACAAGGACATGCCACATCAATAGAACATTAGCGTACACTCTTAACACTAAACTAGCATTCACCCTATGAAAGCTCCCATATCCTATTTCACCATTTAATTTTTTTTTTTTAAATGAAAAAAGGGCTATTCATAATTATGTATCCTAGCGACCATGTAGTGCACCAACAATAATAATAATAATAATAATAACAACACAATATATATATAACAAGGACACCATTAGGTGAGTTGCCTAGTCACATGGGGAAGGGAACAAGAGATTATTGACACTGGCTAAATAGCCGAATATTATAGCCAGTGTCGTTACTTCTGTTAGGTCTCCGTTTGCAACAAAATGTGCCTACTTCTGACATTATGTATTTTATATTATGCCTGCACAAAAGAACACATGTTGTGTGTCAAAGTAAACAAACTATGTGGGCCCTATTAATCTGTTAACTCGCCCATTTAAAGCTGTAACAACTTCCACCTTTTCTTCACATATGATGGAATTGGTTAAATAAATCAAGCTTTGTCACTAGTGCATTCAAATTTTTATATTGACCAATTTATATATTGGCTTTCTAGTGTAATGTAGCACTATGTATGAAAAATAGGTAAATTCAAAAATGAATTATATTATTTTTAAATATATTGTAAAATATGGATATTTAATCTTGGTATTAGTATGTTTTACAACTTCAAATATTTTTTCAATCTAAAATGTTTCTTAATTTAAAATAATATTTTTAAAAGAACTATATTTGAATAAATGAAAAAAAAAAAATTTAATAAAAATATTAAATTAAAAATAATCTTAGTATAATATTTTAAATAAAGAATGATTCTTAAATCTAAAGAATGATTTTTTAATTATATATATATATAATGTATTATTTGAGTATATTAAAATATAAGAATTTTTTTTTTTACATGTCATAATTATTTAGTTTCATAATATCATATACTATTATTCTATGGGGCATAAACATAAGATATTAAAAAAAAATTATTACTTTTCACATCTCATATATTATTATTAAAATACTATTATTGAAAACTAAATCGAGACAAATAGATTATTGAAATAAAAATATTATTGTTGAGATTAAAATCTTATTTTTAGAGATAATTTTTTTCATATTGTAAAAAGGTCCTTAAACTTCACATATGATTACTGTGTTACCATATCAAATAACATCTATATTTATAATGTTAGCCTTGTTTAAATTTATAAATAAACGTTTTAAATTTTAAATTCTTAACTAAAGAACAAATTCATATTTCAACATATCAAATTTCCAAGATCTATCATAATAATAATGGAGACTTCTAGATTCCAATGTGTATTTTTTAACATCAATATTTTTCAACACACTTTGTTATCATCATCAGAATGAAACAAAATAAACTATGCATAATATCAAAAACACACACAATCAAATTCAGAAATATCTATTATAAGTTTATATTTGTATAAAATCGAATTTAAAGTATACGATAAACTTATTCTTCATTCAATTTTTTTACATTAAACTCCACTTTAAATTTAATATTTTTATTATAAAATTAAATTAGGAAAACTTCTATTTCAATTAAATTATTCCAAATCAAAATTAATCTTATATTAATATTATTTTCAACTTGGAGAAAAATTTGTCATTTAAAAAACAAAACATCATATGTTTTATATTTTTAATTAATAAAAATTATCCTCATCGTACAAATATTTAACACAATGTCATATGTTTTATATGTTCAATTAATAAAAATTGTCCTCTTTGTACAAATATTTCTCTTTACTCTGACACATGCATTTATTTAATGTCAGAGGTCAAAGGTCCGAATTTTTATTGAAACGAAGAGCCGATGGAAGTAACGGCACTGGCTAAATACACCGGTGCAAATATTCCGCTGTTTAGCCAGTCCAAAAATTATTACCTTTAACAAGACTAAGACCTTTCCTTTACACATACCCTCACGCCTAGAAAAGCAAATTGTATGCAGATTTTGTAATAACACTCCTCCCAATAAAATCTTGCCTTGGTAGGAGTACATGCGTTTGGGAAGGAGAGAGAAGTTGGTGGTTTTGGGAAAAATACTTAGGAGTACATTGAACTTTTAAACTCATGTGTCAAATCCTGTCAATAATTAGTAAAAGAAAAACCTTGAAAGTCAACATTTTCAAATAAAAAGAAATTGCATAAGCATGTGACCCTATGCTTGGGAGCTTGAATTTGGGAAAGAAGGCTTAAGTTAATAAAATAAAACAATTAAATGGGGTAGCAAGTAGGGGCATGTGTAGTTGGAAATTTAGGGTAAGTGTTAGGGGGTATTGGAATAATTGATTAGCTTTAAATTTAATAGATTTAGAATTATGTCTTGAGGCTAATTAACTTTGAACAAATAAATTATGAAATTAAACGAGGTTTTTCTGTTAATGTTGAGAATTAGTCATTAGAGTAAAATAGAAGAAAGCAAATAAGTTTATGACTTTAGTAGTATGAGTTGAAAGAATTGTTGGATCGAATCTAATCAAATGAAAGGTTTTGTTAGGGAGTTGGTAAACTAGCAACAAAAATTATTGAGGGAAATTATTGGCAAATGCTTTATTAATTGGGATTACTAAGGCATATTTAATTCAATTATTAAGTGATCATGATTAGATTAATTATCTCATGTTGGACCAACATTGGATTGTAGGATTAATTTAGTAATAATTAGGTAACTAGATTATATATAGGAATCAGTGAATAGATAATGTTTTACCCTATTATTTGGAAGTATAAACTTTGAATCCTAGAAAAGAGTAACTGGTCATAGTTGACGCTAGAAGTGTAAGTCTCAATGGAAACTCTATGAACACCTTATCTATAATATAACATAACAGTATGACTTTCAGATAAAACAAAATAAGAGTTTGATGAGTAGAAAAATATTTCAAATTTTGATCATGAATAAATGATATACAATTCTAGATACTTTGTTGTTAAACATCCACACCTAAATTGACCACTCTGATGTAAACCAGTCTCTATGTCATACTTAACAGTTTGAAAGGACTTTCAACATGTAGGGATCAATACATGATACCTCTAGTTCTTCAAAAAAAATGGTTGTGTTTTTTTTAACTACTAAATTTAGGGCATGACAAGTGATTCCCGACCTTGAAACACTCTTATAAGTAATGACAAAGCTAAACATTATGCATTATAGAGAACATCTTATCTAGTGTAGTACAAGATTGATTAATTGTACCTATAAAATATATCTTCTATAAGGTATAACATTGATCAATTGTCCATATAAGGAAATATATGCATTGGAATACATGAGAGTACCCATTACAATTGATTTGCTATGATGGCAGATCTAACATATATGCAACTCTTTACAGGAACAAAACATCTTTTAGTGGTATATGATTGTACATTTATATTCGTGGGGGGTTATTCTTTAATCATATTCAAGGCAATTCAAAAAGGGAGGCAAATAGATTTTTAGACAACAAAATCAATTAAAAAGATTGTGAGAACTTTAATTGGATACAAACACCTATATCCATTTTTAACCAACAAAATGTGTGTGAATGGAATTGAATCACTCATGTTTGTTAGTACAAAACTACCAACATCCATTTGGTTTGACTATTGAACATATTGGAAATATTTGATGCTTACATTCTGACTTTCAAGTTTAAGTTTCAACAAAATTGAATGATTTGGATAGACATTGACCTAGTTCAGTGGTACATATTATCCTTCTTGTTGGCCTTGCCTCATGTTGTAGGACTCTAATAAGACCTTAAATAGAGAAAAGATGAATTGGATGTTGTAGGATTCACACTTACTAACATTTTTCACCTAATTCAATCCTAGCTCCATCAACAATGACTCTTACTCTAAACCTAGTGATTGGGCCTCTATGGGTAAGAATTTTTGGTAGACAATCTATTTCATTCATCCAAATGCTACATGTGGGAGTATACTTTTGGTAGATTTGAAATCATATAGATGGCAAGGGGAAGCTGATGATGATGGTGATAGTGATCTTGAGAGAATCTCCACACTCCCTAGATGCTAAGAAATCAATGAAACTTTCACAAGGTATTTTTATGTAATTTAATAGTTAAAATTCAATTTTATAACTTAGTTATCCCTGTATTTTTTAAAAGAGAAAATATTATTAGTCACTAATGTTGACCAAAGTTCTTCAAAAATATTTAGAGTTTCTAATAAATTTTAAACATGAGGGATCTATTTGCCTCTTATGTGAACAAATAATATACAATCCACTAGGAAGAAAACTATTTGGGAAATAGTCATGGAGAAACTTTTTCCTATCAATCTGTTCATATTTGCAAAAAAAATTAAAAAAATTCATTACATACTTGATTGTCCAAATGGGGAAAATCTAGATTGGGATGGGACAAGAACATGCTTGTTTGCATGATAATGAGTTAGTTAAGAATATTGATTATGGATTGAGAAACTACTTCAGGTAAGGTTTGATGGGGGAAAGGATTTCAATTAATGGAAAATTATGGAATCTTTTTATCTGGATTTGTCAGCCATTGTTAGTGGTAGGAAAGGCACATTTGGATTTGGGTTTTGGAGCACAAAAAAAAAATCCATTTAGAGATCCAAGAATTTATTATAACCAGTAATGCAAATGAAGATATCAAAGTTGATAAAAGATATTCTTAGTACAATGAAATTTTTTGTTGGTGAAGTATAAAACTGAAAATATTGTTATAGAGTAGGTGGTTATATTATATAGATAGACTAGTGGATTTTTCTATGCCCCCAACACACTCTTTTCTTACATATCTTATGATTTAAATTCTTATTATCAATCTATAATGAAATATCTCAACTCTTGCAAATGTAGGGGCACACAAAAGCTCATACATGTCTACTTGAGTGAGTTTTCTCTCTCTTTATATGTTTCAATCTTTGCTCCATTAATATTTCAATCATTAGTCCTATAATTTATGTTGACCCAAGTGAGTGAGTTTTTTTCCTTCATATTCTTTAATATTTTCTTTATGAATATTTCACATGCTTTAGTATTCACTTCATGGATATTTTGTTGGACACATTATCTAGGCTCCTCTTTGATTTGGGAGCAAGCTAGAATGTTATTTGGGGTCCCAAAACCCTTCTTAACAAGGGCTTGGATGAAGATTGATTGATATCTCATTTTTTCACCATCCAAAAATTATGAATCTTTAGAGTCTAGTAGTATTTTGAATATTTATTCAAATGGAATAGTTCTCATACCTAGGAGTTGTGTCCATGAATAATAAATGGAGGCTCTAGCATGATTGTTGTATCAATTTTTATTAACTGCAATAGTAAATTGCATTGTGTTGTTAACTACAAATATATGGGAAGAGTTCCAATAAAATTTGAAGTTAATAAAGATTGTAGAGGATCTAATTCTTCATTTCCTAGTGCATGACAAAGATTTTATTTCACTTTAAACCTTTGATTTTTAGAATATTGTCTAATTGTCATTAAATAGTGACTACTACAACTAGAAATTTTTCATTTGTTATCGAAGTTATCTCTCAAAATGTAATCATTCTAAAAGACATGTAATTTTTGTCTCAAACATTCATTTCTACCCTTTAATGGATATGGATTCTTTACACATGTTAATAACCATCTAAAATAGATCTTGCAAAACTGATTTTTCATAGTAAATCATGAAAGTCCATTTTTTCTTTAACAACAACTTGTTCAAAACTGATTCTTTTCAATGTTTTGGGTGTCCATTACTTGTAAGGGATTTTTTAACTAATGTCTGTAATATATATTTTCATCCAAGAATATTCTTGGGAATCCTATTGTAATTGATGTTGTAGAAGACCAAAGAAAAGTTAACCTATAAAGAATTTGCAAGTTTGACCATTACAGTGACTTGAAATCTGATTTGGTAAGGTGTTGTTACCAAACAAAAGTCTAATAAAGAAATATGAAATTAAAAATAAATTCAAAGGATTGGATGTATTTTTACTTGTTTTTATTTCCCATGATAAAGTTGGTGACCCAGGCCAAGGTGCATAAGGCTTGTTATGTCCATGTGTTAGCAGTGTCATATGTATGTATTAGATTGTTGATTTGAAAAATAGTTGGAATATTCCCTATTGATCCAGAGTAGATTGACCTTTTGAGACCATCACTTCCTTGGTCAAGCCTTGTGAACAATAATGCAAACATGAAGTTGGCTAGTATGATGTATTAAGCCTTGATAAAACATTATGCCTATAAGGTCAATTGAGTGGGTTTTTTATTTGATCCTCAAGGCTCTACATCACAGCTAGACCTTGAGAATACTATTACATACACCCTATTTTGTAAAGTGCTAGGATCCACATAAGTGTAGCATTAAAAATATTCATCAAATTTTGGGGTGGAATTTGGGGAATCTTGTGGAGCATGTTTGTCCAATTCTCATCAAAATTTATGATGTCACATTTTCCACTCACATTAGGCCTAAACGTGGGTTGTATCTCACATGCCTCAAGTTTTTTTCAGTTATGATTTCAAATCAGTTGTTTTTCTTAAGTGAAGATAGTCATCCATTACAGACCCATAGGACATGTCAATATTATTTCCTCACTTGTTAGTTTTGTGGGTTTAACTAGTTAGGCTTGCACAATACCACAAGAGACTATTCCCACATATTAATGTTAGTCGCAATACACTTCTTTCCACAAAACTTCTCAATGATTCTAGGATTTTCAATGATTTGACTAATACGCAAGATTTTTGTTTATATTTGGAACATATCTGACATTCTTAATTATGAACTTTGCATCTTGCAGAATAATTTAAATATCTTCCATCTCTTCTATACCATGTGTTCTACAATCACTCAAACAAATAAAATTTGTGGAACTAGAATCATCAATAACCTTGACATACAAGTAATTAGCATAGGTGAAACATCAAGATAATCTAGATTGAAAGAACTAGGAACTAGTTGCATCATAATTGTCTCAACAACATACCATAAAATTATTCCTCATCAAAGTTCTTCTCCTCCTTAACAGCCACAAGTTTGAGTCCATAACTTATTATGGGATGGATCATATTGTTGTTTCTGGGATAATATTTTGATATGCCCAAATATAATGAATCAATGATAATAGCTCTTTGTGTTTAGACAGCGAATTAGAATTCAAATTTCTTTGTCTTGCCTTTAAGTAGTTTGAAATTGATTTCATTTGTTTCTATTAATTGTATAGCACATCTAAATTGTGAGTAACTTTTTCAAAGGTGAATCTTACCCTTTGGTAACACATATAAATACTTTACAATGCTTCAAAAAATGATGGAAAAATATTGATGACTAGACCTACCATATAAATTTTATATATTAGTTTGTTAACAATAAGGAATTATTTTCTTTAATGTTTCAGCCTAAGAAGTTGTTTTAGAAATCACATATTATTGAATTGTTTGCTTTATTATTTGTTTCAGTGGCAGTAATGTACAAAAAGTTAGTATCAATACTAAATAGTGTAAACTAAAACAAATACTTGGGTGTAATTTTCATCATTTTATCATCATAAGAAGGTGTTACTTATATATATTTGGTCAAATTCATTTAGATTGGTTAATGGATTCATGTCGAGCTTCCAACTATTGACCAACATCCATTAGATGAGACCTAGCTAGTTTAAAGTTTCATGAAAGACTTTTGGAGGATTTTATGACATTATTAACACTCTCATTCCCAACTCATAAACAAGGAAAAATATGGAAAAGAGGACATGTTCTTAGGTTGAAGTAAAATCTCAAGGAGTGATGCACTTAATGAGCCATAAGAACCCTACATGTATTGCTTGCATGTCAGACTACCACATTAGCATGCAAAGTTGAATCTGGATCCATTTCCATGTCAAACATACAAACAATAATAAACTTCTATTTTCTGGAGTTTGCATATACAAGCATTTATATCAAATAACTGTCAACCAACTACAATTGGTTGGGTTTTGTAGAAATAATATTAAGATGGGTCAATCATTGGGTGAGAAATGTGATGAATAGGGATGAAATTGATGAAGGGCCACACCACCCTTACCAACTCACAACCAAAATCGCAACAAGATGGAGACAAGAGATGACAAAATGCTTCATAAAACTTCCATTAATACTTGAAATTCAGTACAATATTCTCCAAATGAAAGGACTCCAAATTCTATAATATAAGAGAGATTTGCTCACTAAGAGCTTCCGACTAGAAGAGCTTACAAAAAAGAGCTTGTTTTCTACACCTTGAGAGCTTCTACTTCTCCAACTTCCTTACAAGAGATTACATTCGAAGAGCTTCTACAAGAAATTACATTTGAAGAGCTTCTACAAGAAATTACATTCGAAGAGCTTTCATTAAAAGAGCTTCTATTTCTCGAACTTTCTTACAAGAGATTATATTAGAAGAGCTTGATTAAAAATGAACATAAGCCTTCCTTAAATAGGCACTTACCACCCAAGGCATGATTTATCCACAACATTCTAGAATTTCCACAACCTTCTACAATATCTACAACTTTCTAGAATTTCCACCTAAATACAACTAAGCACCACCATGTGGCACAATTAGAAAATTACATTTCCTTTATGGATCACAACAAATATTAAATGCATGATTTAAGGAACTTTCCACAAACTTCTTAAGATACCACCTACACACCTCGATTAATGGAATAACAACTATTTTATTATTTTTCTATTTACGCCATCTATGCACCTTGAAAATAGAAATTCCTCTTTTCTCTTTTTTTCCTATTTTTCAATTTTTTTATTATTTTCTTTCTATTTTCGTCACTTTCTCTCTCCTCCACAATTTTATTTTATTTTATTTTTTTCTCTTTTTTTTTTCTAATAAATAATTTTCCCATGCAAGATGCTCCTACATCAGACTCCCCTGGTAGATAGAAAAGTGTGTCCCACACTTCGACGCCAAAAGAAAGATATACAACCATCTTCATTTTCATCACAAGCTTCCACCTCAACAACGACAAGAAAAAACCAACATGCAAATCTTCCACATTTTTTTTCTAATGCATGATGCTCCTGCATCCGACTCCCATGGTAGGAAAAATTTTGTGAATATGGATTCACAAAATGAAGTAGCCACTGTTGACATTTTTTTTTCTCTTCCTCCAACACATAGCTGGAACAAGTATCTGGTGCCGATATATTTCCTTCTTTCTTCTTTTCCAACACCTGGCTAGGACAAGTGTTTGCTGCTGAAATCTCTCCTTTGTAATGAACTCTGTCCAAATATAAATCTCATCCTCATCCAATCTTGTTGAATTAATCACACCTGTAATAAACCCAACAACACCATACCAATCTTCCTTTGCATACCACAAATCACGAACAAGATCCTCATGCAAACCATCATTAATATCTTTTAAACTCACCTCAAATTCAGCATCATATAATTCATAAGAAGTTACCTCTTTGACATATTCATCTTTGCTTGCCTCTTTCATGTCATCAACAATGCATGTAACTACTTCTCCAACTAAGGCACTATACTTCTCTTCCATTGTTGCAATCTTCAAATCATCTTGATCTACTTTCGGTGCACAAATATGGTTATCGTCATGCTCTTCCTATTCACTTTCATCTTCTTCAACTTCTGGTTCACAAATGATTTCCTCTTCGTCCGCTTGCTCTTCTTTTGTATCACATGTCTGATACTCCACTGGATTTTCTATCTTTTCCGCATCCAAGGAATTATCAACAGCTTGTTTCTAGTAATGCGCTCTTCGTTTCTGCAACTTAGCTTCTAATTCATTCACTTGCTTCTGTAAAGCAACTATCAATGCCTCTTGATTTCTTGCCCTAATTTTCTCTAGTCGAGGAATCCTCAGAATCCATCCAATCACAAAAGTCATCTTCTTCTTTCTCTTCTCCATAATCAAGTCTGTAGAAGACAAATCCAGTGTAACACAAGAACCTTGTGCAAACTGCCTCACAATAGGCGATCTGTCTACACAATCAAGAACTTCTTGAAAAACTTCACCCAACTCAAGGTCCTGGTGCAAACTGCCTCACGTTCGGCGATCTATGCACGCTTAAGAACTCCTGCTCTGATAAACTTCACCCAACCAAGGTCCTAGTACAAACCACCTCACACTTCAGCGATCTGCTTGTACACTCAGGAACTCCTACTCTGATACCACTGATGAAGGGCCACACCACCCTTACCAACTCACAACCAAAATTGCAACAAGATGGAGACAAGAGATGACAAAATGTTTCATAAAACTTCCATTAATACTTGAAATTCAGTACAATATTCTCCAAATGAAAGGACTCCAAATTCTTACAATGTAAGAGAGATTTGCTCACTAAGAGCTTCCAACTAGAAGAGCTTACAAAAAAGAGCTTGTTTGCTACACCTTGAGAGCTTCTACTTCTCCAACTTCCTTACAAGATATTACATTCGAAGAGCTTCTACAAGAAATTACTTTTGAAGAGCTTCTACAAGAAATTACATTCGAAGAGCTTTCATTAAAAGAGCTTCTATTTCTCGAACTTTCTTACAAGAGATTACATTAGAAGAGCTTGATTACAAATGAACATAAGCCTTCCTTAAATAGGCACTTACCACCCAAGGCATGATTTATCCACAACATTCTATAATTTCCACAACCTTCTACAATATCTACAACTTTCTAGAATTTCCACCTAAATACAACTACGCACCACCATGTGGCCCAATTAGAAAATTACATTTTCTTTATGGATCACAACAAATATTAAATGCATAATTTAAGGAACTTTCCACAAACTTCTTAAGATACCACCTACACACCTCGATTAATGGAATAAAAACTATTTTATTATTTTTCTATTTACGCCATCTATGCACCTTGAAAATAGAAATTCCTCTTTTCTCCTTTTTTCCTATTTTTCAATTTTTTTTATTATTTTCTTTCTATTTTCGTCACTTTCTCTCTCCTCCACAATTCTTTTTTCTTTTTCTTTTTTAATAAATAATTTTCCCATGCAAGATGCTCCTACATCAGACTCCCCTAGTAGATAGAAAAGTGTGTCCCACACTTTGACGCCAAAAGAAAGATATACAACCATCTTCATTTTCATCACAAGCTTCCACCTCAACAAGGACAAGAAAAAACCAACATGCAAATCTTCCACGTATTTTTTCTAGAAATGCAAAGGTAGGATGTTGAAAAGGAATAATGGTGAATTTGAGTGAGGTGACCAAATTTTTCTTTCAAAACCATATGTGTAGATATAAACATTAAGTACAACATGTCCAATATTTTTACAGATATAACACCAAAATTTTCTTTCAAAACCATACATGCAGATATAAACATTAAGTACAACATGTCCAATATTTATGCAGATATACGCATTAATTACATTAAATTTTTCTTTCAAAACCATATGTGTAGATATAAACATTAAGTACAATGTGTCTAATATTTTTGTAGATATACACATTAATTACACCAAATTTTCCTTTCAAAACAATATGTGTAGATATAAACATTAAGTACAACCAACTCAATAAGGGTACAAGAATAGTTTATTCCCCTAAAGAAGGATCATGTCAAATAATACAAGGGAATTTAATCAAAATAGGGTCACAATCACTAGATTGTTGTCTAACTTTCAAAGAGAAGGCAATGAAAAATGTTATTGTCCTTGCAAGAGTTGTAATGAGTTCAAGACAAGAAGAATCAAAATCAAAATAACTAAGATACATTGTAGGGAGAATTGCCACATTAAAGGGGGGTTTGAGTATCATCCATTGATAAGTTGCTTGGTATATTGTTTTTGCAAATAATATGCATATGAACCACAAAATGGGGGCTTGATTATCATCATTTTTATATAAATTTATCTCCCCAGGGTAGTACATGATATGGACCACCACATCTTGGAGGAACAAGGAGGTGTAAATATGGAGGAACATGAAGGTGTGAATACAAAAAGAGAAGACCATGATCCCATGAAAGATGATGATCATGTGCCAAAAAACACATTTGCAGATGATGGTACTAAATTATTGATCCATGACACATTTGGTACTTGTGGTGGTATTGTAGATGATGATGATTGTTACCCATAAATGGTATACATATATTCTTGCACATAAACATGGTAACACTTCAAATTTTGTAAAGAAATTAGGTCCCCTTTTGAAGTCCCATTGTGAATCTTAACCTTTTCGACATTTTTGTCTCCCAGTTGAACAAATTCATGAACTTGAACATTAAACACTTCATTCATTGTTCAAGGTTCATCAATTCATTAGTCCTTTTGGTTGACTCAAAAAAGAGTTAACCACTCCACGAATATTATCACTCATTGTTGATGTTGAACTTGAATATTGAACACTTTGTTCAAGGTTTAAGTTCATAGTTTCACCTTCATGTCTAGTCTGTTGTTATGAGCATAGTTTCCAATATATCGTGACTATTGAACTTTAACATTGAAATGTTTTGTAGTTGAATTTTTCATGTTCACTCAATCATAAAGATGAATGCTTTCAGAATGTGTGGAACTCGGGTATTTTTTAATGATCATAACTCATGTCATGTCATCAATCTTGTCATCCATCTGCACGCTTTAATTCCAGGGTTTATGTCTTCAATGGAAGCTACCTTATTTTCATTCCCCTGCTATTTCTACTTTTGGTAAATATTTTTTTGTTTGGTTTGGATGTACACAGTGATAGCTTAGGCTTTCTATTTTTCAAGTTGGCATGTGCTTAGCTCAGTGAGTCGCTAGCCTCTAATTTTTCAAGTGCCATTTCCTTCTACATTTCTTTAGAGTTGTGCATTCTTCTATATCATTTTTCTCTGGTTAAATTTTCATCATGACCACTCCTTTCTACCCAAAGCTACCTGACATAGTTAGGGAGTCTGTTATTAGTAGCATTCTTCCCAATGTGGAAGATACTTTCTTGCTAAGGAAGATATGAGAGAATTGCTACCTAGATTCATGAATCCAAAACCTAGTTCCATATCCCAGAAAGTCTCAAATAGTGATTTATTGCAAGTGTATGCCTTCCCAGAAGCCTTCCCCTGCCCTAAGTTAGTCTTAGCATGTAGAGATAGATATGATGCAGTAGAGAAATTTATTTTTGCTTTCAATGGCATAGTCTTGGTATATGTGAGCCAAGTTGTTGTCATGGGTGCTCTGAGAGTTCCCTCGCATGAAATTTATGAAGACTGGATAATCAGTTCTTCCTATGCCCAATTTTCCACAAATTTCATAGAGTTGAACAACAACATTGCTAAAAGCTGGCTTTTAAAATATGAGAGAGGGGGTTCCCATCTTGCACCTCCATTAACTAGAGAACACGTGATCCCTGAAATTAACGATGTTATTACACTAAATGGAAACCTACATGCCTTTCAATGGGAGAACTAGATGTACTTTTTCATCCAGATAATTCTAGGGGAAGATAAGTTCATTGATTGATTGGTAGATATAATAGCTACTAGGTTGCAGGAAGAACTCTCTTAGGTTTTTGGAATGTTTGGTTTCTATATGACTTCCTACTTGTTTTACATTCTAGCTTGCGATAGAGAATGGAAAGGATTATTGAACTCAAAACTAGAACCCAAGTATGTCCATCTATGAGTATTACCCTCTATTAATGAAGAGTAAAAACCCTAAAGGGTTTAAAATAGTCCAAGACACCTTCCTGGCCAAAATGGCATTTGAATTACAAGGAAAAGAGAATATGAGATTGATAGAGTAAGCCACCTAGTTAATCAATATTTATGGTAGTTTCTTTACCCAATTTCCCAAATTCACTTATCACAAGATTGGGGGATACAAAGAAAATCCACTAGAGCTACCTTGTCATTACCTTGACCATTTTGTGTTGATGGAAGTATGCAGACAGTTGGCAGACATTGAAAAGAGTTGTAAGAAAAGGAAAGGTTCAGGTTACACATTCCCTGTCAAGCTTGGACACTATAAATGAAAAACCATTCAAGATACCCTCAAGCTCAAAGTCAAGATAAAATCCATGAGCTTACTAAATTACTCTGCTAGATCCAATTTTGATAGCCAAGAATTCACCACAAAGTACTCTGAACTAAGTTCCTCTTCTTTGCATGTTCCCCACTTAGAAGATTTTAGGGTCAATTATCAAAATGATTTTGAAGTTAGAAAAAGGATATGGGCTAGACTAACGTTAACATAGATTAAAAAGTTTAGTCTCCCATTAGATGTCTCAAGCATAACTAAAGATGATGACAAAGAAACTGTTGACCTTTCTTACATTGAAAAAGTAGAAGCTTACCCATTATTGGAGATTGACTAAACAATGCCAGAGGAAGATGACTTGCAAGAAAGAACCCTACCTATATTAGCCAGAATAGAGAAATGGCTCATGAAAAAGAAGTAATCAAGATCAAGGGCCCATAGTGTTCAAAGGGTTCATGGTAGTTCAAGTTCGCCCTTGGTTATTCTCAATTCTAATAAGGTTGTTTCTTCTCCCACTGCACAAAAGCTGAAATCAAGTGTTGAAACTAAGCATCATGTTCAAAGTTCATTTTAGATCCCTCCATCTATTAAGTGGACTCACTCTCGTACCAAGAAGAAGAAAGAGCAAATCAAAGGGCTTGAACAAGATTTGTGACCAATCAGCAATGATAGAAATTGATCTTAGAGAGGAGACAGAAGGAACGAGGGAATACCTAATAGGAAAAATGGAATAGGGGTGTCAACAAGTGATAGAAGGTGCTAATACTTTGAGTGTGATCTCTCTCATTTCATCACATGTGTTATAGACTCCTCCTCCCAAAGATAACCCTCTTGGATCTAATTGGTTTCAGCTTTCAATGTGCAAGAAGAGAAGCATAGTGTTAGCAATGCTCCCAATGGGTGATATGGTAAGTAAATGTCTTGGGAATACTCCCAAGACCAAAATGCCAAAGATTAAGACCCTAGTGAACATTGATGAAGATATAGGATAGTGGGTTACAGAGGTAATCAAGCCAACAACTGAGAAAAGTATAGACGAAATACAACCCCAAGACTATGTGGCAGAGAAGACTATCCTTGATCCTACTTCCAAGGCCACTGATTTAAAGATATGGAATGTAGAGAACAAAAAAATTTCCTAGTGGATATGGAAGGATCAAAGAGATAAACAAAAATTAAAATAGTCAATGCGAAAAATGGTTGAGTACATTCACAAGCTTCAAAGTCCACATGCAGAAGCCTTGTTGAATGCCATTTCGGTTATTGATGTTTAGTCTCCCTTGATCAAGAACTTCATCATGTAGGTTAAAGTAGATCACTCCATCGCTCAAGCTTATGATGATTGATTGAACATTATGCATGCTTAGGAAACCAATTATTTTTCTCATTTTACCATTACCAATGCAAGAGCTAATAAGTCGACAATAGCCTTAGAATCATAAATTAATACCTGGGATTCTGAGAAAATCAAATGGGATGAATATATGATTGATATTTTTGATGTTCAAGAATATGGCATAAACAAATTTATGAATGAAGTCCCTAGAGACAAGATCAATATCAACTTTATGTTCATCACCCGAGCTAATTTGGAGTGGAGAAACATAGTAATGGAATAGGGGTTAGAAGAGTGCTCTAAATTTCTTAAAGAGGTAGGAATCCTGATTGCTAACATAAAGTTTATTGGCATGAAGATCATGGGAAATGAGAATCGAAGTGAAAATCCCCCTAAGGAAGTGGAGACAGCCTTTTTCTCCAAAATTAAGTTGCTGAAGGAAATGAGTGAAGTCTCTATTCACGATCTAACCATCATCACTCGGGAAGACTCTATGATGATTATCTATACTGGTCACTTGGAGGTACAAGACAAAAAGTTAGATCATATCTTTCAAATCATGAAAATGTGGAAGCTCCAATTGGAACAACAAGGTGTCCTACAACAAAAGGAGCTAGTTGGTTTTCTTGCAATTCAAAAGGCTTGGAAAGAAAGTGGTAGTGGTTGTTCTGACACCCAAGAATCTAATGCCAATATCGATAGTACTGCTAGAGCCTAAAGGAGAAGTGAAGGGTTACCTACATCTTTTTCTTTTTTTAGTTATCTATGTTTTAAAAACTCTATTGTTGGAAATGTTTGATACACGAAAGGGAGTTACCTATTGAAGGAATTCAAAAAGCCCTGCATGGCTATATATATATATATATATATATATATATATATATATATATATATATTAAGCGATCTTAAGGGTCAACTCTCTGGACTTTGCACTATTTTTCTTTTGCTAGTAATTTTTAATTGTTTATTTTAGTTGTTGTTGAATAGTGAATTTAATGATAATAGAAGTAATCGTTTGGTTATTTCTGGAGTATCTATTTGATAATCGTGTGGTTATATTGGTGGTGGTGACAATTGGTATGAAATTCATTTCCATATGGATGTTGTTTCATTAATGGTGTTTTTGTTCTTTTCCTTTTGTTGGTTTGGTGAGCATGACCATAGTTTTGAATTTCTAAAGATTGTATGTCATGTGGCATATATCTAACAGTGTGATTACTCAAATCTGCAATATTCTTTTATGGTTATGAAGGGATGTTTACATCTTTCCTTAAGTTCTTTCAGGTAAAAAAAAATGACAATTATAATTCATTTATGATAAGAGTTGTATTGAAAATTATTGTAGAAGGGAGATGTGCCTTTGAAACATATAGAGTCTTTGCAGTTCATCAAGACTGGTGAAAGTAGGTTTTCTTATTAACATAAACATAAACAACTGGGGGGGGGGGGGGGAACCATTCACTAATTTTTCTAACTGTTTCATTTTAGTTGAAGAGTCAACAGTTTCTAGAGAGGAGTTTGAAGATGGCCTATGGACTTTGGATTTTGATAGAAGTTGTGCTTCAATTGGTTCATGTGTTGGAGTGGTGATAATTTCATCCTCAGGTGAGATTATTCCTAAAGCTTGCAAACTTGAATTTGAAAATGCAAATAAAATCGTAGAATATGAAGCCCTACTTCTAGGTCTTGAGGAAGCAAAAAGGAAAGGGATTAAGCTATTAAGAGCTAAAGGAGATGTTGAACCAGTGGTTAAATAGGTGTGAAATATCTTTTTTGTAAAGAACCCCAAGATGAAGCACTACAAGAATCGATTCTAGGATGAAATTGAAGGTTTCGAAGAATTTTCCATAGAATTTATGCCCAGAGAATACAACACTTTGCTGACTCATTGGTTGGTTCTACATCCTCAATGATACCACATTCAAATTTTCAAAATGATGTTTACATGATCAAATTGGTTCATTGTTTGAGTATACCTGATAATGCAAATTCCAAGAAATTTTTTGATAATGGGTCTATGCCATTTCAATTTCTATACTTCAAAGGTTTAGACCCTAATGATTTTGAGATTCCTATAAACCTCGAGCATGGTCCTGAAAAGGATTTCATTCAATTGAAAGACAACCATATTCCTAAAGGCCTAGTCACATTGGAATCAATCTTTGATCACAACGATTATTGTTTCAATAAAAAAGTAAGAGAAGTAGAGAAGATTTCAGGGGACTGTGAAAAGGTGAATATTGGTTTAGAAGATAATCCTAAGTGGTTCAACTTAGGAAAATGTTGCAATGAGTCTAAAAGGAATAGATTCTTCAAGTTGTTAAAGGAGTTTGGTGATGTGTTTTCCTAGTCCTATGAAGATTTGAAGGATTTCCACCAAGGGAAATTCAAACATGAAATTCCCCTCAAACTAAATGTTGCCCCTTTTTGTCAAAAGCTTCAAAATTACAACAAAAAGGTGGCTGATGCAAATTTTAATGAAGTGGAAAAGATGTTGAAAGCATGTATAATTTATCCCATTCATCACTCCACATGGGTGGCCAATGTAGTGCCTGTCAAAAACCAAAGTGGTGAGATTGGGATCTATGTAGACTTCGGGAATCTAAATCAAGATAGTCTAAAAGATATTTTGCTCTCCCACACATGGATCACATCCTACGAATGGTAGCTATCTTAGAAATGATGTCCATACTTGATAGTTTATTTGGATACAGTTAGATCAGTGTAGCTCCAAGAGACCAACATAAAATTGATTTTACCATGTCATGGGGAACCTTTGCATATAGTAGGATATCATTTGGGCTCATCAATGTAGGTGCCACCTTTTAGAGGGCAGTGAATTCATCTTTTAGGCACTTGTTGAATAAGATAATTGTCATTCACCTAGATGACATGACAGTTTTCTCAAGGAGGAAGAAACACCTTTTCAAGCTAAAGTTAATTCTACAAAGATACAGAGAACATAGTGTCTCCTTGAAGCCCAAGAAGTCTATTTTTTGTGTTACTTAAGGAAATCTCCTGGGACACCTAGTGTCAAGAGATGGGATCCGAATAGACCCCAAGAAAGTTAAGGTCATTCAACAATTGAGCCTTCCATCTAATTAGAATGGTATTCATTCTTTGTTTGGCCAAATTAATTTCTTGAGGAAGTTCGTACTGGATTTTTCTAAAACAACTAGGCCTATCACTAATCTTCTCAGTGAGAAGCTAGTTTTCAAGTAGAGTGGAGAAGAAATGAAATCATTCAAAGAAGTTAAAATTTCCATTGCTAAGGTGTCAGTTCTTCCTTGCCTAGATTATAAAAAAATATTTTGTTATCCACTGTTACACTAGTGAACCCACAATGTATGTAGTCTTGTTGCAAGAAGATGCAACAGGCTCTGAGGCTTATATGTCCTTCATGAGTGTTCCCTTGAAGAATTATGAACTAAGATATTTTCTAGTAGAAAAGTAGGCCTTTTCAATCATAAAGGCAATAAAACACTTCAGGTATTACATATTGCATTCACACTCAACTATTTTTGTTCCAAGTTCAATTGTAAAGAGTATCCTTACCCAACAGGAAGTGTCAATCAATAACAGGGTTTCTTGGGTATCAAAGGTTCAAGAATTTGATCTTGAAATAAAACCTACCAAGCTAGTAAGACCCTAGGGTTCGTGTAAGATAATGGCAGATGGTAAACGAAACATTGTTGAAGATAACTCGTGTGCATTACTGGTAGACCTTGAAGATGATTGGTTCTCTAATATTGCTTACTTTCTTACCTATGGAGAATGACTTCAACACCTCATTGGTAAGGCAAAAAGAAACATGAGATTAAAACCTACCAAATATACTATTGTTGATGATGTGTTGTATAAGAAGGGTCTCAATGGTACACTCCTAAGATGTGTGGACTAAGATCAACGGGAGAAATTACTTAATTCCCTTCATAATAAGGCTTGCAGTGGTCATTTTTCATCCATAGTGATTTCTTTCAAAATAATGAGAAACGGATTCTATTGGTCTAGAATTTTTTTTTATAAGAAAAATAGGTGTTACAGGGATCCTGAAACCCAGAAGTTAATACATATCAAAAGGCTGATAATAAGCATCAAAAGCCCATCCAAAGTCCATACATATCAAAAGGCTAATAATAAGTAACAAAAGCCCAGCCACAGTACTACGGTCAACTAAAAGGCCAGATCAACAGACAGGCAAATAGCCAAAAACCAAAAACTACAGAAACTAGACAGTCCAAAAGATAGGAAATGAAAAAGAAATGAAAAACCTTTGTTACTCCTCCACCTTTCTTTCCAGCTCCCATAGCCTTTTTGGATCTCCTCAACCATATGCTCCTGCTTTTTCTAACCCATCTTATCCAAGTTGTTGAAGGTAATGTTTGTAGTCATGTCCTCATCCATCATATCTCGTTCTCTATCCTTTTCCCCACTATCCTCTAGGAAGCCCCTGGCTTTCAGCTTTTCGAAAAGAGAAGAGATATTTTCATCAAGAGAATTCAAAATTGAAATCATCTAGTTTGCCAAATTACGATTGTAATTTTCCAAATTTTGAATTCTTTTTTCCACCAATCTAAGGTCATCCCCCTAATTTGTCAAATTTCCATGTTCTAACTTCTTCCCTTGGTTTTTTAACTGACCCACTCTTTCTTTGACCTCCTCCAATTCATGGTAAAGCCATTTAATTGACTTGAAATTGTTAATCATATTATTTCTAGCATTATTTATCAAGAACTATTTAGCAGCACTTCCTCTAAAGTCTATGGTTAGTGAAGAACTATTTAAACAGTGGGGGTTTAGACTTTATAGGACCTCTAAACCTAGCCTCAAGTGCAGGGCACACCCATATTCTAATAGCCATAGATTACTTCATCAAGTGGGTTGAATCAATACCTGTCAAAATGACTACCTCTAAAGTGGTGAGTAAATTCTTAACGAAGATTATTCTAGTCAGATTCAACATCCCTGAGAAACTAGTAATTGATAATGCCCAAAACTTATCCTCGAGGGAACTAGAGTTGTTCTACTATGATAATGGAATCTGGTTGTCTCATTCCTCTTATTACTTTTTGTAGGGTAATGGTTAGGCAGAATCTTCAAACAAGAATCTGATTTAAATTATGAGGAAAGCGGTGAGTGTTAATGCAAAAGATTAGCACAAAAAGTTTTTGAAGCACTATAGGCTGATCAAACTACTTGTAAGAGAGAAATCAAGATGACGCCACTTGAACTAGTATGAGGTCGAAGCACAACTATCTCTACCATTAGAATTGGCCACAGTTAAGTTACAAAAGGTAATTGAGGATGAAGTGTTTTAGAATTCATTAGAGAAAAGAATCAGTTATCTCACGAGGATTGAAGAAGAGAGGGAAAGAGTAGTGGACCATATAACTATTCACTAGGCATGGGTTAAGAAGATTTTTGACAGGAAATCCAAGCCTAGGAATTTCATTAAAATGATAAGGTATTGCTTTGGGATAAAAGAAGAGAACGAAGGGGCACACGTGGAAATTTTGAATCACTGTGGAAGGGGCCATTCAAAATTAGCAAGGTTCTTGGGCCAAATTCTTTCAAGCTCATGTAATTAGATGACATAGATTTACCGCTGTCCTATAAAGGACAGTCCTATAATGGACAAGACTTGAAGCTTTTTAAGCTTTAGTTTTTTTGTTTCACAATTTTTTTATGTCTTAGTTTAGGTTCCTTTCTATTTTGGTTGTGTTTTAGCTTAGGTTTTGTTCCTTGTAGTTACTCTTAGTGCAAAACTAGAGATGTATGAATTCTCTTCTAGTCACTAATAGTCTGAATCCCTAGTTAGAGCCAGTTATTACCATAAATGGTCCACATATATTTCTTACACATAAATGTGGTAACACTTCAACTTTTATAAAGAAATTGGGTCCCCTTTTGAAGTCCCATTGTGAATCTTAACCTTTTCAACATTTTTGTGTCTCGGTTTAACAAATTCATTAACTTGAACATTGAACACTTCATTCATTGTTCAAAGTTCATTAGTTCATCATTCCTTTTGGTCGAGACAAAAAAGAGTTAGCCACTCCATGGATATTGCTACTCATTATCGATGTTGACTTGAACATTGAACACTTTGTTCAAGATTCAAGTCCATAGTTTCACCTTTGTGTCTAGCTTGTTGTTATGAGTGTGGTTTCCAATATATCATGACTATTGAAATTGAACATTGAACTATTTTTTAGTTGAATTGTTCATGTTTACCAGGTCATAAAGATGAATGCTTTCAGTACCAGATGTGCAGGTTGACAGCTCAGCAAAAGTGCAATGTTACTAAATCTATGAAAAATATTTGTATTAATGAAGAGTTAAGGGTAATAATGGTAAGCAATATCACAGCAGGTGTGGAACTCAAGTGAGTTTTAATGATCATAACTCTTTCCTTATCATCAGTCTTATCATCCATTCGCATGCTTTAAGTCTATGTTTTACGTCTTAAATGGAAGTTTCCTTATTTGCATTCCCCTGCTATTTCTACTTTAGGTAAAGATTATTTTCTCTGCTTCGAATGTACATGGCAATAGCTTAGGCTTTCTATTCCACAAGTCTACATGTGCTCATCTTGGTGAATCTCTAACCTCTAATTTTTCAAGTGTCATTTCCTTATGCATTTCTTTAGAGTAGTGTGTTCTTCTATATCATTTTGCTCTGGTTAAATTTTTGTCATGATCACTCCTTTCCACCCAAAGTTACCTGAAAAGGTTAGGGAGTCTGTCATTAGTAGTATTCTACCTAACATGGAAGACACCTTCCTTGCTAAGGAAGACATGAGAAAATTGCTAGCTAGATTTACAAATCTAAAACCTAGTTCCATATCTCAAAAAGTCTCAAATAGTGGCTCGTTGCTAGCATCTACCTTCCCAAAATCCTTCCCCTTACCTAAGTTAGTCTTATCATGTAGAGATAGATATGATACAACTAAAAAATGTATCCATGGTTTCAATGGATAATTCTTGGTATATGTGAGCCGATTTGTTGTCATGGGTGCTCTGAGAATTCCCTTACATGAAATTTATGAAGATTGGACAATCAGTTCTTCCTATGCCCAATTTTTCACAGATGTCATAGAGTTAAATAATAACATTGCTAAAATTTGGCTTTTCAAATCTGAGAGAGGGGATTCCCGTCTTGCACACCCATCAACTAGAGAACACATGATCCCTGAAATTAAGGATGTCATTATACTACTGAATAGGTTAAAGGGAAACCTGCATGCCTTTCATTGGGATAACTAGATGTACTTTTTCATCCAGACTATTCTAGGTGAAGATAATTTCATTGATCAGGCATATATAATATCTACTAGGCTGCAAGAAGAACTCTCTCAAGCTTCTGAATGTATGGTTTCTATATGACTTTCTACTTTTTTTATATCCTAGCTTGCAACAGGGAATGGAAAGGAATACCACACTCAGACTGGAACCCAATTATGCCCATCTATGAGTATTACCCTTTCTTGCAAAAGAGTAAAAACCCTGAAGGTTTTAAAATAGTCCAAGACACCTTCTTGGCCAAAATGGTATTTGAATTGCAAGGAAAAGAGAATATGAGATTGACAAAGGAAGCCACCCAATTAATTGATATTTATGGCAATTTCTTTACCCAATTTCCCTACTTCACTTATCTCGGGATTGGGGGATATGAAGGCAAGACACTATGTCTACCTCACTAATGCCTTGACTTTTTTGTGTTGATAGAAATATGAAAATGTTGCTAAACATTGAAAAGAGTTGTAAGACAAGGAAAGGTTTATTCCCTATCGAGTTTGGACACTATAAATGCAAAACCTTTCAAGATTCCCTCAAGCTCACAGTTGATATCAAATCCATGAGCTTATTGACTTACTCTACTAGACCCAATTTTTACAGCCAAGAATTCACCTTAAAGTACTTTGAACTAAGTTCATTTTCTATGCATGTTCCCCACTTAGAAGATTTATGGGTTGATTATCAAGATGATTTCAAAGTTAGAAAAAGGCTATGGTCTAGACTGACATTAGCATAGATTAAAGATTTTAGTCTCCTGTTAGATGTCTACAACGTAACTAAAGAAAAGTATGAAGAAACTATTGACCCTGCTTACATTGAAAAAGTAGAAGCTTACCCATTACTGGAGATTGATTGGACAATACCAGAGGAAGATGACTTGCAAGAAAGAACCCTACCCTTCTTAGCTAGAATAGAGAAATGGCTCATGAGAAAGAAGCAGTCAAGATCAAGGGCCCATAGTGTTCAAAGGGTTAATGATAGTCAAGTTCACCCTTGATTATTCTTAGTTCTAATGAGGTTGTTTCTTCTCCCACTACAGGAAAGCTGAAATCAAGTGTTGAACCTGAACATCATGTTCAATGTTCATTTTAGCTCCCTCCATCTATTAAGTGGACTCCCTTTTGTAATAAGAAGAAGAAAGAGTAATCAAAGGGCTTGAACGAGATCTATGACCAACCAGTAATGATAGAACTTGATCTTAGAGAGGAGACAGAAGGAACAGGGGAATCCCTAATAGGCAAAATGGAACAAGGGCATCAACAAGCAATAGAAGATGCTAATACTTTGAGCATGATGTCTCTCAATTCATCGCCTGTGTGATAGACTCCTCTACCCAAAGAGAGCCTTCTTGTCCCCTATTGATTTGAGATATCAGTGAGAAAGAAGAGAAGCATAGTGCCAGCGACGCTCCTAGTGGGTGACATGGTAAGTAAATGTCTTGGCAAGACTCCCAAGACCAAAAGGACAAAGATTGAAACCTTGTTGAAGATCAATGAAGATACAAGATAGTGGGTTGTAGAGGTAATCAAGCCAACAACTAAGAAAAGTATAGATGAAATACAACCCCAAGACTATGTGGCAAAGAAGACTATCCTTGGTCCTACTTCTAGGGCAACTCATATAAATATATGGAATGTAGGGAACACTAGAATCTCCTAGTAGATATGGGAGGATCAAAGAGATAACTAAGAATTAAAATAGTTAATGTGGAAAATGGTTGATTACGTTCACAAGCTTCAAATTCCACATGCGAAAGTCTTGTCAAATGCAATTTTAATTATTGATGTTGAGTCTTCCTTGAACAAGAGCTTCATCACAGATGTCAAATGAGATATCTCCATCACTCAAGATTATGGTGAGTAGTTGAATGCTCTACATGCTCATCCAACCAATTATTTTTCTTATTTTACAATTATCAATGCAAGGGTTGATAAGTCGATAATAGCCTTAGAAACATAAATGAATGACTGTGATTCTAAGAAAAACAAATGGGATGAATATAAAATCGATATTTTTGAAGTTCAATAATATGGCATAGATAAATTTATGAATGAAGTCCCTCGAGCTAAGATCGAATTTGACTTTTTGTTCATTATCCGAGCTAATTTGGAGTGAAGAAACATAGTAATGGAATAGGGGTTAGAAGAGTGCCCTGAATTTCTTAAAGAGGTAGGATGTCTGAAGGAAATCCTTATTGCTGACATAAAGTGTATTGATGTGAAGATCACGGGAAAATGAGGATTGAAGTGAAAATCTCCCTAAGCAAGTGGAGACAACCTTTTTCTCCAGGATTAAGCTACTAAAGGAAACTAGCGTAGTTTCTATTCACAATCTAACCATCATCATTAGGGTAGACTCTATGATGATTATCTGTACTAATCACCTGGAGGTACAAGACAAAAATTTGGATCATATATGCCTAATCATGAAAGTTTGGAAGCTCTGATTGGAATAGCTAGGTGTCCCACAACAAAAGGAGTTGGTTGTTTTCTTCCAGTGCAGAAGGTTTGGAAAGAAAGCAGTGGTGATTGTTTTGACATCCAGGAATCTCATTGCAATATCAATAGTACAGCTGGAGCTTAAAGGAGAAGTGAAGGGTCACCTACATCTTTTTCTTTTTTTAGTTATCTATGTTATAAAAACTCTATTGTTGGAAACGTTTGAAATTTTGGAAGGGACTTACCTTTTTGAAGGAATTTGGAAAGCTGTACGTGCCTATATATGTAATATTTTAAGCAATTTTAAGGATTGGCTCACTGGACTTTGCACTATTTTTCTTTTGCTAGTAATTTTTAGTTGTTGTTTAATAGTGAAGTTAATGATAATAGAAGTGATCATTTGGTTATTTTTGGAATATCTATTTGATAATCATGTGGTTATCTCATTGGTGATGAAATTCATATGAAATTCATTTCCATATGGATTTTGTTTCATTAATGGTGTTATAGTTCTTCTCCTTTTGTTGGTTTGGTGAGCTTGATCATAGTTTTGAATTTCTAAAGATTGTATGTCATCTAGCATAGATCTAACAATGTTATTACTCAAATCTGTAAAATTCTTTTATGGTTATGAAGGGATGTTTACATATTTTCTTAAGTTATTTGGGGTCAAAAGAATGTCAATTATTATTCATTTATGGTAAGAGTTTTATTGCAAATTATTGTAGAAAGGAGTTGTTCCTTTGAAACATAGAGAGTCTTTACAGTTCATCAAGACTCATTTGTGGTGAAAGTAGGTTTTTCTTGATAACATAAACTTAAACAATTGGGGGGGAAAACCATTCACTACAATGATGATGATTATTATGAGGATGACATATAGGTTGTCCATGATATACCTCTACTTGAGAAGGAAAGCATGACCCTTTTACGAAGTATCTTAATCAACTCTTCTCTTTGTTGTATTTTTTGTTGGTGAGTTTGAAAGTTATGAATGGTTTATCCAACATTAAAATGTCACGTATGCTAAGGTTTGTCATATATGTCATTAGAATCTATAAAAGGTGAAATATGTACCATTAAGATTTTTTATACTAACGACTTATATTTTTTGCTATAGATTGATAGGTGACTATTTGTCACCACCATCAAATGTTCTCCCTTGCTCATACCAAGAATTATGGGCCACTATAGCCAATAGTGGCATGTTGTGATGGTTAAGTTGTTGTGTTGTTATCCTTGCCATCAAGCTTCAAATCTCATGGGGATGAGGTCCCCCGTTTGTGGCCTCACTGGTTCATAGCTCCAGGTCAAAGCGTTTACCCCTCTTTAAAAAAATTTTAAAAAAAGAATTATGGGCCACTATGAAACATGTTGTAATGGAGTATCAAGCAATAGATGCTTGTCCCAAAGATCATGTTATTTATCATAAAGAGGAAGAAAATGCAATAGGATGCCCTGAATGCCATACAAGAAGACATCGAGATGATCAAGTGACAAAAAAAGTGCCTCACAAAGTTCTTTGTTACATCCCCATTATTCCACATCTTAAAAAATTATTCAGGTGTAGTAGCTTGGCACAATTTATGGATTACCATGCATGCAATAGAAATTGAGATGACATTATTCAAATGCTTGCAGATGGTTCAAAATTTATGGACATAGAGGAAAAGTGGTTGCATTATAAAGAAGAATCTCAAAATCTTGGGCTTTCTCTGGCAACTGATGGTGTCAATCCATTTGGAGAGATGAGATATGTTTACTTGGTGTGGCCTATTTTTCTTATCAACAATAACCTTCCTCCGTGGATGTCAATAAAGAGGGAGCATATTATGTTGAAAATTATTGTTCTTGGTATTTTATTATTTTATTGTTATCTACATTTAATTATAAATCTTGGAGTGAAATGACCACAATAACTATTTGATGTTGTTCATTCAACTAGTTAACTACCAAGTGAAAGATATGAATGTATATATGAGCTTCCACCTTCACGTGGTTGGCCCTGATTAGTAGATAATATTAAACTATTCTCAAAACCAAGTGAAATTCAATGTTAACCTATGATTGCATGACAACTAATTGTATGAATCTTTTGGTTTCAAGCAATGTGAAAGAGGACATATTTCAATATGTAATCTCGATTCATATGCATATGACATCAAGTGGAGCTGAAAAAATCCAACGTGTTTGCATTTTTGTTAGAGGTCTTTAATTAGGTATTTTAAGTTATATACCATCACGAATATGTAACTTTGACTCTTATAGGCAAGGGTAATGTCCTCATCATGCAAGCAAATTAAAACTTACTATGTGTTGGCTTGCTAAGGACATTCTCTCGTCCATAGAAGCTAGAGTTCTAATGTTCATGATGGTCTATAATTTTAAAAACTTAATAGACCTATTAAATAAATGTAAACATGGTGGTTTTTTCAGCTTCACCTATTGTCCATGCATATAGAATGCAGATGCACGTGCATTCTCGATTGAGAGTGGCATTCATAAGTTTATCAAATCAATGGTATGGTATTCACATGTACAATTTTGCATTAGCAAGCTTAGTTAATTGTGAGGTATTTTGTAGAGTTTTAATTGATAGTTTCATGATAAGCAGGCAGTATTCTTTGAATTATGTCCAATTATGATATTGTTATTAGAATTCAAGTGTACTTATTAAAGTCAAACTCATTGAACTATGAAATTTTGTTGTAGTGTATGAAGTATTTGAAAGAATGAATTTCTATGGGATTTCCTCAAATTTAAGGATCTATTTGACAAGTAAATTGCATTAGGGTACAATGACTTCCTCAAGGAATGTAACTAATTGGGCTGGAGTAATTTGGATCACTCCTATTCTTGGAGCATATATTGCAGATGCTCATTGGGGACACTACTCGATATTTATCATTTTTTCATGTATTTATATACTGGTATATATCGCACATAAATAAACCTAACCTTTGTTCAAAAATATGAATGACATCATGTTGGTGATAGACATGTGATCTCTATTGGTGATATTTGTTAGGTCCTACCATGTGAAATCATGTCCATTAGATTTTGCACTTGTAGTCAAACTGAGTATACAATATGGTAAGTTCAGAACAACACAAACAAATAGTTTGTACAAGGTTGATTTAAATAAAGTGAAAGTTTGTATCTATGTCCACATATAAGAGCTGAATGATAATGTTGTCAATGTATTGACGTATCGAGATTGATAAGAGGAAAGTTCAAGCTATTTCCAACAAGAGAACTTTCAATCATAGCATGGAAAAATATAAAGAAAAAGCTATAAATATATAGCCAATTTTGTAGCACAAGTATCAGCAAGGTCAAAATATATGTTTAACAAGAACATATAAATAGAAATGTTTCAATGTGGAGAAATAGTCTAGTTTTGACTATAAGAAGTCATCAATTATATCATGTTTGAGTCTATGATCTTGCCATGTATTTTGCTCATAGATATTGGTATTGTTCTATTATCTTATAATTCAAAATTTCTCAACTAATGAAGATGATTTTTTGTAATATAATTGAACTAGGTAGAGTTGAACCTGCTAATGTAGAGTTGAATCTGCTAAGATTATGTTAGCTAGTAAGTATATTTTCCTTGACTAACTAGTCTTACTAAGAGTTGTTTCTTCTATTGTAATCATCTTTGTTTAGTTAGAAGAAAGTTATTTTACTAGAACACAAACAATTATAAGACTTTTAAACCCATCTTAGACTATGAGTTTAGAGTGTAAATGTTTTCTTATTCCTGAATTGGGTATCTTTCTAATGGTGTGATTGCATTCCATCTTCCAAGTATGTTTGGATTGAAATGTTCTAACTTCTAAGTTTTTTATAGTTGATTCTATAGTATATTTTCCATTTTGTTTTTGTTTTTTGTTTGATATAGTATGTTTTGGATTGAAATGTTACTACCATGTTCAATGCAAGGAATGATAATTGTGGCTGCTAGTTGGAAATTGAGAGTTAAAGTCCCTACTCATCCAAGTGAGCTCCATGAATTGAACCCCAAAGTGTACGTTGAACAGGGAAGATTCCCTATTTCTCACACTCCCAACTTGAGGTAAGTTTACCCAATAAACCATCATGTTCAATTGCAATTTAAGATATTGAACTCTAATCTAATGGGTATGCAATTTAGTAGGCAGGATTTCAGATTTATGGGTCAAAGTCTAGATTTATTATTTATTTAATATTATTTGTTCAGATTAATTATTATGTTAAGAAAATTAGTTCAACATTTTGGATCCATCATTATAAGAGAGCTCAAGAAGAATTGTGACTCGAACTCAAGACCTATAATTATTATGTGTTAAACTTGAATAGAATTTGATAGGTTCATCTGAACATATAGATATTATAACCCAATCCATTGGATAGGTGTATTTGAGCATAGATATTCCATGATTTACTTATTAGAAATAGAGAAGTCTTTTTAATCTGATTTATTGATTAGAAAAAGAGAAGTATTCTTAATAGAAAGATTTTTACTTTCAGTAATATATAGTAGAATTCGATAGGTAAGAAGCCTCTCACTGATTTTGTGAGGTACATTAGTAGTTTATTAATGTTAACATAGCCCAGCCTTTTAAAATCAGCAATTTATGAGAGCAAGGCCTTGAAAACTCTTAAACAATGTAATATGTGTGCTCTTTACTACAAGTATCCTACATATTCAGATAAGCATATGTTGGTTAGATAGACTACCCTTTCAAGGTTAGTGAGGCTTATAGTTAAAGATAACATATATGTATCTTGAAGACCCTTAATATCCAATAGTAGTAGAGATTTTTCTATTCCTTTTTGTCCTGTAATCATAGGACACATGTTTCCAGAAGCTCCTTTTGATACGAAATTATTTTCCTTCTTCTTCTCCACCACATAGCTTGGACTTATATCCCCTTCTCCTCTTTCTCTATTCATAGACCCACATTTCCTTTAAATGATGCATGCATCAAATTTTAAAATATGTCATCTTTGGGGATCTCTCTTCTCAAGTTATTAAAAGACAAATTCAAAAACTGAAGCATATTTAGGAACTTTAGAGAGGTGGGCATCAAACCTGACTATTTGTTGGAAGACAAATCCATGCTTACAAGACTCTTTAACTCACTGAGAGAATTTTGCATTGGACCTTCCAATTCATATGATGAAAGCTTCATATAGTCAAGTTGTTCATAGCTTCCTAAAGTGGTTAGAATTCAACCTTCTAATCTGTTAACTAAAATATCAATGGCTTGAACATGAATCATCTTTCCGATTTCTCGAGGCAAAGGTCTTTGAACTGAATTTTTTAATAAATTTAAATATATC
Organism: Cupressus sempervirens; assembly: GCA_028749045.1. Taxonomy (NCBI): domain Eukaryota; kingdom Viridiplantae; phylum Streptophyta; class Pinopsida; order Cupressales; family Cupressaceae; genus Cupressus; species Cupressus sempervirens. The sequence continues at coordinate 491,607,066 of CM053791.1, read as the reverse complement.
TACAAATTAGCAAGACTAGCCACTTCATGGAGGACACATCCACTAAACTTATTGTTGGAGAGGTCCAACACTTTCAATTTGTAGCATTTCTCCTAACTTACAGGGGCATTCCTAGGGAATTGGTTGTGGTTGAGTACAAGATGTGTTAACTATTGAAGGCAACCAATTGTCTAAGGGATCTCTCCAAAAAGAAAATTATGACTCACAGATAGCTTCCTATGGATTTTTATTTCTCCAATCTGATTGGGTATTTTTCCTTCTAGCCAATTGTTATACAACAAAAGTCTTTGCAACTTATTCAAGGTTTCTTAGAGAGGATGGGATGTGGTATTTAAGGAGATTAGAAGATAAATTAGGGTACCTCATATTGGTGGGGAGTTTCTCTAGCAAGTATCCAATCAAATGATTGTGATCAATCTATAATTGATTAAGACTTGTACAATTCTAGATGGTTGTAAGAATGGGGATTATGAAAATGCTCCCACTGACGAGTTGATTAGATGAAGGGATTAGAATTTGAAGAATTGAAATCATGTTGAACTCCAATGGTACTGCTCCACTGAGATGATTGAAAGACAAGTCAAGTCTAGTTAGTTGGGGACAATTGGCAATAGTGGCTAGGATGGTAGCTTTTAGTTGATTTCCCTATAGATATAGAAACTCAAGGCTAGAGAGCTTTCCCAATTCTAGTAGGATTTTACCAATCAAGCTATTGTTCTAAAGGGTCAATTCTACTAAGCCTAAACTATTTGAGATTGAGGAGGGAATAGGGTCTGTTAAGAAGTTTTCAATTAGAGGAAGGGATGCCAAGAGAGATTGCATTCACAATGGAATAGGGTTTGTTAAGCAGTCTAATCTTAATGCATGTATGATTTTTTGCAATTGCCACCTTCAATGTAGTGGTTGTGTTTCTTCTTCAATCCACCAAATGGAGCCCAGAGTTTAAATGGCCACAAAACTTTGTTCACTTTTTTGAATTTGGGGCCAACAGTAACAATCTTGTGGATAAGATCTTCAATACAGATTGTGTTTACCTAAAACTTGTTCACAAGCAACAAAGTAGAAATAATAAGCACTGGGAAAGTATAATAACTAACACAAAAAGGCATCATAAACCCGAGTACCTTTTCAATGACAAAGTTGTTAGTTAAAGGAATGTGTTGCTTATCAACCTTTCCATAACCTCTCTTGTAAATCAACTCTCTTATGCTTTTTAAATTTGGATATCTAGAAAAAATTAAGCAAGAGAATTAAATTATAGTAGACACAAGAATCTATGAAATAAGAAAAAAAATGATCTACATAATGCTTATAACTGACTAGGAACATACCCAAAGGTCACATATGGCTCAACCTGATCCAACATGTTCATTTTTGCTTTGTTCATTTAGAAACACATCATTGAAGATCTGAAATGAAGTGCCATAGCAAGTCAATATCACTGGAATATTGTATATACATCCAAAAGTGATCACTAACCACTTTTTTAGAAACAAAAAGTGCAAAAGAGACAGGTCAAGCTGAAAAAGAACCAACCTGCCTCAAATGCAAAAGTCACAAAATTGTTCTTGTCTTTGGATGCATATCATTAAACATTAAACATTAAGCAACATTTTCTTTTAATAATTTGGCTAGTAGTTGTAATTGTGATGGCATGTTCCCATGGCTAGCCCTCACTTGCATAGCACAGTTGTCACAGAACTATCACAATTACAACAGATCAACGTCACTTTCACAACACAATCGTCACATGGACATCACAATTATGACAAAGGATTGGAAGCTTAAGGCATCATCATTATGATGGCCTACTATTACAATTGCGATGGTGTCAACATGAACTCTTGTCCATTCATGCTTCCAAGTTACAATAGTTATATTCATCACAATTGTGACAGATGCCCTTATCATTGTGATAGTAAAAGTATGAGACATGTCTGACAAGACAAGAGCCATTTTTTGGTTCTATTGCTTGGGCGAGAGGTGGTCATCGCAATTTAGGCCCAAATGTAGTAGTTTTGGTTTAGTAGGAAACAAAATTTTGTGGCTCTAAGTTTGGTAAAAGCAAAATACATAGTAGTTAGCATGGCAACATGTGAAGCTATATGGCTTTGAAAGCTGCTAGTAGCCTTGTTTGGTCAAAGTGTTGAGATTACTATGATACATTGCGACAAACAAAGTTGCATCAAGTTGTATGTGAATCTAGTGTTTCATGATAGGTCTAAACATATAGACATCAAGTATCACTTCATTAAAGATTATGTATAGTGAGATATTTTTAAGCTATAGTACATACCTATAGAGGAGCAGGTAGCAAACATTCTAACTAAGGCATTAGAGAAGGGTGTGTGTGAACTATTTGATAGAATATCTGACTAACTATGAGTTGTTTAGCTATATCTGCAATGATCACTCCTCACATTTCCCTTACCACATTGTGTTGCTAGATTGTCTAAGCCATGTTGAACATCATTAATCCATCCAATTAGGGTTTGTTTTTGTGTCTATAGATTACCTACAAATTTTTTTATAGAATGTCAAACCTTTTTTTGTCCACTATGAACCCCCAACCTGACCCAATCATAGCCCAGCAACTACTTGAGCACATGATAAAAGTTGAAACTAACAATGCAACTCTAAAAGACATTGTTGTTGCAGTGTTCGCAATCTCTCTTTAGCTCTCTAATCAATTGAAAGAGGTTGAATCTGAGAATCAAATTATTCTTGATATCGTGTTGTCCCTATGCGAGATAGTTAATGATTTGAAACAACACGTTAACAACTCTCTCACAATTACACAGATGGATTTGAAGGAACATCTTAACTATTGCCTACAACAAAACTCAATCACTGACCTAAATAAAATTCAAGATACAATCTAGCACACAATGCAATTGATGGATATCCATGATTTAAAGTTGAAGCAAGAGGAACTCAAGAAAAAACAATGCCCCTTACAGATCAAAATAGAACAACAGATGAAATCATGGGCATCTATTTGCAGCAACCCCATTTCTTCCTCCCCTCCTCCTTCTACTACTCTTTCTAGTGTAGAGAAACTAGTCTAGACTAAGATAGCAGATGAAAGGGTCAAGCGTGCTCATGAGCTAAACTTGAGGGTACACGGTCTCCCTCTTCCTTTCCCTGAGCCTCTTGCAGCAAGCTACTCCTTCCTTAAAGACCAACTAAATATCAATGACATCTCACTTGATTGTGTTGGGTTCGGCATGACAATACCCTCTTTATCTAGTTCCTTTCACTTGCTGACTACCTTCAAACTCTTAGGGCAAAGAGGAAACTCTTCTCTCTCCCCATCAAAATTTATCTTGATGAGGATCTCACCAAATCATAGGTAGTAGAACTTAAGGAGGCTCAAGTTATTGTTGTGGCTGCAAAATAGGAGAGGAAATGGGTAGTGATCAGAAACCTCAAGGTTGTGATCAAGACACTTTCCCTATTGGTTAGGATTCGAGATTGAAGTAGGTCCTAAACACTACAGACATTTCTTTGGTAGCAGCACTTTTATCATTCTTCTTTCTTTCTCTTCTCCTCTCTCTCTCTCTCTTTCTTTATTTCTTTCTTTGAGCTTGGATCCCTACTCCTTGTCAAGGTGGTTCTCGCTCGCTTCTTCTTTTGGTTTTTTTTTTTTGTTTTTATTCTTTCACGGATATCATTCGATGTTCTCCTATTCATTGCTTTCATGGTTGTAAGTTCTTAGTCCCATAGACCTTTTTTGGTCTTTCGTTGGACATTGATAGAATTATCTTATCTTATCTTATCTTATCTAGATACCATAATTTTGAACAAAAAGACAATTTGAAAATACATAAAACATGTAAATACATGTGTTTTAAAATATGCAATGATTCTTCAAGAGTGAGACATGCATATTTAAGTGTCCAGAAAATTGGGTTTTTTATTTTGTTTTTTGCATTTGGATCCATGTCTAAGCATTTGGACAAGTCATTTTTGCATTCACAAGTAAAAAAATGATCAATTTATATGCATTTATGAACCACAGTTTGACAAAACAACCCAAAATTTTGCATGAAAATGCCACATTTTTGTTAAAAACACTTGAACAAATAGCATTTCCAGCCCATACATTTGGATCATTAGGGGTTTTTTTTTTTTAATGGTTGTTTATGAGTTTTAGTGCATGTTATTTCCTTTGGATATCACATTTTTGGCATTCTCAAGTCAAATTCGACCCTTCATCACCCATTAATATTTGTTGAATGCAAGTATGAAAGAAGTCAAATTATTGCTTGAGAATCTAGATTTGGAGGAGAATTGGTCTTCAAAGTTCATGATTCTTGCTTTTTTGGCTTTTTGATCTCTATGTAACTGGATATTTTCAAACTTGCTCATCAATTCATGCTTATCTTGCTATTTCCATGCATATGTTAGCTAGAATGTTGCACACTTGTTGATATAGATGCCATGAAAAGTGCTTTTTTTTTAAATGATGAAAATTCTAATTTTCATACTTGTGGCTTTTTTCCAAATTCCAAATTTGAATTTTCATTTTGAAGTAACTTGTTTGTTGACATGTTTGAGTCTAAGACCAAAGGCATGTGTTTGTTTTGTGCTTGTCTTCATTGTTTGCTTTTTTTCGTTGTTTGCTTGCTTGCTTTCTCATTTTTCTTCTTTTGAAAGAAATTGCAAGTTCTTTCCCAAGAACTTGAACGCATTTCACTTCACTCCACCTTCCACCTCTTCGTGCAAGTACATCATTTCATTTCATATTTGTCATTACATGCCAAAGCACATTGCATCCATTCCTTTCATGTACAATTACACTTTAAGATCAATTACATGTAATTCCACTTTCCATGTCATGACACACTACATCTCATTCTCCACATGAGATTGCATGTAATCTCACCCTTCATCTACATTTACATGCAATCTCATCCTTCGTTCCCATTTACATGCATTTCCATCTTCTGAACCTAAATGCATGTTCATTTTACATGTAATCCACTTTACGTGTAATGACATCTAGAGAACCCATTTTTTACTAAAGGTCGCACTTTCCAAGTCAAAAAAATTCATTTGCACGTATCCATATGCATCCCAACTTGTATTCTTGGCCATACCCACGAAAGCCCATCATTGCCCACATGCAATCTATCTTTCCAAGTCTAACTATGGTCCTTTCCATCCAAATAAAGATATTTTCCAGTTCATTTATAGCCATCATATGTGTTCGACAAGTGCCTACTCTATACTTTGAATACCCACCCCTCATGGATTCATCATTGTAACTCAAATCTCAAAATTCTCAAGGATTCAATCTTATTGGAAGATGTTATCATCTTCATGTTGTGGCACACTCTTCAAGATATTTCAAAACTTCTTCAAAAAAATAGAGATATCCCGTCAAGAAGACATGTTTTGATTCTCAATAAGCAGTAATTCATTTTATCTTCATTTTCCCAATGGTTGTCCAAGAACCTAAATTTGTCTGGGAATGCGCCAAGCACTTTGTTTCAACAAAACAAAACAAAATTTGCAGATGCTTGCTAGAAAGTTGTTCCAAGTTTACCTCTGGACATCATTGAGAAGGTCTTCGATGTATTGGAAAATCCAAAATGTACAAGTCTAGCAAGATAATTCACAACTTGGAATGAGGAAAATCTTGATCACATTGAGTTTTCAAACCACAACTGGAAACTCGTCATGGTGAATGCAATGGCATAGAATATAGGAATCCGCGATCTCGGGATAGCATCGCCAAGTACAAAGCTCTTCAGAACAATCCCTAGGATTGTTTCATTTCTCTTTCATCTTTCTTCTTCTTATTATTTCATTTTTGTAATTGAAGAGGATCTATTACATGAAAATGTGTAATTACATGTAATCCAATAATTTCTCTTATTAGTTAGACCAGGTCAAAGTTGGTTAAGTCACTCCCACTTTTCCCTCCATCATTTTTTCAATTCTTTTGCCCATATAAGGAGTGCCCCCCTCATTTTGGAGCTCTAAGCTAATGAGAATGGTGGTCCATTTACAAGAGCACAAATTTGAGAGGGGTCACAGGTACGAGCATCTGTCAGACTACGAGGCCCCAGTAAGTCATCGAGATCCTCTATTGTTAAGAGTTTTCATGCGTACCTAAGTTTGTTTAGAATTTCATGTGAATTTTGTGATAAATGTGATAGTTTAGGTGTTGTAGCACATTTAGGGTTTCTTTTAGTGTATATGCATTATTTTAGCACATTCAAACATTCTTTTAGCACATACGTGTGGCGAAATTGTTAGATTGTGATGACTGATCAGGAAAGTATTGTACATACTTCATAAATTCTTTGGAGCTCAGGGCATCGCCTTGAAAAAAAAATTAGGCCCTATTTTATCAAGATTTTGGGCCGACATGTAATTATTAATTATAACCCTAAAGTAGTAAAAATACTTGTATAAAAGAGCTTAGGGTTAGGGATTGTTTCATAGTGGTGATGCAAAAATTGGTTCTTGTGACAGTATTGAGCTGTAAGGGGTTATGGATTGTAATCAAGTTATAATCATTGGATCATAATAATATCAAACTTGTTGTTTGGTGGATGTAGCCCTGGGATTGGGTGAACCATGTTAAATCTTGGTGTCTTCTATTCTTCTTTATGTGATCTATTATTTTCTGTTATTAGTTATACTTGCATGTAATCGTTATTTTTGTCTGTGGTTTAATCCTAATAAGTGGTATCAAAGCAAGGTTGGTTTTTTATTTATCCTCTACAAGAAAGTCTCATGGTTGAGTGGGAGTCTCATGGTAGAGTGGGAGCGATGGTAGACGAGGGTAAGCTAAGGGTTGATAGGTTTAATGGGCAGAACTTCTAGTTATGGAAGATGCAAATGGAAGACTATTTTTATCAGAAGGATTTATGGAAGCCTTTAGAAGGCAAAGCCAAGAATCAGGGATCTATGTCAAATGATGAATGGGATCTTTTGGATAGAAAGGCACTTGGAAGCATTCGATTATGCTTGGCACCATCGGTGGCATTTAATATTACAAAAGTGAAGAAATTAGAAGAATTGATGAAAACCCTAGCAACACTGTATGAAAAGCCCTCCACTTCAAACAAGGTATTTCTCATGAAGCATTTATTTAATATGAAAATGGAAGAAGGAAGATCTATTGCAGATCATTTAAATGAGTTTAATACTATTACTAGTTGGTTATCTTCTGTGGGTAAAAATTTTGAGGAGGAAATTAGGGCTCTCTTGATTTTGTGTTTTTTGCCTGAAAGCTGGAATGGCTTAGTAATGGTTGTGATTAATTTTGTTCCTCGATCTAGAACCCTAAAATATGATGATGTGATTAGTTTTATTTTGAGTGAGGAAAGTCGTAGGAAATCCTTAGTTGGATCTACATCAGGAAGTGCTTTGAATGTACAAAGCAATGGCAAAATGACTGAGAGAGGAAGTAATTCTAGAAATTGTGAGAAATCAAGAGGAAAGTCAAAGGGAAGAGGTCTCAATCAAGAGGACCGAACAACTGCTGGTACTGTGAGAAACCAGAGAATAAAAAGAAAGATTGCTGGAATCAAAAGAAAAATGAAGGAGATAAACCAGATGGAGACAAGGAGGCAAATGTAGTAAGTAACAAATCCAAAGAGGATGCTTTTCTTTTGTCTTTAGAAAGTGTTGATGATTCATGGGTTTTAGATTCTAGTGCTTCATTTCATGCTACATCTCATAGAAGTTATTTCATTGATTATGTCCAAGGGGATTTTGGGCTTGTTTATTTGGGGGATAATGAACCCTGTCAAATTGTTGGAAAGGGAAAAATTAAGATTAAGTTGTAGAATGGGAATAATTGGCCACTACATGAGGTAAGACATGTTCCAAGACTGAGTAGGAATTTAATTTCAGCAGGGCAACTCAGTGATGAGGGTTGTGTAGTTACTTTTAATGATAAAAATTGGAAAGTTTTAAAAAGGTTCCCTTGTAGTAGCAAAAGGTGTGAAAGTGGGCACCTTATATCTTTGTACAGGTCATATTGTTCCTTCTACTTTAATTGTTTCAAAGAAAAATGAATGTTAAGGAATAATTGTTACAGTTGAGCAGGGAAAAGAAATAGCTGTTGTAGATTCTGATATAGCGTTGTGGTAAAACAGACTTGGGTAATTGAGTGAGAACGGTGACGAGACCAAATATTGCTTTTATTTCATGATAGTTTTTAAACACTTTGTTGATACTCTATTTTATCTTTGTCAAAACATTTATGGACCTATGTTTACCGAAACCTATGATAAACCTATGGGTGGATACAATGCCATCTTTTGCTAGTATTATATAAATTATGCAGTATTTCATATAGTTATCAAAATGTGTGTTCTTATATTTGAATTTAATTTGATAAATGTTTATTTGCAAACATGTCTATGCATAATAACTAACTTGTTAGCAATGAAGACTAAAAGATGATTAGAAGAATTCAAAAGATGAGCGCCAACAGCATTCAACGAGAAGAGAACGCTAAGGAGCAGCCACGGTGGAGGAAAGTTGTAACGGTTCCAGAAGACATGGCAACGAGTGAGGAGATATGAAGACTTATTGCCTTGTCTGCATTTATACCATGGCAAACAGATGTTCAGACTTTATTATTCCTGCCTTAAGTCATTATTTCTTCTTCCCACCTTGAGTTGTTATATAGGAATTGACCCTAGTTTGTTAGTTTAGCCAGTTAGAAGAAAGAGTTCATAAGAACAGATTGTTAGCTTTTATAGTGAAGATGTGTTTTTACAGTTCTATGTGTTATGTAATGAATTTTTGAAATGTAATGAAATAGTTTTTGGCTTCTATTTTGTGTTAGTAGTTTAGTGAAGCCGACCAAGGGGGCCCACTTGGAAGGTGGATTAGATTAGGATAAAAATAGATTTATTTCCAAGTATCCTTAGTACTGTAAGTAGAAGTTGTAAGTTCCTTCCTGTAGCATCGCACTTCGTGAATGTTCCTGCAGCATATGTAAGAATAGTTGTAGTAGATGAACCAAGTTGGAATATTTGTAGCCTTTCATTTTATTTCTAGTATTCATAGAGTTAAGTGTTAGTTTCCTGCAGCAATAGTGTAAGTTCTTTTTCTTGCATTTTACTTTCCTGCTGCATAAGCTTAGTGACTCATTAAGAGACCTAGTGCACATATTGTCCCAACCATTTGAAGTATACATCCCTGGGTTGACAAGATTAAATGCACCTCATAGTGGGAAAAAAATAGTCCTTAGTTTGAATATATTATTCCTAATCATGGCCCAAAGCATGACTATGATACACCTATTGTGAGGCAGACAATTTTTGGTGTCGTTTCCAAGGATGGTGTCAAGCTAGGAGCATTTTTGAGTCATAGTTCTTAGACAAAGTTTTTTTAGAAATTTCTAGTTTTTAAGCTTCTTTCACCAATGTGAAAAGTTTAATTGCATGCATCGAAGAGGAAGATGATGAGATGAATATGGTAGATTTCTTCCACGGGAGTTTGTTAATTTGAACGAAGAAACTGAAGAAGAAGAATTTGAGTTATCTTTTGAAGACGCAAGCCCTGTTTTTCCTACAACATCATCATCAAGAGCTAAACCAATAGATACAAGTGGTCTTCCACCTTTTACTGAAGTTTTGGCCAGTTTTCTTGATAACACTACTCCGAATCCACCAATTGTTAATCATCCAATCCCTAGTGTCCCTTTCAGCAGCAACCTCATAATCTAATACCTCTAGTCATGGCAAGTCCTACTTTTCCATTTCCTCTCCCAAGCCTTGTAAATATTGATAATCTCAAGAATATACCTGTAGCTGCCCTTCCAAAGTTCTATGGCCTTGCAACCGAAGACCCTGATACTTTCTTATTTGAATTTGACATACTTTATCATAGTTTTGACTACAACATTGATGCCCATAAGCTTAAATTGTTCCCAGCAACATTGAAAGAATCATCTCTATGATGGTTCATGGGCTTAGGAGCCAATGCAGCAGGAAATTGGGATGAAATGCAAACTCTTTATGGATAAGTACAAAGGGTATTGCAAAGAATTTGGTTCAAGAGGAGATGATGTCTTCAAGATATCTCAGAAGGAGGAAGAAACATTGGAAGACTATGTTTCACATTTTTTATATACACTGTAGAAGAACCCTTAGCATGTGTTCTCTGAGGATTCACAAAAGCTAGTCTTTCTAAGAGGTGTGAATGATGACTGTCTAGAAGCACTAGACCCAATGGCTGGTGGTGATGTATACCAAGCTTCCTGGGGGACCTCAAGAAGATTTGTCAGAACTATTCAAGGTCAACCATGAAGAAAGGTCGAGGATCTCATTCCACAGTCACTAAAGGAATCAATCAAGGCATTTCAAAGCTCGAGATATCTAACCTATTGTCAAATTTCAAACAAGACATCATCAACGATGTCAATACACATCTTGATACAATAACTGCAAAGAAAAAGTATGCAGAAGCTAAGCTACAAATAGCTGAATACTGCCCTCATTGTTGGAAGCAAAAGAAGGATAGCTAATGTAAACTGGTCGCAAGCATGGAGAACCAACATCTTCCAACTGAGTACGTCAAGATAGATGGAGATGATGAGCAAGTATTCTTTGTTGTTCAACACTGACCATGGGCCCAACATCAAGGTATGCCTCAAGACCCTTTGTAAAATTCAAATTCATATGGTAATCAATGGAAAAACTGTAATTCCCAAGGTCCTCCACAATATCAACCTAATTGGAAAATGTTGGGCAAAACAACCCACAAAAATCCCAACCGCCTTGGCCTAACCAACAAAGTAACCAGTGGTAGAACCAATAGAACTACTAGCAGAACTAGTAGAACCAATGGCAACCACCCCAAGGGAATTGGCAATCTATGAACCAATGGAGGGGATCTCAACAATGGCCTAACCAAAACACCTCCAGTTCAGCAACCTACTCTAATGCTACCACCTACAAATCCTAGACCTCAATAGCAAACATAGTTACCTACACAACCTCAGCCAAACCCAAATAGCCAGCAGCCACAGTAGCCCATGTATAGTGATGATGCTCAACAGTATCCTTCTTACGCTTTAGGTGTTGCAGATATACATCTGAGATCTGGTACAACTTTACCAGCGCCTAAACCACCTCTTATAACTGAAATACCAGACCCTCCTGCAACATCAAAACTCTTAGTTGCTAAAATAGTTGACAGCCAATGTTACCATGTCAACCCAAGCTCAACCAGTAGTGGAACCTCCTTTTCTAGAAAAGCTTATACAAAAGAAACCTGAACAAACAGAGGAACAACCTTTTAATATTGTTGATCAGTTGAAAAACATACATGTCCAAATACCCTTGTTTCAAGCCATTAAGGATGTTCCAATTTATGGAAAAGCCATTAGAGATGCTTTCTTGAAGAAGCCTAGAAGGAAGAAAAAGGACCCCACCATAGTTCATGTTGTGGGACAATTGACTAACATCATGCTAGGGAAATTGATCGCACCAAAATATTCTGATCCAGGAAGTCCAGTAGTGAATGTCAGTATAAATGGTTAGTTCGTTAAAAATGCTTCAATAGATCTTAGAGCTGCTATAAATTTCATGACCAAGGATATTGTGAAGAAGTTGAAAATAGAAAGGACTAAGGGCTACACCAACAATTCTGCAACTTGCAGATAGTTCTATTATCACCCCTGATGGGATGATAGAAAACATAGTTGTAACCTTAGATTCTCTAGAATATCTTGCAGACTTCATGATTTTATCCCCCAAAGTTAATCTATCTGGTTACCCTGTCATTCTAGGTTGACCATGGTTAGCCACAACTGATGCAAATATAAGTTGCAGATTAGGGAATATGACCATCTCAAATGGCCCAGCAACAAAGAAATTTGACTTATATCCTCTAGCCCAACCATTACCAGATTTGAGCACATCTATTTGGCCAAATTTAGGGGATGAAGAAGAAGAGTTAAATTCTATAGTACAAGTCATGATGTTACATAGATAGTCTTTTCTAAAACTGTAAGAGGAAGATTCAGTACTTCAAAGCATCCTCACTAATAGTTGTGTGGTAGAACAAGATGTATCCGAAAGTTATGTGTTGGAATTAATCACATATGAAGAATGTGATAAGAATTGTACTTTGCTCAAAGAACCTGATATTCTTTATCCACTCTTACCCTGTGAATTAGAAGCAAGTCCAATCTCTAAAGCTGTTATGATAGAGTCCACCACTACTATTGAACTGACTAAAGGACATAATCTCCATGTCAATTCCAAATTAACACCCACACAGATGGAACAATTAAAAGAATTACTTCAAAGGCATGAAAAGGCCTTTGTATGAGATTATAGTAATATGAAAGGGTTGAGTCCTACATTGTGCACCCATAGAATATACATTAATGAAGGTTATCTACCACTTTGTCAACCCTAGAGAAGGATAAATCCAAGCCTCAGAGAGATAGTTAAAATTGAATTGCAAAAATTGCTTGATGCTAGTTTTATTTATCCTATATCTGATAGTAGATAGGTGTCACCCCTGGTCATAGTGCCTAAAAAAAGAGGAAAATGGAGAATTGGTGTAGATTACAGAGAATTGAACAAGGCCACCAAAAAGGATCACTTTCCTTTACCATTTATAGACCAAGTTTTGGACACCCTAGCTGGAAAGAAGTATTTCTCTTTTCTAGATGGGTATAATGGTTATAATCAAATTAGTATTGCTCCTAAAGATCAAGACAAAACCACATTTACATGTCCATGGGGTACTTTTGCATGCTCTATTTTACCATTTGGTCTATGTAATGCTCCTGCAACATTCCAACAAGCAGTTATTAGCATCTTTGCTGATATATCACATGATTGTATGGAAATATACATGGATGACTTCACAACATTTGGAGTCACTTTTGAGGAAGCAATGGTGAATCTTGAAAAGGTTTTGGTAAGGTGTCAAGAACATAATTTGGCACTTAATAGTGAAAAGTGTTTCATGCTCATGCAGGAAGGCATGGTACTTAGTCATTTCATATCAGCTGCAGGAATACAAGTGGATCCAGTTAAGATAGAGGTAATTCAAACATTTCCCATACCTACAAAATAAAAATATGTAAGATCTTTTCAAGGTCATGTTGGATATTACAGACGTTTCATAAAAGATTTTAGTAAAATAGCTAGTCCCTTGTATAAGTTACTCACAAAAGAAGTTGATTTTAGTTGGACATCTGAATGTGATGAAGCCTTCCTGCAGCTTAAGCAACTTCTAACTATAGCCCCAGTTTTACAAGGCCCTAATTGGAATTTACCTTTTCATATATATACAGATGCCTCTAATTATGCCATAGGTGTAGTCCTAGCACAGCAATCCCAAAATCTTGAAAATGCAATCTATTATATCAACAAGAGCCTTCATGCACTAGAATTAAACTACACAGTGACAGAAAAAGAATTGCTAACGATAGTTTATGCCCTTAACAAATTTTGGTATTACATCACTGGCTATTCGATATTTGTTCATATTGATCAAGCACCAATTAAATATCTCATGAATAAACCTGCCATAACTGGCAGATTACCAAGATGGTTACTATTGTTGCAAGAATTTGATATAACTATTGTTGATAAGCCTAGAAAAGCCAATGTTGTAGCTAATTACTTATCAAGAATCCATCATGATGAGATTGGCACTACTTTGGTAGATGATGCATTTCCAGATGAGCAGTTATTTCATATTGTTGTTCAAACTCCATGGTATGTAGACATTGCTAACTACATTGCAGCCAATAAAATACCAGAACATTTTTCTTACAAGGAAAAGAAGTTGCTTGTAGAGAAAAGTTTTCGTTTCTCCTGGATAGATAATCTCTTGTTTTACACTGGACTTGATCAAGTTATGAGAAGATGTGTGAGAGAATATGAGACATATGATATTCTACATGCATGTCATAATGAACCATGCGGAGGACATTTTGCAGCAAAAAGAATAGCCTTAAAAATCTTGACAACTAGTTATTATTGACCTACACTTCACAAAGATGCAGTCAATTATACAAAGAAGTGTGACAAGTGTCAAAGGATGGGCTGACCAACAAGAATAGATGAAATGCCTCTTAATCCTCATATGGCATTAACTCCATTTGATAAATGGGGCATGGACTTCATTGGTCCAATCGATCCTCCATCTAATGACAAAATGGGTTGAAGTCAAGGCCATGAAGCATGATTGTGATTAAAAAGTTGGTGAATTTCTATATGAAGAAATTTTTACTCACTATGGTGTACCCAAAGAGCTAGTCCCTGACCAAGATATGCAATTTACCTCTAATCTAATCTCAGAGTTGATGAAACAATATAACATTAGACACCAAAAATCCAATCCTTATCACCCTCAAGCTAATGGACAAGTAGAGGTCACAAACTGTGAACTGGAGAATATCCTAACAAAAATGGTTCATCTACATTGTAGGGATTGGACTAGTACATTACAAGAAGTTTTTTGGGATTACAAAACAACCTGGAAGACTACTATAGGATTTATGCCATTTGAGCTCCTGTATGGAAAGGTAGCAATGCTTCTAATCGAATTTGAATCGGACCATATAAAATTAGTCATGTCTTTGACAATGTAGTTGTTCAATTAACTACCATTGATCCAATACCTTTCAAATTACTATTCAATGGTCACAGACTCAAATTATATAAATGGCCCCAAACCAAAGAGGATTTCCTGCAGTAGTGTCAGTAGCTAGATTCAAATACACATCAAGTAACTCTTCCTATAGCCGAAGTTGTCAACCTTCCGACTGTCGCTCTTCAACATTAATTCCTTTGTACATGTTCATAATAAAGACTTTATGTCCACATAAAGTTCACTTTTTCATTCACTTTCTCATTCCTTCTCATCTCTTTACCTTCCACCCATCCACCTCATCTCATTTCTTTATCTTCCATCCACCCACTTTCCACATCATCAATTTCTCATGTTTTCAATAAACCCCACGAGATGTTGACGGATGTTGTCGATGTTGATATCACTTCTGCCACCTTTTTTTTGGTACGTGTGATGATCAATTGACAGGTATAACATTTTCAAATTATTATTCACTTATAGCCTGCAGATTTTGTTAATTATATTTAATATTGCATAGTTTATATGATGGCAGCATTATGCTAGTCCCTTATCCATACTAGGTCTGACAAGTGTGGACACTTGTCCATATTTAGCAGGGGTCACTAATATCCAATGGCATTTCTATTTATCCGTAAATATTTTTTCAAATATTTGCATTCCCTTCATTAATGGAATTTAATTGCCATAAGTACACAAGTGAGGTGTCGTGCCCCTTATTTTTGAATGATTTTATGTGTCAAGTTGTGATGTGACTTGTGTTTAAATTTTATGTGATCTGAACCCAATTTTTGGATGATTCTCACACATATTCATGATTTACCTCTATTAAAAGCCATATTATTGTGCATAACAACTTTTTGTGACATTATTTGCCTGTTAAAACAAAGAAATGTGAGTTGAGTCTATAAACAACAAAGTAGCTTGAATTCAAAAGTGGGAAAATAGAGCAAACAGAGAAAGTGTTAAGAAAATGGGTGGACAGTTGCAGAGGAGAGAACCAGTGGAACATACTATGTTGCTTTCAAATGTAGAAGTCACAAGAAGGTTTAATGCATGAGGATGGCAAGGGTATTTCTTAAGTTTGACTACATATGATGAAGAGGCGGCCGCAAAATTCACAAGGACATTTGATGAGGGTGAAGCTTCCGTTTGAGGTTTAACAGTGATTGCAATAGAGGAATGCATTACTGAAGTAACTGGGTTGCCTGCAGTTGGAGAGCATTATCCCAACACACATGATGCGAGGTCAGCAAGAGCTCAATTTACTAGATTGACTGATTCTCAAATGGACATTACAAAGCAAGGTTGCAAGAGAATGTCACTATTGCCACCATGCAATGGATTAGCAATGCATATTATCAAGTATTTTACATGTGAAGGTAGATTCTTATACTTGCATGCACATCATTTCAAATTACTTAGTTGTATAAGGCATAATCTTTTGGTAAACATTCAAAATTTCTTGTATAATATGCTTTATATTACTGTGGAAGAAAATTAGAAAGGAAAAGATAATTTTGTTACCCATCATGCCTTAATCAAGTTACTAATAGAGAGGTCGCTTAGGGATGTGTCCCCCATGACATGCGATGAATTTGTACAAGCCAAAACTCTGTAACCCCAAGCTGCCCCTAGTGAATAGCCTAGTGAGGAAAATGTCCCCACCAATGAGCCTACTGAAAAAAATACCCAAGAGGTTGAAGCTGAAAATACCCAAGGAAATGTGCGAGAAACTATCCTTGTTTGAAAGACCATGCCTTCACCTGTGCAAGAGACCCCGAAGCCTACTTCTAGTAGAGCCAACAGGAAATGAAAACTGCAAGAAGAAATTGTTAGAGTAATTATTTGTTTGCACTTATTAATTAAATCACTTTGATTTAATTAATTAAGTTGCCTATTACTCTAGTTTGCTTAAGCTATCTTGTAGGTGCATATAATTAATATTTTATTAATTATATTGTGCAACCTAGATTTTTTAGGCTTTAGGTTACCCTTTTTAGGGTTTTGATCTCCTTTTATAAGGATTGATCTCCTTTGTATTCAATTATCTTTTCCATTTCTGAAAATACATTAGCATATTTTTCAGAGCAAAACCCTTTGCTTCCTCTTGTCTTTTTCTTCTGTGATAGGTTTTTGCATGCAGGGATTCGAAGGCTTTGTGGATTTGATTGGCTTATTTGCTCAAATCCTACATGGTATCAGAGCCAGATCTGTTGTAGCTTGTTCAGTGTTTCAAGAAAAAGGGAGAACAAGGGTTTGGTGGATCAGATCTGGTGTTTTTTCAGGCTTTTTTCTAAGAAAACAGGGGGGTCACTAATTTTCAGAGTAGTTTGAGGCCAAACAGACCTCACGGATGGATTCAGAAGACGTCAAAACTCTCGTTTTGATATAAAATTTATCTGATTTGGACAACGTTGATCTGGGAGGCAAATTTTTTTACCGTACAGGGCCGTACGGCCTTTGCACGCAATCCGAGACAAAAAATTGCAAAAAAAAATTAAAAAGCTGCACTTTTTGCCGCAATGGTTAAAAAAAACCGCTTGCGGTCACCGGGACCGCTAGTGGTTAGCGGTAACCGCCTGCGGTAAACCGCTGCCGCTCTGCAGCCTCCGCCGCCGGTGGCGCCGCCCACCCACCACCGCGGCCACCAGCGGCTCTGCCGCCTTCCTCAGCTCCGCCTCCACCCAGTGGCGGCGCTTTTTTTAATGAAGTTTTTTTATTGTTTTATTATTTTTTTATTAAAAAAATAATTTTTCATGCATTTTCAGAGGCCCTGGAGGTTTTTCTTCCGTAACTCGAGCATACGGATGTATTTTTTCAATCCGAAAAATGCGCCAGAAAGCTGGTTCTGAGACAGAGATGTTGGTATAGGTGTTTTTGAATTTTGATGCAATTTGGTTGCTTGTTTTGGTAGTCAAAGTCAGATGTTCTATTTTGCACTCCGGGAGGCGTATCTTGAGCATCTGATCTCTGATTTTGGACTTCTTTATATCGCTGGAAAGCTCTTTCTGTCCTCTTTCCAGTGATGCTAGTTGTTTTTGCAGATTTTGTTCTAGGCACATCCTATTCAGTCTTTTTCATTTTAGCATTCTGGTGGATATCCTGATTGTTTCAGGTCCGGAGATCGATTTTGTTGCTTCAGTTGCTTCGTTTTGGGCTCTACCTTCTGTTGTTTCAGCCTTATGTCTTTTCTTATCATTGTTAATATTCATTGTAAGCATTTTTATGCAACGCACTGAGATAAAGTGCCACTCTTGCATTTCGGGATCCTTTTCATCATTGTGATTCGTTGTACTCGCACTATTATATAAAGTGCCATGGGAGGGATAGTTGTTTGTCGCTTATAGGCCCTCTTTCTCTTTTTTCTCATGTAGTGTCGATGACACGTGCCTTTATTGGTGTCTGTACCTCACTCTCGATGTGTCTGGTTCCTGTGTTGTAGGAGATTTTTTGGCCCACCTTTTCAGCTGCCTGTCACCTCACCTGCCTTAAGGGGAGGTTATATTGTTGTTCTATGCTTCTTTGGTTGATGGTTCGTTGGTGTGAGCTATGTATTTAGTACCTGATCCTACATACTAGGCGATTGCAGTGGCTGGCTACCTATGCATTTCGGTGAGATGGATCATCTACCATATAGAAACGTTTGGTTCGTGCCTTCTATTTCCATGGAGGTTCTATAAATCAGAATTTTGACAGAGTTTTGCGGTTCTTCATGCTTCAATGATTCTCTTCTGATCTCTTTGTTCCTTCTTCTGGAACATTCTTTGCTATCTCTTTTTGGAGTAGGATTTTTCCCATGTGGTTTTCTCTATTTCTCCTCTTTATAGAGATTTTTTTGTAATTGGGTACCTGATCTAGCCTTATTTTCGGGACCCAATTCTCTTTCATAGTTGTGCTAGGTTAGCTTCCTCCCAAGCTTCGCTTAAGGGGGGGGTGTTAGAGTAATTATTTGTTTGCACTTATTAATTAAATCACTTTGATTTAATTAATTAAGTTGCCTATTACTCTAGTTTGCTTAAGCTATCTTGTAGGTGCATATAATTAATATTTTATTAATTATATTGTGCAACCTAGCTTTTTTAGGCTTTAGGTTACCCTTTTTAGAGTTTTGATCTCCTTTTATAAGGATTGATCTCCTTTGTATTCAATTATCTTTTCCATTTCTGAAAATACATTAGCATATTTTTCAGAGCAAAACCCTTTGCCTCCTCTTGTCTTTTTCTTCTGTGACAGGTTTTTGCATGCAGGGATTTGAAGGCTTTGTGGATTTGATTGGCTTATTTGCTCAAATCCTACAGAAATCTCTATTCAAGAAAAGGAAGAGTTGAACCCAACAATTGTGATACAAAAGAGAACAAAGAAAAGTCCTGCAAAAACTACTCCTACAGAAAAGACACCCAAAGGGAAAAGTAGGCAAAAGGTTGTGATACAAGAAGAAACCCCCGTAAGGAGAAGCCCTAGGATGAGAGGGCAAGTTTCTAAAGATTCTACTTTGTCCAAAACATCTACTAAGGAATCCCCTGTCCAAATTGTTTATGATCACTCTCCTCCCCATCCTGAGATTACAAGCGTTCCCAAAAATCCTACTGAGGAATGTAGGGATGAAATCAAAAAAAATCTAGATGATACCCCAACAAACCAACCAAGTACTTCCAGCTATAGGGATGAAATAGTTCCTGAGCAAGTTGATCCAAACACGACCCTAGTTCCCCACAAACCAACATGGATTATTGGTTTTGTAGAACATTTATGGAAGGAACAAAGAAAGAGGATAAGAAATCATGAAGAAGATAGCAGTTCTATCACACTGTAGAAACTCCTTTTTTAGTTGTATGGAAAGCATTTGTTTGTTGAGGCATTGTGGGAAGAAGAGAGGAAAAAGATACATAAACTCATAGCATCTCAAGGTGAAGAAATTGCAAATTTAAAGGAACAATTAGCAAGTCAAAAGCAATGAATGGATCATGCCCTCAAGTTAGTTGATCAGGCCCTTGCTTGTAGACCACCACCAAGAGTTTATTCTCTCTATTTGAAAGAACAATTTCTTTTCTTTCAATTAATGTTAACTCTTAAGAATATTAATGCAGAGTTCAAGTCAACACAAGAATTTTATAGACTATATCAGACTCTGCCACCCTAGCAGCAGAATTTACTTTGTGAATTATATGTTCATAATTTTGTTATCCCTTCAGAGACTCAATGGAATCCCTTGCTCTACATAGGGGACATACATTTAAGAGCCCTCATGTCCTGGATGTCCAATGAAGCAAACTATGATAGGCAACTGAATAATTACAGGGATGAGGAAAGGATAGAACCCTTGCCTTTAAGAGCTGAGAGTAGTAAGCCAGATGAAGTTCTCAAGGATTGGTTCACATTAACTTATGGAAAGAAGAATCCAAAAGTAAGGGATGGGATCTTTATTGCCAGAGCTAAGGTTTATGCTGATTATGAGAATTTGCCCTACTTTTCTTTCCAGAGAGCTATGACTGGTACTAGGAGTAGATGGGCCAGATTGCCTAAATCTCTTAAAAAGTCAAAACCACATAGTCCCATCAACTTGGAAGCAGCACTTCTCAAGGTTTCAAAATATTTAGAGTTAGGGAAGTAGACCAGACCAGAGTTGTGGTGTCCCCTAACCATGCAGCCTCCAATGCTCCTGTGGCCTTTATATCACATTAATGCCGACAGACTCGACAAGCTGCAGGAAGATCACAGAAGGGAAGTGTGGGAGACCACCAGAGGATTTTACTATACCTTCAAGAGCAGAAAGAAAGGAAGGAAAACAATTGGAGATTTCAGGTCATTAACATGGAAGTGCAATGCTTGAGGACAAGCATTAGTTTAGTAGGGGGCAGATGATGAGACCAAATATTGCTTTTATTTCATGATAGTTTTTAAACACTTTTTTGATACTCTATTTTATCTTTGTCAAAACATTTGTGGACCTATGTTTACCGAAACCTATGATAAACCTATGGGCAGATACCATGCCATCTTTTGCTAGTATTATATATATTATGTATTATTTCATATAGTTATCAAAATGTGTGTTCTTATATTTGAATTTAATTTGATAAATGTTTATTTGCAAACATGTCTTGGCATAATAACTAACATGTTAGCAATGAAGACTGAAAGGTGATTGGAAGAATTCAAAAGATGAGCACCAACAGCATTCAAGGAGAAGAGAATGCTAAGGAGCAGCCATGGTGGAGGGAAGTTGTAACAGTTCCAGAAGACACGGCAACAAGTAAGGAGGAGATATGAAGACTTATTGCCTTCTTTGCATTTATTCCATGGTGAGCGGATATTCAGACTTTATTATTCCTGCCTTAAGCCGTTATTTCTTCTTCTCGCTTTGAGTTGTTATTTTCCTTCTTTCTCTCTTGCAAATTTAAAGCTAGGTCATTTACTTTTTTGTTATGAGAATAAGTGTTGATCTCCTATATATAGGAATAAACCCTAGTGTGTTAGTTTAGCCAGTTAGAAGAAAGAGTTTATAAGAACAGATTGTTAGCTTTTACAATGAAGCTATGTTTTTACAGTTTTGTGTTATGTAATGAATTTCTGAAATGCAATGAAATAGTTTTTGGCTTTTGTTTTGTGTTAGTAGTTTAGTGAAGCCGACAAAGGGGACCCACTTGGAAGGTGGATTAGATTAGGATAGAATAGATTTATTTCCAAGTATTCTTAGTATTGTAAGTAGAAGTTGTAAGTTCCTTCTTGTAGCATCGCACTTCGTGAATGTTCCTGCAGCATATGTAAGAACAGTTGTAGTGGATGAATTGAGTTGGAATATTTGTAGCCTTTCATTGTATTTAGAGTATTCATAGAGTTAAGTGTTAGTTTCCTATAGCAATAGTGTAAGTTCTTTTTCTTGTGTTTTACTTTCTTGAAGCATAAGCTTAGTGACTCATTAAGAGACCTGGTGCACATACTGTGCCGACCATTTCAAGTATATGTCCCTAGGTTGACAAGATTGAATGCACCTTATAGTGGGAAAAATTAATCCTTAGTTTGAATATATTATTCCTAAGCATGGCTCAGAGCATGACTATGATACACCTATTTTGAGGTAGATTGAAAGGTATAAAAGTACTTCATTCAAAGAAAGTTTTACCAGGTCTAAAATGTATTAATATGGATTTCTGTGAAAGTTGTGTGTATGGAAAACAAAAGAGAATGAGTTTTGCAAATACTAGGAAGGAAAGCAAAAAGGATAAATTAGAGCTTGTGCATACAGATGTATGGGGACCGACACAAGTATCTTCACTTGGTGGCTCTCATTATTATGTTACATTTATTGATGACACAACTAGAAAAGTATGGGTTTATTTCCTTAGACAGAAATCTGATGTATTTCAAACTTTTCAAAAATGGAAATGCTTGGTTTAAAATGAAACTAATAAGAAATTAAAATGTCTCAGATCTGATAATGGTGGTGAGTATTACAGTCATGAATTTGAAGATTATTTCTCCACTAATGGTATTCGTCGATAGAAAATTGTTTCAAGGACTCCACAAGGAGATGGAGTGATTGAACACATGAATAGGACTATAATGGAGCGCGCAAGGAGCATGAGGTTGCATGTTGGGTTGCCCTTACACATGTGGGTGAAGGCTCTCAAAACTACTGTATATTTGATTAATAGAGGTCTCTCTACTCCTTTGGGTTGTGGTAGTCCAGAGAAAGCATGGACTGGTAAGAAGGTGAGTTATTCTTTTCTCAAAACCTTCAACTGTGAATCATTTGCTCACAAAGATTCTGAAAATAGAACCAAGCTAGAAGCTAAGTCAAAAAAATGTGTATTTTTTGGACATGGCATTAATGAATTTGGTTATAGGCTTTGGGATTTTGAAAATCATAAAATTTTAAGTAGTGATGTCTTATTGAATGAGAAAGTGTTGTACAAAGATCTGTTGCAACAACATGAGAAGAAATTAGATGATTATGTAGTGTTGGATGATACTCCAAAAGCTAATGTTCCAGCCATTCCTCATGATGTGCAACAACCACAACAACAAATACCACACATACCGTTGAATGTTAGATGATCAACAAGGCAAATTATACTTCCAGAAAGATTCTCTCCCTCTTTATATTCAATTTTACTTATTGATGCTAGTGAACCTGAATGTTATGATGAAGTTGTGTGGGTGGATACTAAGATTCAAAGGGAGTCTGCAATGAAAGATGAAATGGACTCTTTGTTGAAGAATGAGACATGGGAGTTATGCAAGTTTCTTGCAGGTAAAAGAGCTTTACAGAATAAGTGGGTTTACAGGTTGAAAGAAGAGGAAGGAGGTAAGAAAATATTTAAAGCTAGGTTAGTTGTGAAAGGATTTGCACAAAAAAGGGGCATTGATTTTGATGAGATATTTTCTCCTGTTGTTAAGATGACTTCTATCTATATTGTTTTAAGTCTTGTGGCTACTGAAGATTTTCATTTAGAGCAACTTGATGTTAAAACAACCTTTCTTCATGGTGATTTGGATGAAGAGATATATATGGCTCAACCACAGGGATTTGCGGTCAAAGGTAAGGAGAACTTAGTGTGCAAATTAAAGAAAAGTTTATATGGCTTGAAGCAAGCCCCTTGACAATGGTATCTGAAATTTGACAGTTTTATGCATGAGCATGGATACAATAGGTGTCATTTAGATCATTGTGTTTATGTTAAGAGGTTGGATGATGACAGCTACATTATTTTATGTTTATATGTTGGATGATGACACAGGAAGAGGAGGATAAGATGTCCAAGGTACCCTATGCTTTAGCTGTAGGAAGCTTGATGTATGTTATGGTATGTACTAGGCCAGATATAGCACATGCAGTGGGAGTCTTTAGCAAGTATATGAGTCATCCAAGAATTGAGCATTGGAATGTCGTCAAATGGATTCTCAGATATTTGAGAGGAACATCTAATAAGTGTTTACACTTTAGGGGCTCTACTACTGATTTACAAGGCTATGTTGACTTAGATTTGGTAGGGCATATTGATACTAGGCGAAGTACTATAGGTTATGCTTTAATGTTCATGCGGCAGCCGTAAGCTGGGTTTCTAGGTTACAAAAGGTTAATGCTTTATCCACTATAGAGGCAGAGTATGTAGCTGCTACAGAGGTAGCCAAGGAGATGATATGGCTTCAATTCTTCTTGGAAGAATTGGGACACCCTCAGAAGGATAATTATTTGTTTACAGATAGTCAAAGTGTCATTCATCTTGCAAAGAATTCAGCTCTACATTCAAAGACCAAACACATAAAGTTGCGGTACCATTTCATTCGGTCAATTTTGGAGGATGGATAGTTAAAGCTAGAGGAGATACATACAAATGACAATCCAGCAAATATGTTGACAAAGGTAGTAACAAGGGAGAAGTTGAACTCCTCTTCAGCTTTGGTTGGTCTTCTAGACTAAACATAAATAATAGAATAGTAAACTCCAGGGTGGTTTGATCCAGTGGGAGCCTCATGGAGTAGCAACATAGCTACATGATCAGTCTCCAAGTGGGAGATTGTTGTTTAGTGTGGAGCCTGATCAGTCCCCAAGTGGGAGATTGTTAGATTGTGGTGACTAATCAAGAAAGTATTGTACAAAAATTTTGGACCCTATTTTATTGGGATTTCAGGCCGACATGTAATTATTAATTATAACCCTAAAGTGGTAAAAATACTTGTATAAAAGAGCTTAGTGTAAGGGATTATTTTATAGTGGTGATGCAAACATTGGTTCTTGTGACGGTATTGAGTTGTAAGGGGTTACGGATTGTAATCAAGTTATAATCACTAGATCATAATAATATCGGACTTGCTGGTGAACTACATTAAACCCTAGGGTAGGAGCAAAATAGCGCATTCATTAGGGAAATAGCGCATTTGTAGCATTAAATAATGCATCTAAGTGTTCAGGCACATTTGAATGATCTTGTAGTGCATATGCATTGTGTTTTCACGCATGTGGTTATAATAGTGCTTATGCACTATTAAATAGTGCAAATGAGCATTTTGAGAGCGCATACGTATGTTATAGCACATTTGATCCAGGAAACAGCGCATTCAAATGTTATAATAGTGCATATGGATTTCCTAGTGTATTTGATGGATCTTATAGCGCATATGTCCTAGGAAATAGTGCAAATGAACTGTGAAGGGCAGAAACAAATTGTAAAGCTGTAATTGAGCATAAGATAATGCAAAATCAACCAGGGATGTGTTATAGTGAGTAAACAATAACAATCAGGTAGTCAAGAAGTGATGTCTTAGGATTCGTCTGATGATAGATAGAATGATGCCCTAGCTCAGGATATAGAATAGGGAAAACAAACAGGTCTGGCTCAGGATAGAGAAGGACAAGTAACAGGTCTAAGATAGAACCCGTAACTGATTGGCTAGATATAGACAGTAGACTGATGTATGATGATCACTTGGGATGAAAACTAACGATATCGTGTGTTTGATTAATGCAAACAGGTACATGGGCGCAAGCTCATGGTGCGAGGATTGTATCCATGGCCTCTTGATGCAATAGGTAGATAGTTGGTTGAGGAGCAACAGGTGATTGACAGATGTGGGTTTACTTATTTACTACATATGCCCCAATTTCGAGTGAACAGGGGGCTATTGATAGTTGTGGTTGAGCGATGGCACTCGGACCACAACACTTTTAATTTGTTGATGGGTGAGATGATGGTGACTCCAGAGGATGTATATTGGATATTGTGGATCCTGACAGTAGGGGATCTAGTATACTATGATCAAACTGCGAATGGCATTGCTTTCAGAGATTTTTTTGAAGATGACAGTATTGAGAATGACAGTGGATCATGGTTCTAAATGTAGTATGATCCATTGCCTGCAATTTTGGCTAGATTGATAGGAGGGTTTTTGTTGCCAGACCGACAAGGGCGAGGATGTCCAGTGGGATGGGGTTAGTTGATATAGGATATAATAGACCAGCCACAAAGATTTGCATGGGGCAGTTGTATATTGGCCCACTTTTACCATGACTTGCATCACGTTGTATATTTGAGAGCCTTGTCACTATCAGTAGGAGTGATTTTGTTACAACTATGGACATGGGAGCATTTACCCATTACTCATCTGGTATGTGTGTGAAAACGGCCTCAGGGTATACCTTACATGTATACGTACTCTGGTGTGATCATGTAGCCCCATTTGGGCAAGACAAAATATTAGCAGCGTATGTTGCAAGATATCGATGAGATTGTGTAGAGACCATATAGGTTCATAGAGCTGTAGGCCGAGGAAAATGATGAGATGGTATATTTCTTTGGTTTGAGATATTTGCTTGGTTAGGTACCCGCAGTGATAGAGCAATTTTGTTTCTGGTGGGTGGTGAGACAGTTTGGGCAGTGGCAGGGCATGCCACAGGGTTCAGTACATATGCTCAGGTTTAGTCAGAGAGGGTAGTGTGGGGGCCGACCTTGGAGTATGAGGCTTGTCTAGAGGCCTTTTTGCAGATGATAAACACACCACAGCCATGGGCTTTGCGGGATGGAGAGGAAAATGCAGGGATGGAGGGGGACTATGCATGATGGCTTCAAGAGCATCCCTTTTTGAGGTGGGTAAAAGCACAAACCTGTGTCACCTTTTATAAAGAAATGGGATATCAGAATGTGATAGTTCAAAATTAATGACAAAAAAAAATGGTATTTGTGTTTAAAATATGAAGATGATGTAAACTAATGAAATGTGTAGAATTGGATGAATTTTATGCCTAAAATTTTTATTATTTTTTTGAGTAAGAATTTATTCATTTTATTTTATTTTAAAGTGCCTTTTTTAACTGTAAAAAATATAGGGTGTAGTTCCCGTCAAACAAGTATATGAAAATCATCTTTTTTTGTTCTGATTTGAAAATATCTTAGAGATGACATGTATAGCTAGTGAACAAAAAAATAAATAATTATTTTTAATGTATATTTTCTTTGTTATAAGTACTCAAGTTCGACCTTATCAGAATCCAATAGTTTTTTCCTCCCGTGAAAACTTCCCTATCAAATCTATACCTTCTTGAAAAAAAATTACATATTCATGAAGAGGATTCTCTCCTCTAGAGATAAATGTAATTTTTTAATTTTTTTGATATGATTTACTATTTTTTTCCTTTTTCAAGGGAGCATCTTCTGAAATGTTGAAATATCAACTTATAATATTTTGAGATTATAACATATTATAACTAATCAAAACATTCAAAAATTTATATAATGTTGATATTGAATCTAAGATCTATAAAAGGGTATTTTTAGTTTTTGAAAAAGATTGAGTTTTGATAGAGAAATGAGATTTGACCAAAATAGGTTTTGGTATCATAAATGGTGACACAGATTTATGCTTTTACCCAGGTACATGGATCCGGCAGAGCCTATTCCAGGGGTTGATGAGCCATCGAGTGGGGGCGAGGATGAGGATGATGAGGGTGGTCCAGGGAGAGGGAGAGGGAGACATCAGGGCAAAGGGAGAGCGAGAGGTGTGCTTAGAGCACGGGGGGAGATATGGAGGGCGAGGCAGAGTAGCCATGGTATTACCGCAGAGGGGTGTGGCACGAGGTCCAATGCATAGACCAGTACGTGTAGGGAGGGTTGGAGGGATCTGAGGCCATAGAGGTGTGAGGGTGAGAGGGGGATGGGTGGTGGAGTGGGAGCTAGTCAGTGAGATAGAGGTGTTGAGTAGGGTAGGGCAGAGCAGGTGAGGGCCAGGTTGCCCGATGATATACAGTTTATCCAAAAATAGAGGCCATGGGTATAGGCTCCGATCAGAGATCCATCGGATGTATAGCCATAGGGACAATACTAGGTGTCGCCAGATGCACAGCCACCACCAGAGAGGCTAGGAGGATCCACTGATTTGGAGGTTCATATGAGTGCCATGGAGGCTTGGATGGGTGAGTTGATGAGTACACTACAGGCATTTATGGCTGTGATGACACTGAAGCCACCACCGCCACCGAGGATAGATGGGGCATCAACTAGTTAGACAGTTATAGCCAGACAAGTCGCGCCGACGACAGATGTGACTGAGCAGGTACCACGAGAGGATACAATGCCCCCAACAAGCAAGGATGTTTGGGTCAGCCGCCTACACAAGGATGAGTGGACATTATGTGTTATGGCATTACTCATCATTATGTATGATTATTCTTTTGATGTGCAATTGATATTCATGTTGATGTATTTGGTGATCTTTGGATGTTTGTGTGGATAGACATTGTGATATGTTGAGGTTTATGTTATTTGATCATTTGTTGTCTATCTTATAGTCATGTTGATATTATCCTATCGATGTATTGTGTGATCTTTTTCTTTATGAGATATCTGAGCTTTTTTATTATCAGACGTGTATGCTTTTTATATCATGGACTCATGTATGCATGTGATGGTTTGATTTGATAGATATAGTAGTAGTAGTAGATAATGATATGGAAGTGAATGAGTAATGTAGCATGAAATGTGAATAATAATTGAAATAATTAAATGGCAATAAT
This sequence comes from Cupressus sempervirens, assembly GCA_028749045.1. Taxonomy (NCBI): domain Eukaryota; kingdom Viridiplantae; phylum Streptophyta; class Pinopsida; order Cupressales; family Cupressaceae; genus Cupressus; species Cupressus sempervirens. Next base: position 491,578,955 of record CM053791.1, on the reverse strand, counting down.
AATGTAATGAATGAAAATGTGATGGGGTGGTATAAATGTAATGAAATGAAATGCGATATAATGCAATTAGATGTAATGGAATACAATGAATTGTGAAATGTGATGTATTAAAATGTGATGAAATAAGCGTGAATGAAATGTAAATATGGTAAGATGAAATTTGATGTAATGAGACGAATTGTGATGAATGGAATGTAATAAAATGAATTTAAATAAAAATGGAGCGAAAGGAATGATATGAAAATGTGATAAAATGTAATGACATGAAATGATAATGTAATGAAAATGTGATAGAATGTAATGCAATGAAATGAGATGTAATGCAACATAATGGGATGATATGAAATGTAAGGAAATGTAGTGAAACAAATGAAATGTAATGAAAATGAAATTGAGAATGTGATGTAATGAAATGAGATTTGATGTAATGGAATGTAATAAATGAAATGTGATAAATGAAGTGCGATAAATGAAAATAAAATGAGATGTGATGTGATGTAGTGAAATGAAATGAATGTATAAATTTTAAAAAAATGTAAATGAATGGAAGTGTGACAAAGTATCATGGAATGGAATGTGATAAAATGAGAATGAAATGAAATAAATGTGAAAATGGGAAGTAATGGTATGAAATAATTAATGAAAATGTGAGAAAATGTAATATGATGATAGGTAATGAGAATGTAATTTAATAAAACACGGTAAAATGAAATGTAACAAATGGAAGGTGAATGAAAGTGAAAAATGGAAGGAAATGAAATTGTTTGAGATTCGAAAGACATGGGATGGGACGTCAACCTTTGAAATTCAAAAGCCATGAAATGAAGAGATTAAATGCATGAATTAAAGGTAATGTGATGAAGAAAATGAAATGCAATTCACGAATGTGGCGAAAGAGGGAAAATATAATAAAATGAAACATAATGTGATATGCAAGGAAATGAAATGGGAGGTAATGAAATGTGACGGAAATGAAATATTAAATTTGTAAATGAATGGAAATGTGACAAAAATGGAACGAAGTAGGGGAAATGAAATATAATGAAATGAAATGCACTGTGGGATGCAATGAAATGAAATTGAATGTAACGAATTGTGATAAACAAAAGAAGAGGGGAGGAAATAAAATGTGATGAAATGAAATTGTCTAAGATTTAAAAGCCACATAATGTGATAGATGATGTGGTGTAATGAGAAATGAAATTTGATAAAAGGGAATAGTGACTAGAATTGTTTGAGATTCAAAGAGCCACATAATGCAATAGGCGGAATAGATGATAGGCGAGAATGGAGTGCGAGGCAAGGTGGCAGTGTTGTGATGAGACCGAGTCCACAATAGTAGAGTGTTAACCGTGAACTAATATGTTGGGTGGTGACTTGTTCTTGAATAACCTTACTCATTGTTTGTAGCCTTGTTGTTAAGCATTGATGATGAGATCCATGTTATGTCGGTTTGACTTGGGGTTCACAAGGTTTGACCTTGGGTAACATAATGAGTTCATCAGCCAAGAGGGTTTGTAAAGCACTCTCATAAGACACCTCGATAGGTGTATACTCCTTGGGTATATCAGAAGACTGATATCTTCGTGGGGGAGGAACTTGATTATAAGCAACTTGTTGATTAGATGTAGAGAGAGTTGTCGTATTACGTCAATAAAATGGACGGGCATTATCTTGTCGAGGTTTGTTTGGATTGGTGTTATTGACGATAGGACCCGATTGATTTAGAGGGGGTTGATTTTGAGGTTTGACATGGTTGGCTTCAACCACCCCATCATTGGCAGTGTTTTTGTTATTGTTTCTCCACCACAATTTTTGTTTGTTAGTGGATCAATCAGAGGAATTGTGATTTTGTGTGGAATTTCTGAAGAAACCCTTACCATCTTTAGATAATTTAATAATGTCATTGTTTATCAAGGTTTCTTCTACCTTAGCGGTGTTTTCTAAGGTAGTCTTCAAATCTTTAGGCCCTTGGAGTTGCAGCCAGTAATTCATGGGTTTTGAGAGACTATTGATGAACATGTTTGTCTTCTCTTTGTCTAGTATGTCTCTATGATACTTGGAAAATGTGTGTCTCCGTCGTTGTAGGAAGACCTTGAATGATTCTCTAGGAAGTTGTTTTGTGTTACACAAATTGATCATTGTAACTTCCCTTTCTATGTTATAGGAATATTGGGCGATAAAAATGGAAGCCAATTGATCAAAGGTTTTAATGTTGGAGGTAGCTTGGAGAACCACTCCATGGCTTGCCCCCCGAGGCTCCTGGGAAACAGACACATTAAGTAAGTCGTGTCATGGAGAAACTCCATACTTAGTGCACAGAATTGTCTAAGGTGATCTTGTGGATCTAATGTACCAAAATATTTATATTTATCATATTTTGGTATCTACACATTTTGAGGGACAGGTGTAAAGGTAATTTTTTATCAAATGGAAGAGGGCATACCTTTCCGAGGCCAAATTCTACAGGTTGTATTTTCCCTCGCTTCATCCTTTCCATTTCCAATTATAAGTCTTGTAAATTTTGTGTGACAATATCTAAGGGTGACTTCATCTCGTTTTAGATTGGTCACATCAAAGTTGGGCGGAAAATTCGCACCTTGTTGTGTTAATGCTACTATGTAGCATTCTTTGTATTTCTCAAGTATCTTGTCCATGATATCAACAAGTTCAGGATTTTGCTAAAAGTCTTCAATTTTAGTTTCAATGCTCTTTTTAGCCCATATGTTAGATGAACCCATTTTGGCAAAGGGTTCTAAAATTTGGTTGAACAGGGGCGACTCATGAGTAACTGTGTTTGGTGAACAATCTATCGAGGTAACAGGTTCAATGAGATCTAGAGGTTTCATGCATTTGATGGTTCTGCTAGCTATTCTGGTACTCACCCGTATAGGTGATCATTTTGGCTTTGCGGTTACACTAGTTTTGCGCAATGGCATGAGAAGTGAATAGGATTCCTCTAACTCTTATGCATTTTCACAATATGAGGATTTATGTTGACCATGATTCGTTAGGAGTAACAAGCTAGGTTGGACAAGGTGTTTGGAAATATTGATAGGATAAGTTCACTCTCGCGAAGTCAAGTAGGGAATGAATGTGTTTCTCCAAACATTTTTGGCTTGATATGTGAAATGAAGTAATGAGAACTATTGGATTAATAATAATGTTTGTAGATTTGCTTGTTTCAAAAATGGTTTTGGTCAATTTCAGGATCTCTCAATCTAGAAATTATCAATGGGAAAAATGGTATCTAAATCTGTTGTTCATTTGCAAGTGTCGTGTACGCAGGTAGCCTCTATTTTGGATTTTTTCTCATATGCATCATAGGATTGATCAAATGTGCTATTTTATTGATCATATACGCTATTTCACTAATCATATGCGCTACTTAAATGTTCAAATGCATCATGTTATCTGTCATATGCATTTTTTGGCACGGCAAATACGCTATTTAAAGCTTCAGATGCATTGTTTTGCAGTTATATCTGTTATAACATAGTTCAAATGCATCACAAGATTATCCAGATGCATTGTTTGGAGTGGTCGATGTGTTGTTTTAGAGTCTTTCAATGATGTTCTAGTTTTGAACTTGGTTTCTCATTATCAGTTTATAGTCACGTCTTTTAGAAGGACTGTGATTTGAACTAGAGTTTTTTATTAATTTTTTAAAACACATCCAATCATAATAGTAGAAGCCACAAAAAATATAAAACTAGATGCACCTAGAAAATGGAAAAAAAAGGGTTTCCTAACAAGGTTATTTAGAGTTGGTGACTAGCGGGTTTTAGTTTTTAACCATCAATGGTCAGATTTACCTCTCCTATAACAGAGAGGTTCCCACCAATGCTAAAGAGGTTTGATGCAATCCCTTAAGAGACTACTAGAGGAAGGCTATGTTTCAAACATAGGTGGCTTGCATTCGATTGGAAATGCAAGATTGGGAGGCGTTCCCTCTCACCAGCCCTACTAAGGCAACTTAGGAGGTAGCCTTTCTATGGCTGAGTAATCCTACCTAGTAGAAAGCAAGAAAATAGAAATCATAAATAGGTCTGGGAATTTGATCTCTGTAGGAGAGTGAGAGCATATCCCTACTATTCTGACCTCCCAAACACAACAAACAAGTTTTGTTCAATTCCAAGCCCTTGACTACAGTAGACAAAGGGGCTCCTAGTTAAACTATGTGTTTGTTATTTCCTTGTTTGACTCTTACTAACCCTTGCAGAAGGTTTGGCATTCTAATCAACTCTCGTGAGTTGAGAGCATAGGCCTACTTCTGATTAGATCAGTGAGGTCAAATGTACTACTTAGAATAAGTTATGGATTGAAAAAATGTCGTAATTTAATTCACGAGGGTTCAAATCTACTTACCTGTTTCGGAGCTAGCAAAGGCTAGGCGCATTTTTTAGGGTCTTCATTCCTGTTGCGCATTTCTAGCAACCTGAGAATTCTTGTCAGCTTAGATGAGGTCTGTAAACAATCAAAAATCAGATCTGAACATTAGATGTGAAGGTTAATAGCTCAGATTAGATGTATAATAGAAAACAGCATATGCATCACAGAAAGTTGTAGACATGCTATAGTAATCTTTAAATGCGCTATAAGAATGAGCAAATGCACTATAGCAATAAGAAAATGCACAATAAGAATGATCAAATGCACTATAAGAATGATTAAATGTGCTATAAAAATAAGCAAATGCGTTGTAGAAAGATTCAATTTTTTTTAAAGATTGGACGGAAGCATTAAAATAGTGTGCAAAAGCGCCACTGCGTCAAGGGAGTGGCGAATCTAATCTTCGTGAGCTTGGAAAAACATCTTTGAAAGTTTTTTGGTCTCATTACGGAGATTCTCACACTCTATAAAGCCTGCAGAAGGTCAGATTTGCACCAAAAACCAGAGAAAAAAGTAGTAGATCTAAAAGAAAAAGAATAACAGATCTTAAAAAAAAAAATAGATTAGCAAGAAAACTTCAAGAACAAAGGCTTTAATACGAAGCCCCACGATAGGCACCATTTTGTACACGGTATATTCATGTATTCATGAAACCTTAATGCAGAGTGTAGATAAAATGACAACGAACTAGACTAAACGCAAGAAATCATTGTCAAAATGCAAACTCTACAAATGTCCCATGTATCCCTAACTACAATTGTTAAGAATGCTCTTAGACCAGCACCTCAATGAGAGTTCTAGAATGAGAACTATGCTTAAAATGCAGATCTACCAGTATGTATGTAGGATCTAAGATGAAAATGTAGATCACATGTGAGTAACAACTCTTAAAATACTATCAAAATGGACATGCAATGAGCTAAACATGTGTTAAGATGATATTAAATAACATGAAAACAAAGCCAAAATGCTATCAAAATGACATAAACTTGCTAGAATAACAATGCTAATATGCTCAATATGACAACTCTGAATATGCCTATAATGCAGATGCCTAAAACTTGGGTCCTTTTGCTCTTGAATTCTTCCTCTATTTATAAGATTTTAGAAGGGTTTGGGGTAAGAATCTGAGTTTTACCTTTACTTGGTGGATAGAGGTGAAATTGAAAATGTCTCATAAGAGACAAGAGGAGGAACCCAAAAGTTTTGATTTTGAGGATAAATGTGGATTTCTTTTCAACTAAAATGTCTCATAAGAGACAAGAGGAGTCCAAAAGTCTTGATTTTGAGGATAAATGTGGATTTCTTTCAATTCTTTATATAAAAGGAGAATTTTCATTTTGTGAGGACAAATGGATTTATTGATTTAATAAAAGTTTCAGTTATTTTCAAAAATTTGTCTTTTCCCTCTCCCTTTTGAATTTCATTTTATGATTTTGAATTGCTTTTCTCCTCTTTTGAAGTTGATTTAGGTCTTATTAATTTGATAGATGATTTAATTGATTAATGACCTGATGTAATCCTTAATTTGAAAGTTTGTTGTTTTCCTCTAATTTCCTTTTTAATTTGTGTTGATTGATCAAAATTGCATAATTCATGTCTTTTTCAATTTTTGGGTGTCTACAATAGGATTAGATGCAAGTACCTATTTTGGCATCTTTTGTGCATTTGGTATTACTATCTCAATTCATGTTTGGATTTGGCATCACTAAAGCACATTACATTGTACGACCTATTTGACATTCCCCAAAATCCTCCATATGTTGTCCTACTCTCCCATCGCACATATGACCTAAACCCTCCATCCATACGCACAATTCTCTCACATCCTTCATCTCCTTACTCACTGCACGCCATCTTCCTTCCTCTTCCCACAATACCCACAGTACACTTCAGCTTCACACCATGTACTTGTTAGAAGATGCATCGTACTGTTGCCTCCCACCCCACCATGTGAACTATTTGGCCTACACCGTACGAGCTATTTGCCTATCGTACAGATTGTTGGAAGCCATTCCTAGCAACTGTGTGGCTCGCACAAATTCCTCCATTGTTCATAGGTCACCCCCCATTAACAATGGAACATTACATTTTTGTGAGAAAGCAAGGAACGTGTTTTGAATAGCAAACAACAATCTACAGACTATTTTGGGGGGACAACTATATATATATATATATAGAGAGAGAGAGAGAGAGAGAGAGAGAGAGAGAGAGAGAGAGAGATTTCTACAAGTTGATGGACAACAATATAACATGACAATGTTAAAACGATATTGGATGATATATATGACCATTTAGTTTTCTTTTATAATAATGATCTTTTGAAAAGTCACATCCGTTCAATATCATTGATACCTTTTGAGAAAGTCACTTCTTTATTTTCTTCACATTACTTTCATCCATTAATCTGTCTTTTACTCCTCCTTCATTAATCTATCTTGTACTCCTCTTCCTTTCTTCTTTTTGAAGTGAACTGTCTTTTATATCTTATTTTGAAAGAACTGTGTCTTTTTATTATGTAACTCTTGATTTTTAGTTCAATTAAGTTAACTTATACTATTTAATTTTATATTATTTATTTATTTACTTACTTTTTACAATATTATCTATCCCTTGTAATTTTTTCAATTTTATTTATTTTTAAATTTTATTTTATTGATACTACTATTTTATTACTATTTCATATTTGTTATATTATTACTGATTGTAATTTATAATTTTATCATCATTAAAATTCTATTGTAAAATAGAAACATAACAAATGACCTGCAATATAACATGACAATGTTAAAAAGGTGATTGGATGATACCCATAAAAGCCTGCATACCAACCAAAATCCAAAAGAAAATTGTTTGTGGTACTTCTCACACAGTACCACTCTGTAGCAGACCATGGTAAATACACCTTTAATCTCTTTTAATCTCTCTTTCATCTGACTCTAATATCATAAATTTTTCAACAATGAAAGAGGAAATCCAAATTATAGTTGTTAGTGTTAACTCTTATATAACTTAAATAATTAACTATGAATCTGAAGCATCTGACCACCTTGGGGACAGCAAAGCATCCCCTATACGTTTCATGCTGTCCCCTATACGTTTCATACCATCTCCACTTTTAGGGACATTCTAGAATTTGGGCACAGTCAAGCATCACCTATACGTTTCATACCATTTTCACTTTTACAGACATTCTAGAACATTCCCACATTCCCTCAATTTGTGTAGAACGGCCAAGGGACATCCCACCATCCCCGAAATGCCTTTTGCGCTGTGTACAGAGGTTCAAGTGTCCCATCTATCACAGGTCCCATACCATCTAACAAAAAACTAAAAAAGTCAACTAGTAATTTGAAACAGCCTAGAAAATTATTAATAAAAGAAACTTTTTTGCAAGATCAATTATTTGTGGATATCATTTGCACAATTCCCCATCACAGAGTATTTCATTCTTTCGTTTATTTTCGTTGTCACAAATACAAAGCAATAGATGTTGATCCTGTAGTATATAGCAATCTATACAGATTATTTTACTTGCCTTTAAATGCAACATCAATCTCAAGCCTCACACATCTGCATATTCTGGATTCTTTGTTGCAAAATTTGTTGCTGTGTTTTAATCCTTAAAAGAATAGCATTTCTCGTCAATCCCTCAGGAATATCTCTGAACGCCCTCAACAAACGTTTTCCTGACATATTTCTGTCCATCTATTTGATATATAATTATTGATAAATTGCTGTCAAATTAAAATTGCCAAGAGAACTTTTACTGACAATTACCAACAAAGCTTCACAAGTCAAGAGGCCTTCAAACACCCATAGATTTGATCATTCAAATCCCAAATGATCCAAATTAGCCCCATGTGCTCATCAGCTATTTTTTATTAGTTACATAATTGATAGACCTGCCTTGCGAAACATATTGAGCTGTTCCAAGCTGAAACTTGTGATTACTATAATGATCTGCTTTAAAATAAACTAATCAAATATAAATTAAAAGGTATATGTTTGACAATAAAATTTGCTATTTGTTTACTGATTCCAGGAGGAAAAACTGATTGAGTTCATAAGCAGTTGTAGTCAAGAAAATATCTATACAAGCATTAAAAGATGAGTTCAGTTCAGAACAATACAATTCTTTTTAGTAACCGACAAATGAAGAAAAATGTGCTTATCACATCTGACTCATTTCTAAATATTAGAGCAAAACCTGAAAGCCATTACAGCTAATAAAATAAATTTGAAAATACAATGGAAATTAGAACCTTTGAAAAAGAATAGAGCGTGTGCATACAAACCATAAGGCAAGGCCACAATTGGATGAAGCTATTATACATTATACCAAAGCTGCAGCAGTGCACAGCCTGAACAATACACAACAATCTGTATGGAAGTAAGAAGATGACACCCAATTAGCATGCCTCTTATCAAAAAGTTTTAGACCACCAAGCTGACTCCAATGGCACAACCAATATCACAGACATGAACTTGACTTCTCGAGATGTAGATTCACCATCCTCATCTCTCCAATGGACTTGAAAGCTGTCACTTCAGGATATATACCATCCAAGGTAATCACATGTTGATTGCATAAGCAAGTGATGGCACTTTAGCTGGATTTTCTTGATGACATGATAAAATTTACTTTTCAAAAGGAAGCCTTTCTTTTTGTGTTCCTCTGAGAGGATCTAAACCAACTTCTGTCACTTCCTCTATGTTCTCGTCCAAATAAACAACATCCTGCATAGTTAACTGGTGATACTCAACTACTTCACGTAAAAATCGATTCTCGCGGGCATAATTGGCATTTTCTTGTGCAAGACGTGACTTCTCTGCTAGCAATGTCTCCAGCTGAAGCCGTACCTGCAAAATGAACAAGACATATCATAAGTTGTGCATAATGCGAATGTCATCGCATGAAATAATTCGTTTTGAAATGACATCATGAGTCACAGGTTCCAAGGCAAACATGTCTCCTTCAATTAACTTCAAATTTGCAATTCAGAGACCCCATTGATGTGCGCAACATAGCTTTGATAAATTTCAAGAACAGTCCCCATGTACTGCTCATTGAGACTACTTCAAAATAGCCAGAGCTCAATAGACTAATATACAAGACCTATCAGACCCTAAAATCTTCTAGTCAAAATGCCCTGGCCCATTTCCCCACCTGAATTTTTCAGACACAATTTCTTGAAATCATTTTATCAAGTTACTTCACATAGAACAGAAATTGTAGACATCATCTAACTTGTAGAAACTGTAGCAGAAAATTTATACAAGACTATCAGACCCCACAATGTACAACATAAAATGTCTCAGCCCGAGAATGAAGGGAAAGCCCTACCCACCACCCTGGATTTGTTCAAACTTCAGAGTAATTTTCTTGGAATCATGCATATCATGTCATTTAATATAGAAAAAATGTTTTGTAATATATCATCTAACTAATAGAAACTGTACCAGAATCACATCTGAGATTGGATGTACACATGAAATGCTGAGAACATATCAATCTCGTTCATAAAATGCAGCAGAACAAAGCAAAAACCTAGCCTGAATACCTCTCACGAGATGCTCAATTATATGTACATGTTAGATATCCACAGATTAATTGTTATGCACCACCAACAGTCATAATGCGGTCACATTCTAGCATGCAAACATTAAAAGTTACATTAGAATAGCGTTAATGATGTGTTGGGTCAAGTATTCTGATTCCCCTTGCACAAGTCTTTAAATAATGTGAATGTAAATTAATATTTAACAATGCCTCTCTCTTTCATAAAGTGCTGATTTTCAGTCTTGATCTCCAGTTTTGATATATGCCATATTGGAGCTTTTGACAATATGTGCTGCAATGTGTGGTCATTGACGTCAACTCAATACGTGCTGTCATTGATGTCATTGGTGTAATTGGAGAGGCTGGCAGATGTTGTGGATGGGACAGTTGAAGAGACAGTTTGGCATATAATCAGTGTGACTGAAGACAGTCTGAATGTTCATCAGAGTTTGGCATATAATCAGTGTGACTGAAGACAGTCTGAATGTTCATCAGTTATATCCATGGCAGAATATCAGTCTGGATGTTTGGTAAGTATATGATAAAACCCTGTTACATATGCTTTAAGCTTTTGTTAGAGGATGCAGTTCCATTTGTTAATGGCCTCATCTTCAAGGAAGTAAGTGGTTGATATTTATGACCAAATGCATACTTGTTTAATCAAGGAAATCTGTCTGAGGCTTTAACAGTGCATTTTTCTATGACTGGGAGTTAGTGTTTCGGTCGGCATCTTGCTGCACTGAATGTTCTAGATATGTGGATCTGGAGTTAAGATTGATAATGTATAAGCAATCTTTTCTGTGATTTTCAAATTACACACTTTTGTGCAGAATAAGTTACATATTTTTTATCCCCAGATTACAGTCTGACTCTGAAATGTAACATAGTCGACTCACTATAATGCTCTTCATTCTCCTGCTGTGATTGATATACTTGGGCAGATTTAGGAACATGTTCAGGAAGGTATTAACTAAAAAAATTCGGTGATTTGTGTTTCAAAAATATTGGTGGTCTGCAATGTTATATCATATATATTTAAGTGTCACAGGCTATCCAGATTGCCCTGTTTCTATCTGTTCAGTAAATTCATTCGTGTCAGCATCTAATGAGTGATTTCTTCAAGGGATGGTTGTAGAGAGGTTGTTGAGGGTCTGCAATGCCTTCATTTTGGTCTGCATGATGACTCTGGCTTCTCCCTGCTGGTGCAAAGTCAAACAGATAACAATTTTGACAGTTGTGTTGATATTTGGGCTACAACCATAAGTTCCTCTGTTTGTGGTTGACCCTGACCTATATAATTTTCTTTGAAGGATATGCTGAAATAATTTTCTTTGAAGGATATCCTGAAAAAATTATACTCTAGAGTCTAAGTTGATCCCCAGCTCATAACAGTTCTGGTGCGTTGGAAGCCGACTGGTAAGGTATTGTATACTTGAGCCCACTCAATTGTAGTTGTTGAAATGCTGTGGACAATGCCTTCGATATTGTATCAAGTGTGCCAGCATAACGGAGTTCTTTTGGGATCAGTTAACCTCCTTGCATAGTATACTATGTTCTATATCTCATGGATCAATCGATTTCAGACCAACCTATGTAATACTACATGTTTCTTCTTTGGTATGATTGATGCCAACCTAATTAGTGTTTTGAAGTGTACTGGAGGATAACTATAAATAAGGACGGATTAGTTAAGTGTTGTTGAAAAAAGTTATGAATCGAATCAGACAAGGATGAAATGTGCAGAAGTTACTTTGAAAAGATAATTGTCCTACAAATGGGCTGTGCAACATCACCATATAAAAGATGCTTCTTCTACAATAGGTCATGCTTCTATTTTTATTGTAATCCTAGTGTATCCTGCTCTGAGATAGTGTACTTAGCAGGTTAGTATATTATTGTATCTTGCTTAACAAGTCCTCTCCAAGAGTAGTGATTTTCCTTATGCAGTGAGTTTTAAAACAATTATTGTAACACTTGTTTCATATAGTGTAAGTTGACTATCACCATGGTTCTTCCCTCAATCGGTTTTCCACATAAAAATCTTGGTGTTCCTGTGTTGATTATAGTGGTCCGAACTTTCCTTTCATGCTATTCATTCAAATGAAATAGTCTAAATTTTATCACATTCTGGTGAAGGAAAATTTCCCAATCATAGGACTCATTTGGCAGATTGTTATCATGACATTTGCTAAAAATTCCACAGTAGAACTATATCTTGTGGAGGACTGCTGAAAGATTCTACCTTACAATGATATCACAGAGCTCTATGGCAGAAGAATTAAGAGATACACCAAGAAGAGAGATTTGAAAGAATTGAAACACCTAATCAATATCCTAGTAGTTACAAATTCAAACCCTATAATGGTTGCTCCTCAAGTTCTCAATAATTGTGAAAAAAATGCCAATTTCAGTAGACATCCCTATTTCCATATGCTAACTGACAAGAATAGAGCATTTTCCAGTATTCCAAGTAACGTGTTGCACACGAGATATAAGTCAGTCCACCCACACGCCATTAGGTGAATATGGTAAGTTAATATTGGAATATTTCAGAATAAACAATTTTCTACTCAAATCAGAATACACAAAGATGAATGAGCAAGAATTGCTTTGAGTCAGATTCATGATAATTTCACTTATCTTGATCAACCCTATAAGATTACAAAGTAAAGAATTAAAGATGTTACATAATATGCTCCACTGGAGATGTACCTGCATTAAAGTGCATCAAAAGTGAAGAGGTTATAAGACTCACAGGAATTGGGTCTGGCAAACAAACCCTAACTGTTGGTGACGTTACTGACCAAGGGGTCCAATATGCTGCAATGGGTATAGCATATGAAATTAATTTTACACACAAAGGGGTCCGCCACTGCCATCTTCACAGCCTATTAGATGGTGAAGAAAGGAAAGGATTATGACTGCAACAGTGATTAAAGGAGAATTTGTACAAGACAAAAGAAGACCAGCCACTGTTTCCGGTACCTACCTTAATTGTTTGTTTTTCGTTCTACTTCTTAAAACAATTGCCTAGTTTGAAAGGAGTGATTTGGAAAAAAGATATTTTAGTAGCTGCACAAATTACGGATTACGCGCAGAGGTTTCCAGATACTCAACAATACAATACTGTGTTTGGAGCATCTTTGAAACATTACAAAGTGAGATGCATTCTAGTGTTTTTGAAATTTTCAAGAACGTCACTTCATGGTGGACAAAGCTAGGTGCTACATGGAAGCAGTTGAACCTAGGGCAATCTGGGTTCCCAAATTATCTTATGAAGTCTCTCAACCTAAATAGGTTGCAGAAGGAATAAGGTCATAAACAAAAACGTTCAAAAGAACCTATCGAAGGGTATTCCTCCAAAAGGAACATCTATGGGTCCTACAGTGGTACCACTAGTCCCTTCTACCATCCCAACTAACTCCAGAAGGACCTAAAAGGATAGGTAGGTCCACCTCCATTACTGTTGCACCGCCTGAGTCATTCAAACCTCCCTAAGCACTATCTCGCAGAAAGAAATCAGCTCCTATGAAAACTACAAAAAGGAAGATACAGAGGCCTATGCAACAGACAAAAAGGGAAAACAATGAGAAGGAAGAAAAGCCATCTAAATTGAAACGAGAAAGAAGAGAACCAGACAAGGAGAAGAAAATGGCAGCAAAGAATGAAGACAAAAAGGGATCCACAGGATGCACCCGAGCAACTAGAACAAACATTGAATACAATTGCACAAGGCAGGCAATTAAAAGATGCAACAAATCTTTATGATGGCATGCGTCCTGCTGACAACCACTATTGAAAGAGCAATAGTAATGTACTTGATGACATACAATGTGGCTCTCACTGATATCCTGGACCAACTTCCAGAGAGTCTGGTGGGCATACTAAATGAAAACAGCAAAAAGCAGTATTGGAAGAAGCAAAAATGAGGCAAAAAGCACTAGATAAGACAGCATCATCCACTTATCATGAAGAAAGTAATAAATTATCCCAAAGACAGGCACAAGAGTTCCATACCAAACAAAGAGTGAATACCCTCATGAGGATGGATAAAGAAGAGAAAGAAAGAATGGAGAAACAAATTGAAGAAGTAACTGCTAGCATCCTAAATGAGATGAAGAAAGTTGAAATGATTGTTGAAGAGCAATCTCTTTCAGATGATGATGAGCTATACAATATTCCAGATGTATCCACTCAGGACATTGACCTACCTATGATACTTCTGTAACATAAGATAGAGAGAAGAACAATAAGCAAAATGAGGAGATTGGTGAAGAAAAACATGACATTATAGGTCTCTCCTCTAGACAAAACAAATGCATTTAAAAATCAAAACACCTCCCCTGTGTAGAATACGAAAGACAATATTGCAAAGAAGATAAGATAATAATATTAATATCCAACAAAAGACAACCAAAAGGTCTATGGAACTGGAAGATTACAACAACATATCTGACAACATCAGGAGCACCAAATGATGTCCGAGAAAAGCGAGCAACAAAAACAAGAAGAAGAAAGATACAAAGAGCGCCAACAACAAGGACCAGGAGTCCTTTCTAGGCAAAAAGAAGTCAGTCACAGAAGGAGACGACCGCGGATGGATAGACCCTCTGGTCTGCTTCTGCAGATGTGCTTAATGGAAATCAAGCAAAACATGGATGACAACTCTAAGAAAGTCCAAGGATCCAAAGAGAAGTCAGATGAGAAGCAAGGTGCTTTTGCATGCAACTTAGAAGTAGCAAATTCATTAAAAGATTTTTTTGTCCATGCAGATCCGTTTCAACTTGTGGTAATACCTCAGTTGCTGCAAATTCCAACTCTTGAGGGACAGGTTGATCTATCAAACATCTCTCCACTTCATAAGCTGCAACTTGGAGATATTGTACTTGTCTACGAGGAAGGAGATACTAGAAAAAAGTCTCGTTGAAGGTGCAATTACAATCATCCAAGAAAATCAACCTGAGATGAACTTGCATTCCTCTCTTGTTCTGGAACCAAAAATGAAACTCTTGATGAATCCCTTACAAGAATATTCCTCACATATCGAGTAAAAGGAAAAACAAGAGACTATGAGGAAGTTGAAAGATAAAGAATGGCAAAAGTATTTGACCAGTGTGCCAATGTGCATGATAAATTAAAGGAAAGAATAAAGGAGTTTAAAGATTGTGTTGATGAAGCAACTACTCTCTACCCATTTTGGTTTATAGTTGAAGATTTCATCTACATAGTATCATTATTCAGGGATCTCTAAGGGGGGTAAATTTTTAATAAGTGTACACAGTTAGGGGGAGCATATGTACTATTTTTGGGGTATTGTAGATATTATGCCCTTTTGTCCTTAGTGTCACAGGGGAGGAGATTGTACAGATAAGTTGTTTGTCAAAGGAATTTATACAAATAAAGTTCAGAATTTTTTTTTAAAAATGTGTTGCCATTAATGATAAAGGGGAAAAGTACTGCAAAGTGTTGTCACTGGTGTTAATGGAGAGGCTGGCAGATGTCGTGGGTGAGACAATCTAGAGAGAGAGTTTGGGATATAATCAGCACGCTTCAAGACAGTCTAGAAGTTCATCAATTGTATCCATGGTAGAATATCAGTCCAGATGTTTGTTAAGCTAAGATACTGATTCGCAGGTCAAGAGGGTGGACGTGGAGGCGGAGGTGGACGAGCACGCGGAGGCGAGGCAAAGCCCTAAGGATGCTGCCCGGATACCTTCCACAGGCATCCAGATGCAGACAGAAGCTTATAACACGGTTCGGTACACATCCGGATGCCTGTGGATGGCATCTACAGGGCATCCAGGCGCTTTCGGGCACCTCCGGAGAAATCAGGGAAAGAAAACAAAAAAATGCTTTTTTCACTTTAAGTCCAATTAAAACAGGTGCCTTTTAGGCTTATAAAAACTTTTTTTTTCCAAACCCTAAAATGGCCCTAATAGAGGCCTTTTAACAATTCAACCATCATTTTATTTGCAGTTGGGTTTGCTTTTTCATTTGGCTTCCATTTTGGCATTTTGAAGGCAACTTGATTATTTTCAAAGAGGAACTTCATAGGGCAAGAGTTGGCTTCCACAAGTTCATTAAAACACCAAGAGGTAAGCATTTTATCCCATTCTTGACTGTTTCAATGAATTTTTTAGAGATTTTGATGATTTTTTTCAGCTTTGTGAAGAAAGTTTTTTTTTCAAAATTTTTTTAAGAAATTGAGAAACAAGTTTAGGTATCTATTTGAATGGTGTATCATTGTTTTTTACTTGTATGCTTGATATTCATAATTTTTTTATTGATTTATATTTAATTAATTTCTTATTAGAAACTACATTGTATTGTGCAAGAATGGTTGCCACCAGCAGTTAGAGTTCAGTGCGAGGACAAGGTCAAAGTTCAATGGTAGGGCAAGGAGGGGATAATTTAAAAATTGTTTTAGGGTCTCCTCTATGGAGACATACAACAAGAATATCACAGGTTGCAGGTGGTGGCTCCTATATTTGGAGTTATAATTATTGTCAAAGTAATAAAGGAAACCCTTTCAATAGCTCTTATTCTTAGGTAAAATTTCATTTCATGGGCCCTACTGGTGACGGTTTTGGAATGTGCAAAGGTGCAGACGAGAAGGGGTCGTCTAATGCACAGATAGCTTTGTTTGTAAAAGAACAAAATGCAACCATCCATTGAAAAGGAACCAATTATATCTTCCAAACATCCATTCATGCAAGTACTTGTACCGGGAGAGGAGGATGGAGTAGAAAATTTTGCAGCAGACCGAAAAAGAGGCTCATTGCACTCTGCATTTAAAATGGAGGCAAGAGACTGTGTTGATGAAGCCATTGCACGTTGCCTCTATGCTAATGGCCTTCCTTTCAACCTGGTAAGATCATCATATTGGAGGGAAATGGTAAAATCCATCAAAGAAGCACTAGATGATTACACTAGTCCTAGGTATGAAAAGGTGTGTACCACACTCTTGCAAAAGGAGAGAATTTCTATAGAGAAATCACTTCAACCCATTAAAAATTCTTGGAAAACTTTGGGTGTGACAACTGTGTCTGATGGTTGGAAAGATACAAGAAACAGGCCATTAATTAATGTGATCGTAGTGTCCCCAAAAGAAGCAATGTTTGTAAAGGCAATTGATTGTCAAGGGGAGGTGAAGGATTCACAATTCATCTCTAATATTCTCATTGAGGCCATAGATATGGTGGGTAGTGAGAATATGGTCCATGTTGTCACAGACAATACCAAAAATTGCAAGGGAGCTGGTGCTTTAATTGAGGGTTGGTATGACCATATTTTTTGGACACCATGCGTTGTACACTCCCTCAACTTGATTATGCAACAAATTGGCACTCAAATAGATTGGGTGAAGCAAATATACGAAGAGGGAGAGGACATACAAATGTTTGTGACTAACCACAACATGTCACAATTCATTTTTAGAACATATTCACAATTGGAGTTGCTAAAGGTAAATTAATTTTTTGCAATTATTAAATTCCATGGATTTGTAATTTAGTAAATATTTATAATTTCATAGTCAATTGACATATTGTTAACTTGCTTAGGTTGTTGAGACCCGTTTTGCATCTCATACTATTGTTATGAGACGACTTCTCAAGGTGAAAGATGCTTTGAGTCAAACGGTCATCTGTCCTCAGTGGGGTGCATGGAAGGCTTCGAATAAAGAAAGAGCCCTAAAGATTAGGGGTATGATCTTGAATGAACATTGGTGGGTTCATGTGCAATATGTATTGGATATCAGCGAGCACATCATGACTATGCTTCGCTTTGTCGATATTGATACACCTTGCTTGGGAGATGTGTATGATGGCATGGACACCATGGTTGAGAAGGTAAAACATTCTATACAAGCACATAAGAGTGACCCTACAAAATGTCAAGCCTTATGCAATGAAGTGGAAGCAATAATTATTCATCATTGGGAGAAGATGACCACCCCATTGCACCTACTTGCATATGCTTTATCTCCGAGGTATTATAGCGAGGTGGTACTTTCTATGCCAAATAGAATTGCACCATATGCTGATGAAAAGGTTGCTAATGGGTGCTCCAAAGCTTTTGCAAGAATCTTCAAAGATAATGAAATGCATGAAAAGGTGAGGCTAGAGTTTGGCTTATTTGCTTCCGGAGCAAAGCTTACTCCATTTGCAATTAAGGACCAAAATAAAATAGGAGCAATCACATGGTGGTACATGTATGGTCAGCCATATAAGCATCTACAACCTCTTGCAATCAAAATCCTCTCACAAGTAAGTTTTGGTTTTTGTTTTTAGATTACAACATGTATTCTACAATCTAGTGTTTAAAACATTTGTCATATTGTCATTTACTTTTCATTTGTATGTTTAATTTTCAAAAATTAATTTTGTAAACACAATGTGAATGCACGTTGCAAGTTATTCTACTGCTGAAAGGAATTGGAGTACATACTTCTATATCCATTTAGTGAAATGCAGCTGGTTGAGATCAAAGAAAGTTGAGGAGTTGGTCTACATTCATACCAACTTGCGCCTTTTGTCACACAAGGATGATGAATACATGGATGGGGCAGCCAAACTTTGGGATGTACTCCCTAAGTGTGCAAACTTCTATGCAACACTTCGTGATTTGACTACGATGATGGATAATGGTGATGCTAGGTCCATGACTCATGATGCATCTAGCGCAAGTGGAAGCATTCTTAGCACATTCAATATCAGCTCACTGCATTGAACTGCTGGTGGAAAGCCCACAATTTGAGTTGATCCACAACTCATAATAATTGCTCATGCATGTGTCCTCTTGTTTTTGACTAAGGATCATCTGATGCTTGCTGGAAAAATAAGCTAGAAAGCAGACTTGTAAGGTGTTGTATAATTGAGCTTACCTGATTAGGGTTGTGGAAATGTTGCAGATGATGCCTTGGAACTTGTATCAAGTGTGTCAACATAATGAGATTGTTTTGGGATCAAGTAACCTCCTTGCATGGTCCGCTATGTTCTGTGTCATGGATCAGTGATTTGGTGCCGGCCCATGTGATACTACACATTTCTTCCTAGATCTTATTGATGTTGACCTAATTAGTATTTTGAAGTGTACTAGAGGATATATCTAAATAAGGATGGATCATTTGACTGGTGCGAAAAAAGAAGATGGGAATCAAATCAGACAATGATGAAAAGTGTGAAGTTGGTTTACAAGATAATTGTGCCACAGAGGGTATGCAACATCAGCATATAACACATGCTTCTCTATAGCAGTTGATGCTTCTATTTTTTATTGTACTCCTAAAGTATCCTACTCTAAGCTAGCATACCTCCTTAGCAAGTTTTCATACAATCGTATCTTGCTCAGCAAGTCCTCAACATGCGCCATGTGTTTCCTTAAGCAGAGAGCCTTACAACATGTATTGTAACTCTTGAATCATATCATGTGAATTAACTCTCACCATGGTTTTCCACATAAAATCTTGGTGTTCTTGTGTTGACTATTTTGGTGCATGTTTTCCTTGTCTGATCGTCATTAAAAAGAAATAATTTAAAGTTTTTTCACATGCCAATTCCCCCCACCCCCTGCTCAGCATTTCGGTGTGTCCAGCAACAAAATCATTGAGAGGAATTCTTTACTTTGATGATTATTTTGTACTTAATAGTCTCTTCTGGGGTATGAGCGTTTTAGCTTTATCCACTAAAGTCATTTTCAACTGCCCTAGTTTGTTATCCTTCGTTACACTGGGAAAAGTTTATGAAGCAGTTGCTAATCTTAGCATATTAATTTAATGATGTCTCTATCATTTATCAAATTCTCTCTAATGCTCTGGATCATAGAAGAATGTTATATACTAAATAGGTTCAAAATTCTTGTAATGCCTACTATAAGTGAGGCTGCTGTGATACCATGCCTATTGATAAACTACCAAAAGGCTTTCACTTATTACAATAATAGATAAGTCGTCTATTATTAGTTAATGATTATCTATTGTAAATATCTAGTTAGCTTTAGTTAGCTTTCAATTTTTTAGCTTTATCTATTAGAATAGAATATTTCTATTCTTTTTTATAGTTTCCTAAGGAAACATCGCTTTATTCTTTTGTATAAATTGACCTCTTGGTCTCTGTTAATAACAAGCAAGTATTTTACCAATTACTTCCGTAATATGGTATCAGAGCTAATACTTGAAGTTTTTTCAAAAATTCTATAATTTCTTTTTTGAAATTATTTGCTTCAAAATTTTCGGAATTTTTTCTGCGATTTCTCAAAAACCCATCTAGGGATTTCCATTTTTTGAAGAATTTGTGTTCACTGTCATTTTTCAGCTGCTGAAAATCGCAGATCTGGAGGTTGTTTTTCTGCAACTTGGATCTTCATCATATCTGAAAATCGCGAATTAGGGTTTCAGTTTTGGCATCTGTTTTTCTGCAGTCAAGGAACAGCGTTTTTGAGGGTGAAATCACAGTTTTTTATGCTAAAATCTCTTTGCCTATATTGTCTCAGGCAAAAACGCCCCTGTTCTGATCAAAATCGTCTTTTCAGACCTGCAAACACCATTTTTCTGTTGCTTTGACCTTCAAATCCGCAGACTGGTTTTTTGGCCTGAAACCCTAATTTTTGGGGTCAGAAATTTTTTTTGTTTGCAGATTCTTGGTGGGTTTTTCGAGATTCTTGGTCAGAAATTTTTTTTGTTTGCAGATTTTTGGGGTCAGAAATGTGCATTATCTCTCACAACTTGCTCAGGATGAGCTTGTTCTTGGTTTGCCAAAGATTCAAACTCAACACCTTGGAGTTTGTGACGCATGTCAGGCTGGGAAGCAACATCGCCCACCTTTCCCCAGTGGCGATTCTTGGCGAGCTTCTCAGGTACTTCAACTTGTTCATGCTGATATCTGCGGCCCTATGGCCACTCCTTCTGTTCTTGGGTACAGGTATTTTCTATTGTTTGTAGATGATTTCAGTAGAAAAATGTGGGTGTATTTCCTTAAAAAGAAATCCGATGCATTTACTGTATTTCAGAAGTTTAAACCCTTAGTTGAAAAAGACTCTGGGAAATCTATTATTACTCTTAGATCAAAGAATGGAGGGGAATTTTGTTCTAATGTTTTCTCTAGCTTCTTGGATACACATGGCATCCAACGCCAGTTCACCACACCCCACACGCCACAACAGAACAGTGTAGTTGAACGTCGGAATAGGCCAATCACCGAGATGGCTCGTTCCATGCTCGAACACAGACATGTTCCGAAGCAGTTTTGGGCAGAAGCAGTTAACACTGCAGTTTATCTGTTGAACCGGTCACCCACACTGGCTGTCAAAGGTAAAACTCCGGAAGAGGCCTGGTCAGGTCGCAAGCCCAGAATCAGTCACCTAAAGGTTTTTGGCTCTCTTGCTTTTGTTTGGATCCCTGATGCTTCACGAACCAAGTTGGATGCCAAGAGTCAAAAACTGATGCTTGTTGGATATAACAGTCTTCACAAAGCCTACCGCCTGATTGATGTTGAGACATCTCATCTCATATACAGTCGTGATGTAGTCTTTGATGAGCAACGAGGACCATTCATGCCTGTTTCTCCTGTTCCTGATCTAGCAAACCAACCTATGCAAGCTCATGATTTGGGAGTTCGGCTTCCATTAGGTCCACCTGATGGGAGGGCTCCAGTAGCTCCTACAGCTCCAATTATTCCAGTGATACCTGTACAGACTCCTCTGGCTTCTCCTGCAGGATCACCTCGTTTTGAAGATGCTTCACCTAAGTTTGATCTAGCTTCTTCTGATGCGGATCCTGCTAATCAAACATCTCTTAGTACTACTGTTGGTCCTTCTCCTATCCGGCCTAAGTGGTAGGCTAAGACACTTGCTGATCTTCATGATGATGAGCTCGTAGATGGGAGCGCTGCTCGAAAAAAGAGCAATACTACAGATTCTGTTAACTTTGCTCTTATGGCCAACATTCACAATGTATTTGAACCTCAAACATATTTTGAGGCTAAAGGAATTCCAGAGTAGGAACAAGCCATGACATTGAACACCAGAGCCTGCTGAAGAACACCACTTGGGTCCTTTCTGATCTTCCACCAGGGAAGAAACCCATTGGCTACAAATGGGCCTACAAAATCAAATACAAATCAGATGGTACTTTGGATAAGTACAAAGCTCGTTTAGTGGTAAAGGGCTTTTCTCAATGTCAAGGCATTGATTATGAGGAGACCTTTGCTCCTACAGCAAAGATGAGCACCATCAGATTAGTCCTAGCCATGGCAGCACAATTTGGCTGGAAGGTCCATCAGATGGATGTAAAGAGTGCTTACCTGAATGGTGATCTCCATGAAGAGGTCTACATGACGCAGCCTCCTAGTTTCAAGGTTGCTAGTAAAGACCATTAGGTTCTCAAATTAGTAAAAGCTCTCTATGGTTTGAAGCAAGCCCCTCGGGCATGGTACATCAAGATTGATAAGTACCTCAATGATCAAGGCTTCAAGAGGAGTTCTTCAGACTCAAATCTATACATCAAGACTACTGACAATGACATCATCCTTCTGGTTATTTATGTAGATGATTTGATCATCACTGGCAGTTCCGCATCTTTGATTTAGGGAATCAAACAGAACTTATGCTAGTCTTTTGATATGACTGACCTTGGGCTCATGCATTATTGCCTAGGTGTTGAAGTTTGGCAACAATCTTCTGGTATATTCATCTCTTAGTCCAAATATGCCAGGGCCCTGTTAGACAAATTCTGAATGCAAGATTGCAAACCTGCATCTACACCTATGGAGAAAGGTCTCAAGTTATCAGCAAAGTCTGATTCTCCTTCCGTTGATGATACTACATACAGGCAACTAGTAGGTAGCCTCATCTACCTCTCTGCTACTCACATGGACCAGCAAGAAGCAACAAGCAATTTCTCTCTCTTCTACAGAGGCTGAATACAAAGGGACCGTTAAGGCAGGATGTGAAGCTATTTAGCTTCGTCGGATGTTTGGGGATATGCAAATGTCACCAACAGGACCAACTACTCTGTTTGTTGATAACGAAGGCGTTATCAAGTTAGCACGGAATCCAATCTTTCATGAACGAACCAAGCATGTGGATGTTCATTGTCATTACATACGACAGTTGGTTGAAGACGAGACTATTGATCTGCAGTATGTTCCTACCACAGATCAGACTACAGACATTCTCACCAAGCCTCTTGGTTCTGATAAGTTTGTCAAATTCCGAGAACAGCTTGGTGTTCTAGATAGATTAACCATTAAGGGAGGGTATTACAATATTAGATAAGTCGTCTATTATTAGTTAATGGTTATCTATTGTAAATATCTAGTTAGCTTTAGTTAGCTTTCACTTTTTTAGCTTTATCTGTTAGAATAGAATATTTCTATTCTTTTTAATAATTTCCTAAGGAAACATCACTTTATTCTTTTCTATAAATTGACCTCTTGGTCTCTGTTAATAACAAGCAAGTATTTTACCAATTACTTCCCTAATACCATTGTAGTGCTAAAACAGCCCATTTGCTTACTTCAATTGCTCCCTATTACCAATGTTGTCAAGCCCTACTTGGACAAAGTGCACAAATATTAATATATATGACTTGCCAAGTATAACCCTGTGGGTTCTCAGTGTTTTATACAAGAGAGGATTCTAAGTATGAATTCAAATTTAATGGAAAACTGCCTGGAGCATGCAGGCTGGGGAAATATTCCTAACCATAGGAGCAAAATCACTTGGAAAATTAATCAACAAACCAAAAGTATTAGATTTTTTGAAAATTAAGAAAAAAAAGGGAAAATTTTGAATTTTTTAAAAAATGTTTACAATGGTAGTAAAAAATAGACAAACTATTTTCTTAAAAAACTTAGGGGCATTTTCATAGCATAGAGTTATAGAAAGGAGAAATAGAATTTAACTCCTGAATTCTAGGAACTAGATTTTATCGTTTATATTGATATTGTTGATGGGACAAATGTTCAGTTTACTTTTTAACAGGGGAATCACCAAATAGTTTCCTTAGTGTGAGATCAAATATTCGCCAAGTCCATGAAAAATCTGAGATCAAAATGAATTTGTTGAAATAGATTTTTTCAATTATATTCATATTACTGATACATAGGCAAATGTTCAATTAACTTTTTAAGAAAGCAGTAACCAAATAGCTGTCTAACTATAATATCAAATACTACTATGTCTAAGAAGTAACTAGGATCAGAACTTATCCGATTTTAAAATAGGACAGTCACCAAATAGGTGACTATGTCGGATCAAATATTAGCCAAGTCCATGAAGCAACTGAGATCAAAATTTATCAGAGAGCAATCTAGCTACTGGTAGGAATATATCAAAAGTGGAATTTATTAAAAGTGAAAACTATTTTGAAGTGATCCAAGGCATTCATTGTGATTAAGGGAAGGCATTTTGTAGTGATAGTTCAATATTTGAGAAAGCTATTAATTATAAATATAAACTATACATGTCCACTGCTTCCTCGTTAAAGGGCTATATATAATAGTGAATAATAGTTATAGTTTTAAAATAAGAGTATAATATTAATTATATATTTGATCGAATCAGAACCAATGGGGCAAGGCATACAGAGAGCTCATGTCATATTGAAACTACAATTTAGGAAAGATCATTAGTAGCTTCAACACCATCTCACATGCCCCTCACAATTTAAGATGAATTGAGGACCTTTCAAATTCGGTTGATGACCGCCATTGCTCCTCCGTTTAGGGCTTCCTAGAGTTCAGGAAGAAAACTAAAGGGACAAATAATAAATTGTTTCCATGCCAATTCCACATTGACTTTATTTTCATCTTGAAAACAACCCTATTTCTGAGTGATTCGTCAATCTTATGAGTTTTTTTAGGGTTTTTTAGGTCTTTGCAATTATTTTCTATGTTTTAATGCCACTATATAGGGATTTTAATATGATTTTAATGCACTTTAAGTGCAAAAAAAGTCATAGAAAATCAGATCAACAATATTTTCATGAATCAGGACTCAGGAAATAAATCAGCTGGTTCTAGGATTGAGGATTAATCAGGTATAGTCAGGAATTTTGCTGATTATTGCTTCTACATTCCTAACTGAAAAATGTTCTTATACATCCAAGCCTCAACTTTATACAGTATTCTCAAGCCTTAAAGCACAAAGCCTCCATCATTCTTATAGGGCTTTAGAACAGTAGGGTGGGTGGGAGGAGCGATTAGCCGTGTAACAAGGTTTAATAATACTAGAATGAATCTAACCAATCCGATAGTGAGCTCTAGAGTTGAAACAAAAGCATAACAGATAAATGCAAGGAAATGATTTTGAGTTTGCCTCTGTATCTGAATGTTGTTGGTTGGTATGGATGAGAAAATTTATGACTAAAAATTTCAAATTATACATTAAATCACTCATCTAGGAAGTTGCATACAATTTTGTCTTTTAAATTAATCTAGGAAATCGTCTGAATTATTTAAATTTTTAAGTTTCTTGGCAGGCTTATGTTTCTTTTCTGCTTTAAAAACATTCCAGTAATCTAGGGTTTTGGTTTTGCTTATTTCTCTGTTGTGATTGAATGTATTTTTTGAGTCCCTTTGACCTATTTTTTCTCATAGATGGGAGTTGATATAATTTATCTCTTCTAAGATTGTTTCTTGTATTTTCTCCAAGAGAATAATCTGTGATCCAAGGGACGAGAGAGTTTTTCCTTCCATTTTAAGAGTTATCTGCAGCCCTCTAAAGAAGTGTCACTGTCACAATATGTGGGTTGATTGGGAATCTGCTATACCAACCTCGTTGACAAGTATTTTTATGGGTTGTAAAAAGGCATGTCAAACCAGTAAAAGGCATGAGCTATGAGCCAAAACCGCAATAAGAGGACATCCATTAAAGTCAAACTATGCCTTCATGAATAATTTGGTGATGGCTTGCTCGTCATCCTGAATAATTTGGTGATGGCTTGCTCATCGTCCTGAAGGAGGGGTAAAACTCGTGTACGCTCACAATTGCTCTATGCAATCAATGTATGCAATACACTGAAAATGGTCTGTCTGTACCAAATCCCCCATTCCTGAAAATGCTTCAGGAAGTACCTATAAAAGGAATTGAAAGAGAAATAGAACAAAAATTATGGTGATTAATTTATTATCACATTTATCTGAATTAGAAATTTTATCCTTTAAATAAAAAATTAAAAATAGAAAAAGGAGGGCATTAGAATTAAAAATTTGAAACATGCATTACAAAAATATGATAAGTCTATGTTGTAACTACAGTAACCATAGAAATACACTGAAAAATCGACGAATATTTCATTCAAATTCTAAATTAATATAATAAAAAAATGACCAATTGTTTTCCAACATTTGAATGATAAAGGACCTGAGTCTCCACCCTTTTTTCTTTTGTAACTATGGCTTATTGGATGTTGAATAAGAGTATTAGTTTAAAATAATTTCATATCGCCCATATAAAGCTATCAACTTTGATTGCATCCATGCTACATAAAACAACTGCCAAACACGAACCATGATTTGATATGCAATGTGCCCTGCAAAATATGTAGTTTTCTTACTTGTAATCCACACACACTCATCTTTCAATATAAATGTATTCTTAACAATCTTTA
The DNA here is from genome assembly GCA_028749045.1 of Cupressus sempervirens. Lineage (NCBI taxonomy): Eukaryota > Viridiplantae > Streptophyta > Pinopsida > Cupressales > Cupressaceae > Cupressus > Cupressus sempervirens. Next base: position 491,552,391 of record CM053791.1, on the reverse strand, counting down.
ATCTTATTAAAAATCAGCTCAACTGGGACTGTCTCTGCTTTGCAGGGTATCAGTCGGCACGCACATTCTGTGAGGATAAAAGGTTTAAAACTAATAAGGAACTCACCAAGTCATCTTCATCAGGTCTATCACCCTTCTCGAGGCTTTCCCTCAGTACTTTACTCTCTTCTTCTAACTGTGCACAGCGTTCCTTGGCAAATGCTAGATCTGCTTTTAGGGTCTTTAGCTCGCGTAGAAGAAGTTTAACTTTTGCAGCCATTGCGCTTGCAACCTGCCATACAAATAACCATCCTAATCATCTTTCATCGTTTATGTTCAATAATCAATTATAAAAAGATCAAGAACTAGACAAAGCATTGTAGAAAAGTAAATTGTGACTCCAGTTCTGCGTACTGCCACCTTACGTCGCGAGAAGCTTTTAGTTGTGTCTCATAATTTGTTTCCACAGCAGGTGCTTTCTTGCTTTGTCGTTGGAAGTTAATTGTTTCACCAGCATCTGTCTTCTTTTTCATAGATTGTCGAGTTCCATAGATAATCTCTGAAGCTTTACTTTCAACACCTGCATCAGCCTTCTTTTTCGTAGATTGTCGAGGCCCATTAATAATGTCTGAAGCTTTAATTTCTGCACCACCATCACTCTTCTTTTTTATGGAACGTCTAGTGTCAGATATAATATCTGAAGCTTTGTTTTCAACAATGTTCAGCCCCTCCTGTAAGACACTCCACAAATTATGGAAAACACTTAGTAAGCCTTCTCACATCATGAATATTCCTTTCACCAGATACTACAACCGAAGGCATTTGTAAAAATAGAAATACCAGAATATAACAATTAAGAATTTCATTATACATTAAGACAAAAAACTGCATCTTGTATTGTCTCACTTGTCTTCTCATATTGTAATAAAAATTAGAGAAGAATTCAAACTCAAAGGTTCAAACTTCAAAGCAGCCAGAAATTAGAGTATTCGCACTAAGTTAAATTCAACAGAATCACATCTGAAGTCATGGAAAGAATCACAATTCCTAATTTTTTGAATTACTAGCTAATCACCTCTAAAGCACCACCAATAAAGTTAATGGAAGAAGCAATTGCTTCTATCCCTTTCTGTATCACAGGGGCATCTGTTTGCTTTCGTCTCTCAGGCATGCTAGCCTGTAAAATCCAAAACCTCTAATTACAACACAATTCCTCATAACTATTAAATGATAAAAGAATTGTTCTCTTGTAGTTAAAATATGCAGACTGCATTCAGGATACTACCTGAATATTTGCTTGTGCTTGTTGCAAGTGGGATCCACTTCTTGTTTCCGACTTGGGTGATTGTATTGGACTGCCCTCTTCGAGAAGAGCCGATTTTGCTTTTTTTGCAAGTGCACTCCAAAAGCCTGTCTTTGACTCAGTTGGACTTTTTAGAGATGCCGGCTCATTTGGAGTATAAGTTTTCTGTGCACATGCCACAAACCAATAATAAAAGTAGGTTTAGATTTCAACAAAGAAGCCAAATGAACCCAACAAAAATCTCAAAATTCAACTTCTTAAATTCCTGAAAATTAAATGAGATAAATCAAATTTAATCTTCATTCTTCTGACACAAAACTATGCATTTCAAGTAATGCTGCTAGAAAAACAAATAAATGTTGGTGAGCTATCTTATCCATCTATCCACGTAAGAGACCTAGTTATTATGGTTAAGTAGTTGCTTATCTTAGAAACTACTCCATCTATTACGAACAAGGCTTTGTCTCCTCTATGCAATTAATCAGTCATTTTCTCCAACTTTTTGCTTTTTGGATTAAAAGGTAGAAGCCACAGTACCAATGCCCCTATTGGTTTCATTTCTTGTGTAGTGTTTGGTAGGGTTGAAGGTATGCTATAGAGATCTAAATAAAGGTACTCCTTTAGGTAGGGGTTAGTAGGTACAAATCATCCTGGACCACAAGTTACAAACAATTCGTTTGCACTAGATCATAAACTGAATCTTTATAATTGGAACCCTTTCCCTACAACCTCATCACTCAATCCTGGAATGGGAATTTATAATCCCAAAATGACCCATCAACCTAAGGGCAAAAAAGCCTTTCCACTAAAATTGTAACAAAAATCAAGGGCAATCAAAAAGTGGCATTTATTGTTTTATTTCTTTAGGTTTCCTTTTCTATTTCAGTTTTGAAATAAATGTTCTCAAGATTGAAGTTTCATTTATAATTTTATAACTTTATCTCAAAATGATGCCAATTTATCAGCACCTTAGCAAAATACAAGTACATACTATTTTGTAAAGTGAAACTGACTGGTATCAAAAAAGGGAGAGGACTTAGTTTATGTGCATTTCAACTTGTGCCCTCTATTACAAAAACAAAATGACAATGAAGAAGGAGAAACAAAGCTGTGGAATGTAGAGCCAGTGCATACTCAGTTGGATGCATCTACTACCCAGGAACATTCATTTCTAAGGAGTCAAAAGTCAGCATACTTTTAGTGGAAGTGCCAGGACACTCATTGTGATTCTTCCAATCTACGTATGTCATTCAATGTGAATGTAAATGACTTTTAAAAAGGTCCATACAACACTAATTGTTGATTTATTTAGTATCAAACACTGAATATCTATCATGACATTCAAAATTGACATTGAAGTATTTTTAATTTTTAAGCTCCATGCAGTATTCAGAACTTGACTCCTGTTTTTAGGATGCAGTATTCTGAACTAAGTTCCCATTTTTAGGATGTAAATATATAAAAATTTATGAATTCCTTTTGTACTAACATACCCAACCCCAATATTCTTTTGCCATACTGGCATACCCGAACCCACACCAATCTTTTAGGATGCAGATCTAGTAGTTATGGTTCTGTAACATATCATTAATCAGAAAAGACCTTTTATTGTAAGTTTGTTTTTAAAGCTCCCTCATCATTACTTCAATGGATTTAAAATTGGCCTATAGTCAATCTTTGCTATGAAATGTCTTAGAATTTAAACAATTTTCAACAATAAACCAACGAACCTACACTGTATAATTGAATTTTACCAGCCAATTAAGATCTGACATCAACGAAATACAAATTTAAGTAAATAAAGAAATTCTTTGTGACATGAAATAAATTGTATGTTTAGATCTTTGCATTTCCATCACTGCATTGCTCATAGAAAATACATTGATTAAATACATCATTATCCTGTATGATTTTATAAACCTCAGTGGTAACAGTGATGTTTTAATTCACTTGTGGTATTCGTGATATTTTTCATTCTCTTGGCTATCTTCATCCTGATGATGGATCATGGAGTCTGATCCAGAATGTTTGTAGACACAAACATCTTTTAGGCAATTTAATCCTGAAGCAGCTACATTTTAATACCATGGATTGTGGAAATCTCTTATTACTGAATAAACGAGTTGTATGCAAGTCTTTAGATCCTTTCCTTTATTTTTTTGTTATTATCTCTGATTGGTGAGTTACTGAATGTACAATAATCCAGGCACCCAAGGATGTATGTCTGCTTCAATCAATCTCAGTGTACTCTTGGCTTTGGTGGTGTAATGACCTGAAACAGATAACAGCTACAGAATATTGTTTCCAAACCACTAAGATAGGTCTGCATGGTAAAAACAAAACTACGGATATGCAAAGTCCGACCATCATCTTGATAAATAAATACCACCACCTCCATGAGAGACAGATCTCTAGGTGACTTCCAGAAGAAAATAGAAAACATCAAAGAAAATGTGATTCCCATGCTCAGAGAGCAAAGACTCTATGCTAAGCTGTACATCTGTACTTTATCCCAGGACATTTGTGGCATCCTTTTTCCTGTGCAATTTTTTCTCCTCCAGGAGGGTTTTCTTTTTATATATTTGATGTCTCTTGTCGTGTACTAAGCTGTAAGTTTTTTCAGCAGCTAGAAACTGGATTATATAATAATGTTAAAGCCCATGTAGTAAATTGAATCAAATTTTCCTTTGCTAATTACAGATCAGGGTTGTGCGCTAACATAACATTTTTCAAACCAGTTTCCTTTCTCCTTGCTTTCGAGCTGCTAATACTTCGGACTCAAAATATAGTTCATAACTTCATAGCTATTAGGAAACCAGTGTCCAAAGCCCAACTGCACAGCAGCCACGACAAATGGCTGGGGGCAGGCATTCTCGATGAAAATGAAGGATCCAATTATTAAATTAGCAGTCATGGCACTTTCAACATCTGTCGCCAATCATAAATCCTTTTTGTAAACCCAGTTAGGTGTAGAACGGTCAAGACTTCCCTAAGATTGCAGCACTAGGGCAATACCCCGAGCAAGTAGATGCAATCCTCGTGTCATTGAGATCACCTATAATGTCGTCCCTTATTCGAGAAATCCAGCAGCCAAGTTTTGAACCCACTCAAATATAACAATGCATCATTAATATCTAAGAATGAAGCGTCTCTGTAACCCCATCTTTTCAAAATTCTCCATAAAGAAAACAAAAGAAACCAATAACGGTGCAGACAATCTACAAATGTGCATATTCATCTATTAGTCAGTACTGAGGAATAGGCTTTTCGTCAAACATAAATTGTACAAGAAAATTAGATTTGGAATCTTGCAGCCCATTCACTGATTGGATACTGCAAAAACGGGCTTTTCATCAAACGACGCGCAAAAACAAGCCAATTTGCAATATTGCAACCCTTTCTCGTGATCGATGCTGCAAAAACAAATTCCAATAACCCCAAAGTTGATAACAAACATTGCTTTTCATACTAGTGGGATTTTTTTTCTTCTGTCGGGGGCTAAAATCACATCCGGTTTCATCTACAACAAAAGATCAGTATATAGCCAAAAGAGGAAAAAAAAAAAAAAAAAGAAACCTGTAGAGGCGAAGGTGTATTAGAAGAATATCTGTTCCTGAAAGATTCCCTGTAAGCTGATTCACCATACACTGACGACAAAGAGGAATCCCTGTGCGCAGAAGAATCCCTCATCGCTGCTGCCAATGAAGAGTCTTCCTCCACCGAAAAATCTTCTCCGCGCAGATTCTCATTATTGTTCCTATAATTTTCTCCATACTGATAAGGAGTATTCCTTCTGTAGCCCCTACCAGCCATACCAGAAAAAAGTCTACCCAAGCTGAGATTCGACTCTGAGACCTCCGATGCCCCGATTGTTAAAATTTCCTCCCGCAGAGCGCTTCGGGAAAAGACTCAAAATTTCGATAAAAACGCTCCAAGAATAGATCGTTTATTGACATGGATTTCATGATCTAAGAAAACACATTTTGGGAATGGCATAGATCGAAGGGAGGTTACAGAAGACGAAAATGGTGGTTTTGTTTTTGGTTTAAATTATGTGTCTTTGTTTGGCAAAAGGCTTTGAATTGGAATGGTGACAAAACGCGTTTACTTGCTAGCTTTCATGCTTTAACAATCGCAGTCAATAGAATTTATTTTACAATCAGGGAAGAAGAATAATGAAGATATAATTGGAAGATCATGGTGAAAAACGGTCAGGTGGACCCCGAACTGGATATATGTGCCTTGGCTTTGTAGTCCTGAAAGGAAGTTGAATGGCAGCCCATCCGAAGAATAAAGAAAGCAATTCATGGAAGCTTTCCTACTTGGGAGGCAAGCAGATCCATTGTTTTCATAAATAGGCAACTGGGTTATTTTATTTTTTAAATGTGACTGTTGAAATTTGTATATTTCAATACAACTTTCTCCCAATATTATTTGAAGAATCGAGCTTTCATAATGCATATACGGTGGTATTATCGGAGTATAAATTATATTAAACATCTTTACATATTTACTTTGTCTCTTTAATATAGTTAGGGTTAGGGTTAGAATTAGGAGAAACAAAGAATATTTTAAAGAATAATTCGTGTAAGGAAAAAAGATTTGGTGAGAGTTACAAACAAAATTAAAATATGGAATGCCATTTGGCAATCAAAAAGATTTGGTGAGAGTTACAAACGAAATTAAATAATGGAATGCCATTTGACAATCAAAAAGATTTGGTGAGAGTTACAAACAAAATAATAGGCCCGAAATAATAGGGCCCGAAAAAGTAGGACCCGAAAAAATAGGGCCCGAAAAAGTAGAGCCTGAAAAAATAAGGGCGAAATAATTTCAATATGATTTTTTTTTTGTTAAATATAATTTTGCATGCACATTCATACTTGTTTTTTGTGGGGAGTGGGGGAATTTGAAACAAATTCGTGGAATGTGAAGAGACCTCTGTTGAAGGATATGAGGAGCCTCTCAGAAGTTATAAAACCAAGGCTCACCATTTCATTTTCATTTTATGTTTTTGCAGGAAGGAAAAGGTGGAGGTTATTGGAGGATTAGCTTGGAGTTTTTGAATAGGAGTAGATTGAAGTTTTGGAGTAACATTTTTGTAGGTGAAATTTCTATTTTTTATTTACATTTTCATTTAAATTTAGAGGTAAATGTAAATTGAAATTCAAAATTAGTTATAATATTCTACTTTGATTTAGATTTCAATTTTAATTAATTTCATTTAGATTTAGAATTATGTTCATAACTATTTAGACTTGCATTTAATAGTTTAGTCTTGCATGTTTGATTTAGATTTAAATTTGTATTCAAAATCTATTTGATTTATATATTTTATAATACTTCTCATTTACATATTTTAAAAGTGCATGTTTCAAATTAGTTTTATATTTGCATGTTTCATATTAGTTTTAGATTTTCATATTTCAAAATAGTTTTGGTTTGCATGTTTTAGATTTGAATGTTTCACAATAGTTTTACATTTGCATGTTTCTAAGTATTTATATTTTCATATTTCAAAACATAATTTTATCATTAATCTGGATGAGAATGCCACCATATCAATACGATTTATAGTTTATTAAAGTTAATGATTTATTTAAAGTAGATAAATCATATATTTAGTATATGTTTTAACATTATTGAATTATAAAATAAAATAAAATTTTTAAAATAATAGCTAGCCAAAATAATATTAAGCCAAATGGATGCTGAAATAATAGAACTTGAAAAAATAAGGCCAAAAAAATAGAATGCAAGAAAATAAGGCTGAAATAACTTAATTTAAATTTTAAATATAAAACATTTTCTTTTTGTTAAATATATTTTTGCATGCACATTCATGCTTATTTTTTGTAAGGAGTGGGGGAATTTGAAACAAATTCATGGAATGTCAAAAGACATCTATTGGGAGATATGAGGGTTCTCTCATAAATTATAAAACAAATGCTCCTCATTTCATTTTCATTTTGTGTTTTTGCAGAGAGGAAGAGATGGAGATTATTGGAGCAATTAGAGTTTTTTAACAAGAGTAGATTAAAGTTTCATATAGTTTAGCCTTTTATGTTTGATTTAGATTTAGGATTCAAAAACTTTTTGATTTAGATATTTGATAATACATTTCTTTTGCAAATTTTTAATGTGCATGTTTCAATTTAGTTTTACATTAGTTTTAGATTTGCATATTTCAAAATGCTTTTGGTTTCCATGTTTAGATTTGTATGTTTCATAATAGTTTTATATTTACATGTTTCAAAATATTTATATTTTTAATGTTTCATAATTAAATTTAATCATTGATGTGGACAAGAAGTTCACCTTATCAATAAAATTTGTATTTTATTAAAGTTAGTGATTAATTTAAAATAAACGAATCATATATTTAGTTTATATTGTCATTATTTAATTAGATTATATATGTGGCTACTAAATATATTAATTAAGAAAGAAAATCATAAGTCTAAATAGATTCCTTAATGATAGGGAGATTTATTGATTACAATTCTTAATCATTGCAATAAAAATTGCATTAGCATTATTAAAAATTCAATAGAGTTAGAGTTAGAATTAGAGTTAGAGTTAGAGTTAGAGCTAGAATTAGAATTAGAATTAGACTTAGAATTAGAGTTAGAATTAGAGTTAGAATTAAAATTAGATTTAGAATTAGAGTTAGAATTAGAATTAGAGTTAGAGTTAGAATTAGAATTAGAGTTAGAATTAGAGTTAGAGTTAGGGTTCAAGTTAGAGTTAGAGTTAAAGTTAGAGATAGAATTGTGATCAGGGTTAAATTAGGGTTAGGGTTAGAATTAGAGTTAAATTAGGGTTAAATTAGGGTTAGGGTTAGAATGATAGGGAGATTTATTGATTACAATTCTTAATCATTGCAATAAAAATTGCATTGGCATTATTAAAAATTCAACAATATATAATGTTCTCACATCATCATGGAGAAATAATTAGAATTAGAGTTAGAATTAGAGTTAGAGTTAGAATTAGAATTAGAGTTAGGATTAGATTAGAATTATAATTAGAGTTAGGATTAGAATTAGAGTTAGAATTAGAGTTAGAATTAGAATTAGAGTTAGAGTTAGAGTTAGAGTTAGAATTAGAATTAGAGTTAGAGTTAGGGTTCAAGTTAGAGTTAGAGTTAAAGTTAGAGATAGAATTGTGATCAGGGTTAGATTAGGGTTAGAGTTAGAATTAGAATTAGAATTAGAGTTAGAATTAGAATTAGAGTTAGAGTTAGAATTAGAATTAGAATTAGAGCTAGAGTTAGAATTAGAATTAGAGTTAGAGTTAGAATTAGAATTAGAGTTAGGGTTCAAGTTAGAGTTAGAGTTAAAGTTAGAGATAGAATTGTGATCAGGGTTAGATTAGGGTTAGGGTTAAAGTTACATTATTAGATTTAGGGTTAGGGTAAGAGTTAGGGCTAGGATTAGGATTAGAATTAGGGTTAGTGTTAGAGTTAGAGTTATATATAGTGTTAGGGTTAGGATTAGGGGTAGGTTTATAGTCAAAGTTAGGGTGAGGGTTAATATTGGGGTTAGGGTTACAAAAAGTGTCAAAGTTAGAGTTAGGGTTAGAATTAGAGGTAGGGTTAGAATCAGGAATAAAGTTAGAGTTGGAGTTAGGGTTAGAGTTAGAGTTAGAGTTAGATTTAGGGTAAGAATCAAGGTTAGGATTAGAATTAGCATTAGAGTTAGAGCTAGGGTTAGAATTAGGGTTAGGGTTAGGGTAAGAATTAGTTTTAGATTTGCATATTTCAAAATACTTTTGGTTTCCATGTTTAGATTTGTATGTTTCATAATAGTTTTATATTTGCATGTTTCAAAATATTTATATTTTTAATGTTTCATAATTAAATTTAATCGTTGATGCGGACAAGAAGTTCACCTTATCAATAAAATTTGTATCCAACACAAAAAAACCATTACGATTTAAATTAAAATAGGTGCCTCGAGAAGGATGACTCTCAGCATTTTATATATATATACTTTTATATATAAGTATATATAAGTATATACAAAATTATATTTAACAAAAAAAATCATATTGAAACTATTTCGACCCTATTTTTTCGGGCCCTACTTTCTCGGGCCCTATTTTTTCAGGTCCTACTTTTTCGGGCCCTACTATTTCGGGCCTATTATTTCGGCCTATTATTTCGGCCTCCATTTGGCTTCTTATTATTTCGGCCAGCTATTATTTCGTTTGTAACTCTCACCAAATCTTTTTTCCTTACACGGATTATTTCTTGGAATATTCTTTGTGCTGGGAATTGTTTCTCCCATTGTATATGCCTCTCGGCATAATAATTTTGTATGCACATTCATACTTATTTTTTGTGGGGAGTGGGGGAATTTGAAACAAATTCATGGAATGTGAAGAGACGTCTGTTGGGGGATATGAGGAGCCTCTCAGAAGTTATAAAACCAAGGCTCATCATTTCATTTTCATTTTATGTTTTTGCAGGAAGGAAGAAGTGGAGGTTATTGGAGGATTAGATTGGAGTTTTTGAATAGGAGCAGATTGAAGTTTTGGAGTAACACTTTTGCAGGTGAGATTTCTATTTTTTATTTACATTTTCATTTAGATTTAGATGTAGATGTAAATTGAAATTCAAAATTAGTTATAATATTCTACTTTGATTTAGATTTCAATTTTAATTATTTTCATTTAGATTTAGAATTATGTTCATAACCATTTAGGCTTGCATTTAATAGTTTAGTCTTGCATGTTTGATTTAGATTTAGATTTGTATTCAAAATCTATTTGATTTATATATTTTATATTACTTTTCATTTACATATTTTAAAAGTGCATGTTTCAAATTACTTTTATATTTGCATGTTTCATATTAGTTTTAGATTTTCATATTTCAAAATAGTTACGGTTTGCATGTTTTAGATTTGAATGTTTCACAATAGTTTTACATTTGCATGTTTCTAAGTATTTATATTTTCATGTTTCAAAGCATAATTTTATCATTAATCTGGATGAGAATGCCACCATATCAATACAATTTATAGTTTATTAAAGTTAATGATTTATTTAAAGTAGATAAATCATATATTTAATATATATTTTAACATTATTGAATTGTAAAATAAAATAAAATTTTCAAAATAATAGCTAGCCAAAATAATATTTAAGCCAAATGGATGCCGAAATAATAGAACCTGAAAAAATAAGGCCAAAAAAATAAAACGCAAGAAAATAGGGCTGAAATAACTTAATTAAATTTTTAAATATTAAACATTTGCTTTTTGTTAAATATATTTTTGCATGCACATTCATGCTTATTTTTTGTGAGGAGTGGGGGAATTTGAAACAAATTCATGGAATGTCAAAAGACATCTATTGGGGGATATGAGGGTTCTCTCATAATTTATAAAACAAATGCTCCTCATTTCATTTTCATTTTGTGTTTTTGTAGGGAGGAAGAGATGGAGATTATTGGAGCAATTAGAGTTTTTAAACAGGAGTAGATTAAAGTTTCATATAGTTTAGCCTTGTATGTTTGATTTAGATTTAGGATTCAAAAACTTTTTGATTTAGATATTTGATAATACATTTCTTTTTTAGATTTTTAATGTGCATGTTTCAATTTAGCTTTACATTTGCATGTTTTACATTAATTTTAGATTTGCATATTTCAAAATACTTTTGGTTTCCATATTTAGATTTGTATGTTTCATAATAGTTTTATATTTGCATGTTTTAAAATATTTATATTTTTAATGTTTCATAATTAAATTTAATCGTTGATGCGGACAAGAAGGTCACCTTATCAATAAAACTTGTATTTTATTGAAGTTAGTGATTAATTTAAAATAAACGAATCATATATTTGGTTTATATTGTCATTATTTAATTAGATTATATATGTGGCTACTAAATATATTAATTAAGAAAGAAAATCATAAGTCTAAATAGACTCCTTAATGATAGGGAGATTTATTGATTACAATTCTTAATCATTGCAATAAAAATTGCATTAGCATTATTAAAAATTCAACAATATATAATGTTCTCACATCATCATGGAGAAATAATTTTCATAAAATTGACTCTTATATATTCTTTCACACTTTTAACATCATCTAAATTATTGTGTTGGGACTTATAACTTCCCTTCCATGAATTAATTTTTCCACTATTTGAGTCATTTGTATAACATATATCCCAAATTTGACCATAGTTGTACTCCAAATACTCCAACACTACACCTAAATTTCATACTTCCCTCAACCCTATCCCTTATTTTAGCATAACATTTAACCACTTATTAACCCTAACAATAACACTGAGTGTCATATAAATGAAATTGTAAACCTTGGATCCTAACTATAACTCTTACTCTATATATGATTGTACTAATCATTTAGTAAATTATATACCTTAGCCTAACCCTATATGTATAAGTATCTAGAAATTTTTATTTTTTTATAAGTGATAATATGTATATACACACACCCAGAGAGAGAGAGAGAGAGAGAGAGAGTATGTAGACAAGAAGGAGCTCATATTATGTTTCTTATAGAGGCATGTTTTATGTAAAAAGAGAGAGAGAGAGAGAGAGAGAGAAAAAGAGATTATGAGGTCTATCTAATTCTAACTCTAACTCTTATACTAACACTAACACTAACACTAACACTACCTCTAATTTTAACTCTTACTATAATTGTAACTCTAACCTTAATGCTAATCCTAACCATAACTCTAACACTAACCCTAACCCTAACTCTAATGCTAACCCTAACCATAACCCTAACACTAACCATAACCCTAACTCTAACACTAATTCTAATCATAACTTTAATTATAACCCTAACTCTAACTCTAATTCTAACTCCAGGCCTTATTCTAACTCTAAATTCTAACTCTATCTCTAACCCTAACCCTAACTCTTATTCTAACCCTAACACTAACCCTAACTATATTTGTAACCCTAATTCTAACCCTCACCCTAATTCTTACCCTTACCCTAACCCTAACTCTATCTCTAATCCTAAATATATTTCTAACCCTAATTCTAACCCTAACCCTAATCCCAACTCTAACTCCAATTTTAAACCTAACCCTAACCCTAACTCTCTTTGTGCCTACTCTCTAGATACACCTCATAATCTCTTTTTCTCTCTCTCTACATAAAACATGCCTCTATAAGAAACATAATATGAGCTCCTTCTTGTCTACATATATGCTCTCTCTCTCTCTCTGGGTGTGTGTATATACATATTATCACTTATAAAAAATAAATATTATTTCTAGATACTTGTACATATAGGGTTAGGCTAAGGTATATAATTTACTAAATGATTAGTACAATCATATATAGAGTAAGAGTTATAGTTAGGATCCAAGGTTTACAATTTCATTTATATGACACTCAGTGTTATGGTTAGGGTTAATAAGTGGTTAAATGTTACACTAAAATAAGGGATAGGGTTAAGGGAAGTATGAGATTTAGGTGTAGTGTTGGAGTATTTGGAGTACAACTATGGTCAAATTTGGGATATATGTTATACAAATGACTCAAATAGTGAAAAAATTAATTCATCAAAGGGAAGTTATAAGTCCCAACACAACAATTCAGATGATGTTAAAAGTGTGAAAGAATATATAAGAGTCAATTTTATGAAAATTATTTCTCCATGATGATGTGAGAACATTATATATTGTTGAATTTTTAATAATGCTAATGCAATTTTTATTGCAATGATTAAGAATTGTAATCAATAAATCTTCCTATCATTAAGGAATCTATTTAGACTTATGATTTTCTTTCTTAATTAATATATTTAGTAGCCACATATATAATCTAATTCAATAATGACAATATAAACTTAATATATGATTCGTTTATTTTAAATTAATCACCAACTTTAATAAAATACAAATTTTATTGATAAGGTGACCTTCTTGTCCGCATCAACGATTAAATTTAATTATGAAACATTAAAAATATAAATATTTTGAAACATGCAAATATAAAACTATTATGAAACATACAAATCTAAACATGGAAACCAAAAGTATTTTGAAATATGCAAATCTAAAACTAATGTAAAACATGCAAATGTAAGACTAAATTGAAACATGCACATTAAAAATCTGCAAAAGAAATGTATTATCAAATATCTAAATCAAAAAATTTTGAATCCTAAATCTAAATCAAACATACAAGGCTAAACTATATGAAACTTTAATCTACTCCTGTTAAAAATCTCTAATTGCTCCAATAATCTCCATCTCTTCCTCCCTGCAAAAACACAAAATGAAAATGAAATGAAGAGCATTTGTTTTATAATTTATGAGAGAACCCTCATATCTCCCAATAGATGTGTTTTGACATTCCATGAATTTGTTTAAAATTCCCCCACTCCTCACAAAAAATAAGCATGAATGTGCATGCAAAAATATATTTAACAAAAAGCAAATGTTTAATATTTAAAAATTTAATTAAGTTATTTCAGCCCTATTTTCTTGCGTTCTATTTTTTTGGCCTTATTTTTCAGGTTCTATTATTTCAGCATCCATTTGGCTTAATATTATTTTGGCTAGCTATTATTTTGAAAATTTTATTTTATTTTATAATTCAATAATCTTAAAATATATACTAAATATATGATTTATCTACTTTAAATAAATCATTAACTTTAATAAACTATAAATTGTATTGATATGGTGGCATTCTCATCCAGATTAATGATAAAATTATGCTTTGAAGCATGAAAATATAAATACTTAGAAACATGCAAATGTAAAACTATTGTGAAACATTCAAATCTAAAACATGCAAACCAAAACTATTTTGAAATATGAAAATCTAAAACTAATATGAAACATGCAAATATAAAACTAATTTGACGCATGCTCTTTTAAAATATGTAATGAAAAGTATTATAAAATATATAAATCAAATAGATTTTGAATACAAATCTAAATCTATATCAAACATGCAAGACTAAACTATTAAATGCAAGCCTAAATAGTTATGAACAGAATTCTAAATCTAAATGAAATTAATTAAAATTGAAATCTAAATCAAAGTAGAATATTATAACTAATTTTGAATTTCAATTTACATCTACATCTAAATCTAAATAAAAATGTAAATAAAAAATAGAAATTTCACCTGCAAAAATGTTACTCCAAAACTTCAATCTACTCCTATTCAAAAACTCCAATCTAATCCTCTAATAACCTCCACCTCTTCCTTCCTGCAAAAACATAAAATGAAAATGAAATTGTGAGCCTTGGTTTTATAACTTCTGAGAGGCTCCTCATATCCCCCAACAGACGTCTCTTCACATTCCACAAATTTGTTTCAAATTCCCCCACTCCCCACAAAAAACAAGTATAAATGTGCATGCGAAATTATATTTAACAAAAAATAAATCATAATGAAATTATTTCGCCCCTATTTTTTCAAGCCCTACTTTTTCGGGCCCTATTTTTTCGGGTCCTACTTTTTCGGGCCCTATTTTTTTGGGTCCTACTTTTTCGGGCCCTACTTTTTCGGGCCCCATTATTTCGGGCCTATTATTTCGTTTGTAACTCTCACCAAATCTTTTTGATTGCCAAATGGCATTCCATATTTTAATTTCATTTGTAACTCTCACCAAATCTTTTTTCCTTAGACGGATTATTCCTTGGAATATTCTTTGTGCTGGGAAGTGTTTCTCCCATTGTATATGCCTCTCGGCATAATTAAACATCTTTACATATTTACTTTGTCTCTTTAATAAGGGGAGGAGGCTAAAGACACTTTATCTATTAATCATCTCACTTATCTTATAGTTTGAATATATTTTATCATTAAAATAAAAAATTTGAATTTTTTTTAATGTTTTCATATTGGCTATGGTCATTTTTGTTGGTGATCTTTTTGTTTTCTTATAATAAACAGTTAGGGAAAAAAGAGGATGTTTGTTCTACAACATTTGAGTAGTAATGCATATTCCACATAATTGGAGGTCATGGAACATATGGAAGTTGTGGCAAAAAGACCCACAAAATTAATCCTCTTTTTTTAAAGTGCAATTCATCTTGTAATTCAATAGATGTGGTTTATGCTTCACTACAAAAGGTGGATTTCATCAACAAAAAAGGTAAGGTATCCACATTACTGTGTTCCAAAATTATTTTCCCTTTGTTTGCCCTTTATTAGTCTACTTAAGCTCCTGGTTAGTGTTTGCAAAACATTTTTAAGGGTTTAATTTTAATACCAATTTTGTTGGTTGTTACTATTTTGGTAAGGATAATGATGTCAAAATATATGGTTTGAGTGCATGTGAGGGAGATCGGAAACAATCTAGTATTCCATTCTTTTGTATTATAGTTCATAAGCACTTTTTATTTACTCTGGAAGTTTGCTCAATAGTAATATCATTAATGGACATGCTGCCTTTCATAGACCTCCCTTTTATTTTTGCTCTCACTTCTGTGTTTATTTGACATCTCTTTATTTTCTCTACATTGATATTTTTCATTGGTTCAATTAAGTAGGTGACATTACCGCATTTCCTGGAGGTGACAATATAGTTTTAATTTTTTTAAGATTATACATGGAGCCTTGGTGAACAAGACAATTAGGGTTGGATCCTACAGAGTTTATTTCAATTTGAGGCGGCAAGTAAATTACACCAAATTGACTCCATTCTACAATATGAGATAAATATATTTTAAACACACCAAGACCCAAATATGTGTTATCAATTTATAGCTAGATCGTACCATGCTTCGGATGATTGCACATTTTTCAAAAAAATCTCATGTATTACACACTTCTTAACGAGACTAATAAAGAGGTGGAGGTAATAAACTATCGAAAACGGCTCTTCTTCCACTATAGTCGTAAACTTTCTTACCCTCTCTACCACACAGACAAGAAGCATAAGCCTTACAAACATTGAATTTTTCCATTTTTCTGAAAACCCTTAAATCTCTCATTCAATAAATAGTTCACATCCTTGGTCTTTGCTAACAAATTTTGCATAATGTTTGTTGAACTTTTAGAGTGTAGGTACATGGAAATATAGCATTCTTAATCTTACATTTAACTCCATAGCTAGCATCCTTAAAAGAAGTCTCATTAGAATTATTGATTTGCTCTCACCTCACTAAAGCTTTGACTAATGTTGTTCTACTTATCCTTAATGATTTACTTGATTTTCTTATCATGTGAGATTTTGTCATTTTCTTTCCATTATGGTTGATGTGAGGACCCGTCGACTTGTATTAGCATCTATACTACATTCTTTTGAACCAATGGATTGGTATGCATCAAAGATATTTCTAACAATGCTTCTTTCACTACTATTTTCAGATGTTCTTAACCCCAAAGTTCTCATTGTCTCTCTAAATTTTAGATATTTAACCATTTCAACAAGAAGTTGGCATCTTCCACTTTGATTTAATTTTTCAAAATAGTTATTCCAAATCTTTTGAACAATTCTCCTACAATTTCTTTTTGACATTTTATCATGCATTGGCTTTAAAATATTTTCATCAATGTCAATTAGAAGCTTTGATTTTCTACGAAGTATTCTAGGAGATGTTGATGTATGTGCATGCTCTATATTTTCATTACTTGCATTCATCATTTCAACTTGAGACGTCACATTAGGGGCATTAGGCGATGTAAGTGTATTTGTCATAATCATTTCAATTGGGGTATGTTGAACATTTTTCGTTTGTCAAATTAGGTGCATTTGTGACATCAATATCAATAGGTATATTTTTATCACTTACATTAGAAGCATTTGATGATATACGTTCTCGTAATCTCCTCATAGGCTCCCTTGTTTGTGCCTTTGTTGCCTCTCATTTTTCAATTGTTCCTCTCTTGTTATTTCCCATTATTGTAGATGCAAATTACCCTACAAAGAATAACGTGAATAAAATACAAAACTAAACAAATTTGCATCATTGTTTTATGCGCAATCACAAGATACAAACATAAACTAACGTGTAGACATAAGAAAATAGAACAAATTCATCATTTCCAAGAAAATTACCCTATAAACAATAACATGAACAAAATACACGATCAAATACAAAATTTTAACGCTTAATCACAAGATGCTAACATAAAATAAAATGTTGGCACATGAAAATAGATCAAATTTAGCATTCCAAACACAAAAAACGTTGATACTTGCATAGTGGTACATAAATGCATATAAAACAATAGTATAATCTCGTGGACCATGCTGAAACAACATAATAATCATTGACATGTTGTTTTATTTACAATTTTCAATAACCCGATCAAGTTATTGAGTCCTGACTGAATTATCCACATGGACTGATAACCCAATTGGGTTATGTATTACTACTACACAAAGGGGGAGAGAGAGAGAGAGAGAGAGAGAGAGAGAGAGAGAGAGAGAGAGAGAGAGAGAGAGAGAGAGAGAGAGAGAGGTTGGGGAGAGAAGGATGTGGGTTAGGGGGGTTAGGAGTTACATAGAGATAAAAATAGAGGTTAGAGAGAGATATGGAAAGAATGAGAGAGAGAGAGGGGGGGATAGGATGGAGAGAGAGAGAGAGAGTGAGAAAGAGAGAGAGAGAGAGAGAGAGAGAGAGAGAGAGAGAGAGAGGGGGGGATACGAAGAGGGAGAATGAGAGAGAGAGAGAGAGAGGGGGGGGGATACGAAGAGGGAGAGAGGGGGAGAGAGAGGGGGGATAGGATAGAGAAAGTTAGAGAGAGGGAGTGATGGAGAGAGAGAGAGAGAGAGAGAGCTATAAGGGGATAGGAGAAAGGGCGAGAGAGAGAGAGAGAGAGAGAGAGAGAGAGAGAGAGAGAGATAAGAGGATAGGATGGAGAGAGGGGGGGCTTAGGGGTTACTCAGAGAGAGATCATGCTTAAGAGTAACAAATTAGAGAGCGAGAGAGAGAGAGAGAGAGAGAGAGAGAGAGAGAGAGAGAGAGAGAGAGAGAGAGAGAGAGAGAGATCAAAATTCAGTGAGAGCGATATCTTAGGATTTCTTTAGTGAGTGTGTGTGTGTGTGTGAGAGAGAGAGAGAGAGAGAAAGAGAGTCGCAAATATGTTAGAATTCATGTTTACTTATTGATTGTGTATTTGGAAAATAATTACTACCTATTTTAGAATATGCTTGATTCAAATTTATGGCAAATAAAATCTTGAAAGTTATGGCCTCCGAAGTAAAGCCTACTTTTAGTTCTTCAAAACTTGATCAGGTTTTGAACAAGTATATTTTACTTCTTCAAAACCCAATCAGGTTTTGGATGCATTTTCTTATTCTCATAACCTGATCGAGTTATTTGATTCCAAAAAACCTAAGCAGGTTATGGCTTGATAATAGCCTAGGGAAACAACCAAAAGGCTTGGGAGACTGTTTACCCTCCATCTTTTTCCTTTAGATGTTTTTTCATCTTCTAAGATGAATTCTTGTCTTCGTCTTCTTTAGGTTTGTTAATTGTGAAGTGGGTATCTCTAAAATAACCACCATAGTCTTACACGTCTTCTTAGTTTTCTAACCATATAATTTTTCAATCTTTGGACATCATTAACATTGTAAACTTTAATTACTTTAACAATGCCTTGACATTTTTCATAGACATATGTCTACCATTTTTTTTTATAAATTTTGATACTTAACCAGATTTAAAATAAATTACATATTATTGTTCTATACTTTATTCTAAACACTTTATAAAAAGTTTCCATTTTCAATTATTTTGATGTAAGTTATGCTCAACACATGAATATGTACCAAAATTTTAGGATATAGTCAGTTCAATAATTCATAAAAAATAAAATACTCATCAAAAAAATACAACTTCTAGATATGACTCTTAATTATCATCCTACCAAAAGGATTGCAAAATACTAAATATAACTATGTCTTTTGTGTTGCACAAAAAAATATATGTTATGTTTTCTAAAAAAAACTGGAGCTATTTTTTCGTGTGCAGAAGTTTTCACCCACCTAATCTTATCCATTTTGTAAAAACTCTAGTACTTTAGAAAGTAAATTCAGGGTACTACAATTTATATGTTTTACACATCTTGTAATTGTGAGTGGACGACCCTCAAATATATCATCCAAGTTCAAGTTTACCTAATTATAGAAAGGGGGAAAAAAAATGTGTCCACTTATACCCCCTTTTTGTACACCATCTTGGTGCACTTACCCTTGTGAGAAAAAGTAATTATTTGATAATATAGTAAAGATATAGTGTATAATATCAATAAAATCATAAAATATTGATAATTAAAAGATATAGTACATAGTATCTTGCAAGCTTCAGGAGCTTTATGGGGTTTTCTATGTGTTTACTCTTGCTCTTATTTATAATTCACTTAGTGCTTCCATGATTATCCTGCATTTTTCATTTTATGACTTTGGGGTTTCATCATGAAATGATTGCATGTCATGTGAAAGAATGTAGTAATTTAGGAGAAGGGTAAAGAAAATGTGTACAATGTCCAGTAATAATTTGAAGTGTCTCATAGGTTGCAGATGACAGATGGGGTCTTGTATGTGTCTATAATGATTGAAGGGTTTGTAATGATTAAACGATTTTTATTCAGTCAGTGCTTGGAGGGTTTTTAATCATTCTTTTCTATTGTATAATTTGCTAATTTTTCATATGGTTCTTTGAAGAATTTACTAATATCATATTTTGTCACTGTTAGAATGTCCATTTTTTAAAGGGTTTCCTTCCACCTTTAATGGAAATGCAAGAAATATTTACAGGAAAAGGGGAATTATAAACAAGGGTTTCTAATGCTTTCAAATTATATAGATGAAATGTAAAAAAGAATCTTTGAAATGTGACATGATTTTCAGTTAAAGGTTTGTAATGATTTCAGAGTTTCTATTTTTTTATTGCACTGAACGGTTTCAAATCAAGAAATATATACTGTACAACATCAACAAAATCATTGTGTATTGTTGTGTTTAAAATTTTTAAAGGAAAAGGGGATTGATAAATAGGGGTTTCTTATGTTTTTAAATTATATAGATGAAATGTAAAGGGAATTTTTGAAATGTGATATTATTTTCAGTAGAGGGTTTGTAATGATTGAAGGGTTTCAATTTATTTATTCTACTAAAGTGTTTCAAATCAAGGAATAAGTAGTGTACAATGTCGATAAAATCATTGCTTGGTGTAGTGCTTTTTTCAAATGTTTGAAGTACATTACATGTTTCAATAGAATATTGAGTTTTTCTCTATGTTTATAATTTGTGGAGGAAAAGGGGAGTGATAAATAGGGGTTTCAAATGGATTTGAATTAGATAGATGAAATGTAAAAGGGAATATTTGAAATATGACATCATTTTCAGTTAAGGGTTTGTAATGATTTATGGGTTTAATTTTTTTATTCTATTCATGGATTTCAAATCAAGCATTAAGTACTGTACAATGTTGATAAAATCATTGCTTACAATTGTGGTATTTTCGAATGTTTGAAGTACAATACACGTTTCAAGAGAATATTAGAGTTTTATGTGTTTATACTTTTTATAGGAAAAGGGGAATGATAAATAGGTGTTTGTAATGGTTTTGAATTGTATAGATGAAATGTAAAAGAGAATCTTTAAAATGTGATATGATTTTTTATAAGGGTTTGTAAAATTTAAAGGTTTCAATTTTTTTAATTATACTCAAGGGTTTTGAATCAAGAAATAGGCAGTATACAATGTCGATAAAATCATTGCTTGTTGTTGCAATCTTTTGGAATGTTTGATGTACATTGCAAGTTTCAGCAGAATATTAGGGTTTTCTCTTTGTTAACTAATATATTCTAGCAGCTAACTATATATGACATGTGTCAAAAATAAATAATTTGGAGGAATGGTAAAGAAAGAGTGTACAATGTCAATTAAATCATTACTTGTTATTGTACTATTTGTGAATCTTCGTAGTTTCTCCCCCTCTTTGTATTAAGTATGGAGATTTTCCTATGTTCATCATAGTCTTCCTCATACTGTTATTCTGAATACTTTAGCACCAACTCATGCTTCTTGCCACCCTCATTTGGAATACTTACCTTGCATGTGACCTTTCTTATTTTGTCATTCATTTGTTGTCCATCCTCACTATACTTGTTTGCATACATCTATTCGAAGACTACTGTGTTATTTATGTGAGCTACACCATTTTGACTTTACTATTCAAATTTACTACCATTGTGGTAATAGTTTGATTGCTTGTCATGGTGTGTTGTTATTAGAAAAAAATCAATGTCTACTTTGAATCAATGAATCCAACCAATAATTAACATAACAATCCAATTTATTGTTGTTAATAATGACAACATAACAACGCATGTAGAAAATGTAGTCCAATACAAGTAAATCAATGCATATCATCATGTTCCCCATTGTATTGCAATATTGAGCATATATAACTATTTTTGCATAGTTACTATTTGTTCAATGTAAATATTTATGCACTAATATATGAAATGTATCTATTTATGCAATGTAACGTTGCATGTCAATTGATAAGAAGAAAAAATTAGAAGAAATTGTAAAGAAATGTTGTACATTGTTGATTTATTCATCACTTGTTGTTATACGATTTGTGTATCTCAACATTTTCTCCCACTCTTCATATAAGTATGGGTATTTTGTTGGAAATCTGATTGAAAAAGATCATTGTTGAAGAAGGAAGAGTGCTTGCAAAGAGGGCGATTGTTGATAAAGAATGTTTTCAATCATTGTTTTGTCACTGATGTCAAACCTGCTATTTGTTGGAATGATAATTGCTTATAAGATCCAAGTACTATCACTTAGTTGATTAATGAAGAGGATTTAATCAACAAGATGTAACAAAAATACCTAAGGGAAAGGTTGAGTTATGGTTTTGTAATGAAATGCAAGGATCAGTTAAGACAATGGTAAATGATGTATTGATAATGTACTTGAAGATACAGGGGTTGGCCACACTTAGAAATTTTAGAAGTATAAGTTATAACAAGGCTTTCTACAAAGCTTGACTAATTTCATTAGTGAGTGCCAAGCAAGCTAGTTTATACCAAGCAGATTTTTCAATTAGTGCCAAGCAAATGCAAAATCTAGTGTGTGCCGAGTGATACAGAAAGAGTCGAGCAAGTAATAGGTGTCGAGCATTAGAAAAACTTAGTGGATGATGGGTGAATCCATAGTAGGTCTCGAGCATCAATAAAATGTAGTTGGTGCCGAGTAACACAGTATTTGTCGAGCACCAGAATTTCAATAGTGTTGAGCTGTTGCATTATTTGAAAAGTCAAAGATTCGCTAAATCTGAGCTGACAAGTTTGTTACCTTGAATTTGTGAACTAGATAGAGGATAAGGATGATGAGTTGCAAGCACATAATTTTAGTTAAACCATTTTTGGGTGAATTTAGGAGGATTCTTCATGATGTTTCTATAAGGAACAAGATATGGGGTAGATTCATTGAATCCTACCTAATCCATTCGATCTAAAATTAAAAGTAGGAAGATTCAAGAGGGAAAAGTATTCTAGAATTCTATTTAAGGAGTCACAGGCTAAGAAGCTAGAGCTGCTAGGTCGAAGTTGTTGAAGGGTGTCAAGGAGAAGGCATCAAGAAGAAGGAAGAACAGAGCATAGAAGCTCTGCTTCGATAAGTGGCCATATAGGAGATTGCACTGGTACATCTAGCATGGAGACTCAAGGAGACAAAGCTTGAAAGGAGGACAAGCTGTCAGAGCTAAAGAGACTGAAAGCCAGGCAATGTTGTGAGCTGAAAAAAGATCTGAAATCTGCAAGTCAATTTGTGAGTTGTATCAAGTCAAAAGCCCTTATTGTTACTCTCTAACAATTGTATCAGTTAGGGTAAAATCCTATGGACTTAGGTTGATTTAACAACCATTTGTAAATCCTTTAACAGGGTGGCATTCTAAGTGAATGTTCTAAAGTCCTCTAATCAAGCCCACTTCTAACAAGGTGGTTAAATCCTTTAACTAGGTCATATTTAACTGTGTTGTAGCCTTTAATAGGGCAAGCCTTTCATAGGGCATCACTTTAGAAGAGTGAGAATTGAGTAGCATGTTACTCATGGTTTTTCCCAAATTGGGTTTCCATGTAAATCACTGTGTTATGTGTTGATCTTTCATGTTTTATTCTTGCATGTTGATTTTTAGTAACTTGCTAAGTAGGAAAGTTTATGCTTGGATGCATGAATAGTTTAATGGGCTCACTCTACTTGATGAAAATGTTTTATTTGGACATTTGGACCTTGAATAATTGATTCACCCCCCCCCCACCCCCTCTTAGTTATTTTAAAGTATTTCTAACAATTGGTATTAAAGCCATCTACTAATTTAGTTTCAAGGTACTAGAAGCAGGAAGATCAGAGATGTCCAAGAGAGAAGTTCCCAAGCTCAACAGAGATAACTTCACTACATGGAAAAAGTTGATGAAGTTGCACCTTAGATAAATAAGTGATCATGCACAAACCTCAATTGAAGTAGAACATATTGATCCAGTTGTACCCATTGCAAAAGATATGAAGAAAAAGAAGGAGCATAATCAGGCAATGCTGGAGATTGCCTCTGCCCTCAACTATGTTGAATTTGATGACATCAAGGGATGTGACTCTATATTCAAGATGTGGAAAGCCTTGATTGATATCTATGGAGGAGATCAGAATGTTCAAAGAGCAAAAAGAGAAAGCCTCAGAGGAAAGTTTGATGACATGAAAATGGAGGAAGGTGAGAATGCTGCTCAATATGCCTCTAGAGTGAAAGAAGTAGTAAGTGCAATAAGAAGTTTGGGTGGTCATTTAGAAGATGACACTATCAATATCAAATTCTTAAGAACCTTGCTCCCCATCTATGCCATTAGAGTTTCAGTCATACAAGAATTAAGATGTGTACCAAGAAACCAACTAACTTTTGAAGGAATAGTGGGAAGACTCACTGCATTTGAGTTGTCCAACTTTGACAACTACAGACGTGAGAATCTTGAATCTACTTTCAAGGCCAAGCTATCATTAAAAGACACTGAGGAGGTGAAACCAAACAAGAAGAAGAAAAAGGTAAAGTATATATCTAGTGACAACAGTACAGATGAAGAAGATGTGGAACAATTAGAAGCATTGTTGGCCAGAATATTTCACAGAGGGAAAGGTAAATTAAAAGGTAAGCTTCCTATCATTTTTTTTAATTGCAATGAAGTAGAGCATATTGCTACAAGATGCACACAAAAAAAGAACTATAGAGAAGGCAACAAGAACAAGAACAGAAGAGAAGATGATAGCAGATATTACAAAAACAAAGGCAAAAAGTGCTACATTGTTGAAGAAGAAGATTCTGATGAAAATGATGATGAGGTAGTCTATGTAGCCATGAAGGATGAGCCAGATGAAGATGAGGCAACAACATTGGTAACTTGTGTGAACAAAAATGACAAATGGATCATAAACAGTGGATGCTCACATCACATGACAGGAGATAGTAGTAAGTTTGTTACCTTTACTCAATATGATGGAAATAGTGATATATTTGGAAATGATGCTCCATGTCAAATCAAAGGAAAAGGTTCTATTAAACTTACAAAGAAATTTTCATTTGATAATGCATACTATGTTGAAGGATTGAACTACAATCTGTTGAGTGTGTCACAATTAGACAATATAGGTTACAAAGTAGAATTTAGAAACAAATCTATCAAAATCTATGACATTGATGAAAATCTGATAGGGAAAGGAGAACAAACTAGGAGTAACTTGTTTTACTTAGATATGGAAAATGCATCATGTTTTGTTGTTAGATTTGATGATGTGTGGTTATGGCATAGAAGGCTATGTCATGTTAACTTTGATAATCTGATTAGCATCAGCAAAATGAAGAAAGTCAGAGCTTTCCCTGAGCAGAAGAAGCCTAAAAATACAATCTGCAAATAATGTCAACTAGGAAAGATGACCAAATCAAGTTTCAAAAGCAAAACCTACACTTACAAATAAGTACTAGAGTTAGTGCATATTGATTTATGTAGTCCAATAGAAGTACAAAGCTACCAAGGAGACATAAATATAATGTTATTTCTAGATGACTACTCTAGGATGATGACTGCCATGTTTTAAAAAAAAATTGATGCATTTCAAATGTTCAAGTGGTATTTGGTCAGGGTTGAGAAAGAAATAGGAAAGAGTCTAAAGTGTCTAAGATCAAACAGAGGAGGAGAATTCACATCAAAAGAGTTCGAGACATTTTGCAATGACAAAGGAATTAAAAGACAAACATCAACACCAAGAACTCTACCTCAAAATGGCATTGTAGAAAGAAGGAATAGATCAGTGATAGACTGTGCCAGAACATTAATGATGGAGAAAAATGTTGCTCTAAATTACTAGAGAGAAGCTATAAGTACAACTATCTACACCCTGAATCGAGTACAAGTCAAGAAACGTACAAATGCAACACCTTTTGAATTATGGTATGGTCAGTACCTAATGTAACACATTTCAGAGTGTTTGGTTGTAAATGTTATATTCATGAAGATTCTAGAAATGGCAAGTTTGATGCAAAGAGTGATGAAATCATATTCCTTGGATACTCCACTAGAAGTAAAGCATCTAAGTGTTTGAATACTAACACTAACAAGATTGTGGAGAGTGCAAATGTAAATTTTGATGAGCATGCAGAAGCTCAGGTTGATGCAACTAAGAAACCAGAAGAATACAAATCCTTTGTATACTTCTATGAAGGAATGTCTACTGAAGGTGAAGCTACAAATCAAGTTGGGAATCAACAACAAATTTCAGTATCAACCGAGTCACAACCAGTGAATGTCGAGCTACATTTAGAAGCCGAGTTGCAAAATAAAGAAAATGCACTTTCTGATTCTGAAATTAGTACACATGAAAGAGATGATGAAATATTTGAAAGAAATGTGCACAGTTATTCTAAAATTGAAAGATCAAACATAGAAAGAAGGACAAAACCAAGACTATCCAAGTATGTGAGAAGACATCACCCTACTAAACAAATCATTGGTGACAAGGAAGCTAGACCAATGACAAGGAACATACTAAGAAATGAATCATGTTTGTTGAGAAAGATTGAGCCCAAAATAATGAAAGATGCACTACAAGATGATAATTGGCATAAAGCTATGGAAGAAGAGATAGATCAGATAGAGAAGAACAAAACCTAGACATTAGTCCCAAGACTAGTTGATAAAAATGTGATTGGTACCAAATGGGTATTTAGGAATAAGTTAGATGAGAATGGTGAGATCACAAGAAATAAGGCTAGACTAGTCTGCAAAGGTTATGCACAAGAAGAAGGACTGGACTATGGGGAAACATTTTTCGTTGTTGCAAGAATGGAAGGAGTGACAACACTACTTGCATATGTTGCTTACAAAGGTTTCGAAGTCTACCAAATGGATGTAAAGTCTACTTTTCTAAATGATATATTGGAAGAGGAAGTATACATAGAACAACTAGAGGGATTTGTTGATGACAACAACAAGGATGTGGTTTGCAAACTGCATAAAGCACTCTATGGTTTGAAGCAAGCACCTAGAGCATGGTGTGAGAGACTGCACAAATATCCTGTGAAGATAGGATTTGAGAGAACAAATGGCAACAACAACTTGTATGTCAAGGCAGAAAAAGGTAAAGATATTCTGATATCTAAAATCTTTGTTGATGACATAATATTTAGAGGAAAAGATTCCCTTTGCAAAGATTTTGCTGACCAAATGAAACATGAGTTTGAGATGTCGATGTTTGGAGAAATCAAATTCTTTGTTGGATTGCAAGTACATCAATTGAAGCATGGCATATTTGTGACCCAATAAAAATATATCAAGGAGATACTGAAGACATTTGGCTTAGAAGATTCAAAACCAGTCAATACACCAATGGTAATAGGACATAAGTTATCCAAGAGTGATGAGTCACCTGAAGTAAATTAGACAATGTATAGATCAATGACTGAAAAGTTACCGTATGTTGTGCATAGTAGACCAAACATTGCATTAGCTATTGAAATAGTGGCAAGATCTTCTATAAATCCAAGAGAAAATCATCTGATGGCAGTAAAAAGAATACTGAGGTACCTAAAAGGAACAGATGACTTTGGATTATACTACAAGAGGAGTGAAAAGTTTGAGTTGAAAGCCTACATTGATGTAGACTAGGGAGGTAATATTGATGACAGAAAAAGCACCAGTAGAGGAGCACTTTTCTTAAATAAAATATTGGTTACTTGGACTAGCAAAAAGGAAAGTTGTAACTCACAGTCCATAGCAGAAGCTAAATATGTTGTTGTTGCTATCAATTGCACCAATATTGTATGAATCAAACATCTATTGCAAGGTATGAAGGAAGAGATAACTAAACCTATGATACTCTATTGTGATAACACAAGTGCCATCAACATATCAAAGAATCTTGTGATGCATGCCAAAACAAAGCATATTGCAATTAAGTATCACTATGTAAGAGAATTTGTGGAAGACAAGCAAGTAAGGATGGAGTATGTTAGCTCAAAAGAATAGATTGCTAACATCTTCACAAAAGCACTATCTAAAGATGCATTTAAGTATCTTAGAGGTAAGTTAGGGTTGATACCCCTATCCAAAGTTGTTTGAGCAACAACAAGATTTCCCTGCATCAAATGAGTTGAATGATGAAATGTTACATATTGATACAAAGGATACTTACTTTAGGTTTTTGCCTAAAGTAACTAAAGTGTTGAAGTTCCAAATCAGTCACAAGCAAGGTGACAAAGGGAGAAATTAGAGTACTTGCAAATGCTACACTTGCATGTAAAGATGCTAAAATAGTATGTCTTTGGTATTATTGTCAAAGAGGGAGAAATAGCAAAAATTGATCAAATCTACAAAATTAAATGGACAAAGGGAGAAATAATAGAAAATGAGAAATAGCAGAAACTAAGAAATAGCAAAAACTAAGAAATAACAGAAGCTGATCAATTCATACAGAGGAAGAAATATCGTGCAGAGGGAGAAATGGCATGGCACATTTAAAGAAACAAAATGTAAGAGGGAGAAATAGTAGTTAAGGAAAGTAGAACTAATCAAAGTGGCAAGCTACAGAAAAGAGGGAGTCATACAAGAATTGATCAGACATGCAAAAGGAGAAGAAATAGCAGAAAGGGAACAACAGCTAAGAAGGAGAAGCAAAAGAAAAGAAATTAGGATAGCATATTAGAGAGGGAGGGGTGAAAATTGATGGTAACACAATTTATTTTTGGCATTTGATTTATTGTTTTAACCTAGTTAGCATTTTGATAACTTGGTTGATTAGTTTGGTTTTCCATCAATGCCAAAGAGGGAGATTGCTGGAAATATGATTGAAAAATATCATTGTTGAAAAGGGAGAGTGTTTACAAAGAGGGAGATTGTTGATAAAGAATATTTTCAATCATTGTTTTGTCACTGATGTCAAACATGTTATTTTTTGGAATGACAATTGTTTATAAGATCCAAGTACTATCACTTAGTTGATTGATGAAGAGGATTTAATCAACAAGATGTAACAAAAATCCCTAAGGGAAAGGTTAAGTTATGATTTTGTAATGAAGTGCAAGGATCAATTAAGACAATGGTAAAATGATGTATTGATAATGTACTTGAAGTTATAGAGGTTGGCCACACTTAGAAACTTTAGAAGTATAAGTTGTATCAAGGTCATCCGCAAAGCTTGACCAAGTTCATTAGTGAGTGCTAAGCAAGCTAGTTTATGCCGAGTAGATTATTTAGTTAGTGTCGAGAAAATGCAAAATCTAGAGTGTGCCAAGTGATACAGAAGGAGACAAACAAGTAATAGGTGTCGAGCATTAGAAAAACTTAGTTGATGTTGAGTGAATCCATAGTAGGTGTCAAGCATCAGTAAAACATAGTTGGTGCTGAGTAACATAGTATGTGCCAAGCACCAGAATTTCAATAGTGTTGAGTTGCTGCATTATTTGAAAAGTCAAAGATTTTCCAAATCTAACAAGTTTGTTACCTTGAATTTTGTGAACCAGATGGAGGATAAGGATGATAAGCTGGAGACAAAAAATTTTAGGTAAACTATTTTTGGGTGAATTCAGGAGGATTCTTCATGATTTTTCTAGAAGGAGAATTCAAGAGGGAAAAGTATTCCAAACTTCTATTTAAGGAGTCACAGGCCAAGAAGCCAGAGCTACTGGGTCGAAGTTGTTGAAGGGTGTCAAGGAGAAGGCATCGAGAAGAAGGAAGAACAGAGCACAGAGGCTCTGCTTCGACAAGTGACCATATAGGAGATTGCACTGGTACATCGAGCATGGGGACTCAAGGAGAAAAAGCTTGAAAGGAGGACAAGTTATTAGAGTTGAAGAGACTAAAAGCCAGGCAAAGTTGTGAGCTGAACAAAGATCTAAAATTTGCAAGTTAAGTTGTGAGTTGTATAAGGTCAAAAGGCTTTATTGTTACTCTCTAACAATTGTATCAGTTAGGTTAAAATCCTATGGACTTAGTTTGATTTAACAACCATTTGTAAATCCTTTAGTAGGGTGGCATTCCAATTGAATGTTCTAAAGTTCTCTAACCAGGCCCACTTCTAACAAGATAGTTAAATCCTTTGACCAGGTCACATTTAACGGTGTGTTGTAGCCTTTAACAAGGCAGGCCTTTCATAGGGCATCACTTCAGAAGAGTGAGAATTGAGTAGCATATTACTGATGGTTTTTTCCAAATTGGGTTTCCACGTAAATCATTGTGTTATGTGTTGATCTTTCATGTTTTATTCTTGCATGTTGATTTTTAGTAACTTACTAAGTAGGAAAGTTTAAGCTTGGATGCATGAATAGTTTAATGGGCTCACTCTACTTGATGAAAATGTTTTATTTGGACATTTGGACCTTGAATAACTGATTCAACCCCCCTTCAATTATTCTAAAGTATTTCTAACATATTTGCCAGTGTTCTTCATTGTCTTCCTCATACTATTATTCTAAAAACTTTAGCACCCACTTACGCTTCCCTCCACCCTCATTTGGTTTACTTACCTCACTTGAGATATTTCTTACTTTGTCATTCATAATATGACCTTCCTCAATATAGTAATTTGCATACATCTATTACATTGCACTACCTCATCCAAGTAACTACATGCATTGTTAGGTTGTCATCAGTGTATGCATTGTTCAATTGACTTTAAATGTGTGCATTGTTAAGTTGACATTAATTGTTTCAAATCTAAAGTTTGTTTCACTATATGCCCTCTAAATTTGGCATCATTTGTATGATATGCTAATGTTGTAAGGCTCACCAATTGAATTAAATTAAACAGATGCAAGCAAAGCAAATGAAATTAATTAAACATATGCAAGCAAAGAAAATAAAATAAATTAAACAAATGGATATAGAGAAAAAAAGACAAATAATATTAATTTGATTCCAGGAAACCATCACATGAAATGAACATTAAATGCAATGCGTTGTATTAAATGACTGGTCACTTCCCACCATAGTTCAAAATTCAAATCGACAAACCATTCCTTCTATGACAATATTCCTATAAGAACGATACAATATCATGTTAATAACTTTGTAGATTCCTTGTATGAGTGCTCCCAGTTTATTCTCTATAGTCTACAAATTCTCTGTGCTTGTTCAAGTTGGTAAAACACTATTCAATTCCTATTTTTTTCCTATTTTAGTGGTTCAAATGCACGTTAATTACTAGTTGTATTTCCTATTTGTGTGTTTTGAATGCACATTTTTTTCCAAGTCTTAGTACTTGTTCTGCATCATTTATAGTGGATTTGTCTACTTCTAATTAATGTTATTTGAGCTTCTTGTATAAGTTATCTAATTGAATAAATTAATACAAATGGTTTGTGTTTCTTTCTTTCTTTTAGGTGTTCTTTATGGACCAAACTTTTGGTATTCCATGTTAGATCTCTTGTCAGGAGTCATTGGAAGACCAATGCTCTTGGTTATTTGTTACGCCACATGAAGAAAAACGTAATGATATTGTCTATCTTGTGCGAAATAATGTAGGTGACCCTCATCTCCATGATGGGGTCATCTATGAGCTTGTCTTTTATGCTCATCTTATGTTGGAAGTAGAATTGACTGGGTATTGGACTTTTTCACCCAAGTTGTGCTTCCAACAAACTAGGCAAAAGTTGTTGTGGGGATTAATAATATTGATCCTAACGACAACATTGGAAAAATTGCACATATATTTGATTTCCAAAGAGTGGGCTCTCAAGATCTTATGATCAAAGCTTGGGAGATGTTCATAATGTCATGTCTTAACGATGACTACAATTACTCTTAAATGTTCATTGCAAGGAATGAGGAATCTTTCACCCACTATGAAAAATCTTCTATTCAATAGTGCTTCTATGAAATAACCCTTTTCATGAATTTTTTGTAAATGTGTAGACATCATTGTTTGCAAAAAATCATGCTTAATAACTATTTAGTTACATTGGATATTTGTAATTTTTTGTATGGATTGTCTAATTAAATTGTGCTTATGGTTTAACATTGACCAATCTTAAATTTCTCATCTATACATTTAATAGTTTGGATCATAGACACCATACTTGTTGTTTTCTAATATATGACATTATTTAGATGTTGCTAAAGATTTAGAATACTAAATTAACTTTTGCAATGTATTCACATAATACTTTACAAAGCTAAGACAACATTGTGCAGTCTTAGATTTGTAATGTAATCTACACATACCTTATAAAACTAGATCTGCACACATTTTCCTTTGTTTTGTAATGTACTCAAAGAGTATTTTGCTTAAATTGATTCGTAGTTGTCTACATAAATATATTTCAACAACAATGTGGCCAAATGGTATCATAGGTATCGAATATTTTCATTGTAATAGAATGTTGCATAAATAAATTGAATATGTCCATTTAGGAATTTCTTTTCTACTAATGAATGTTCACTTTATAATGTGAACCCACCGATTGGATATAATATGCGGCTTTACATAGTGCAAAATTAATAATCTAATATCATCAATAAATTCATGAACTTGTCAATCTACTTGACTTGTGATCATTGTAGTTTTTGATTACATGTTGCTCTCTTGTTTTTGTCACATTCTCAATGAATATCCAACAAATCCCTCTTCATTTTACATTGTTGTCAATGAATACATTAGACATCTATTGTACCATTTTTGTCAATTAAATTTGTAATGGCGTAGATGCATACATTATAAAAGCAAATAGACCTACATTACAAGGTGCACCAACCTAGTGGATAGAAAAGGCGGCAATGGGGTCATTTTAATTAAAACACATTGTCTCTAGCAAAAATCAAATCCTCATTTTATTATAGCCCACCATGACCCTAACTTAACCATGGCCTTCCCTACTACCTAGCAAGGTGACAAACTTGATTAGCCAACATGGTGACATGTATTACCATTCACGAAATTCCACGTCACTACCAATGGTTAACCTATTTACTAAGACAAATTTACTCTAAACCGGTTCATTTTTGTCGTGTAGAAGTCAGTCACAAAGCTCCTGCCAATGCTTCCTCCCTCTTTTGTCTCTACCATTTTGTGAAACCTTGTTCTTCTTCTACATTTGAGAGGGGGACTCGCGAAGTAAAAATATATCATTGTTGTTTATCATTCACTTTGTATTTTCATGAATGTTAAATGGTCTCTTAATTGCAATGTAGCCCTTTGCAAAGCTTGCATTTACTGTATCCATTAGTAGGTTGGCATTAACAACATGTTAATGTAGTACAAGGTAGGAGAATCCCCAAAGGAGATGTCCTAGACCCTAACAAATAACCACACAATAGAAGAATGACAATGACATAGATATTTAGATCCAAAATAATGTCAATTCTCATAATATAATCATAAGATTTACATCAAACATGCTCGACTGTAAGATCTTTTAGGTTACAGCCAAATACAAAGCAATTACAATAGTAATTCTACAAGACCTCACAACATCCAAAACATAGCTAGCCTAGATCCACAATCTGGTAGAAAACCCTAACAAAAATCTAAACTTGTGCTCGCAAGTCACGAACCAACCTTCTTATTTCCTAAGCCACAACTACTAGCTCTGCTCAGCTACTCCTCTCTCTAGCTGACTTCCCTCATGTTGAATAATGAATAATGAGAAGACAAAACCCTCTACTTATACCAAAAAAAGCCACAAGTCATCCTATTAAGTTACATTAAATAAACCCTCACATTAAATAAATTCTCAAGTCACAAGTTACATTTATTATTAATTTTTTTAATTTAATTTAATTTATTATTATTTTTCTTCCAATTTTAGTCACTTTCTCTCTCGTCCAATTTTTTCCCCTTTTTTACTAATAATAAATATATCATGCCCCCTTTTATTTTCTGATGCAAGATGCTCCTGCATTAGACTCCCCAGGTAGATAGAAAAGTATGTCCCATACTTTGATGCCAAACAAAATTCCTCCAACCAACTTAATCTTCACGAAAGGTTTCCAATCCATCCCAAATAGAAGATCAAATCTAAAAATCAACCATCTATGCTTCATCCAATCAAACATCAAAATCAAATGAATCTCAGTAACCCAATCAAAATTCTCACTTCCAGGGACAAATTGAACATAATGCTTCACCAAAAATCTTTGCAACTGATCACAACTAGCAATAGTAATATCCTCAAACATGAAATCTATGATAGAAACACCGTGTAACTTCAAAGCCAAGTTGGAAACATGTAATCCCAAATCCATAATAAGAGCAATATGTAAATCTTCAACCATGTCAACCATGGGAAAATCAAGAACATACAGATCCACAATATCATGTAGATCCTTAACCACCTTAGCAACTAGTGAATCCACACAAACAACATCCAACTCCATATGAGTAGAAACATCCATGTGTAAATTCTCACAATCAACAACCACATCATCCACATCATGCCAGATCCATCTAACCAATCATGTAAACAAATATCTTATCCAACATCGGCAAGGCTAGGGACCTCTACAACAACCACAAGTTGCTCTATAGGATTTGCATCAAACTCCTCAAACTGATTAACAAAACTAACTTCCACCTCAACCTTGCATGCTCTCTCCTCTCTCTAATAAGTCTTCTAACCAGCCAAACAACTTGCTTCCAAATTGATAGACTCCATCTCCAAAAATATTTGCGAAACTCAACTATCCCTTCTTTAACTCAATCAGTCAAACTAACTTCCAACTGAGAAGATGTCTCTAAAATCTTCTTTTCCACTACATCACATAGATTTGCAATCATTCTAAGTTCCAATCTTCTTAGAGACATCTTCCATGATCTTCACAAACCCTCTGTGATAAATCTCCAACCAGATCCAACCTTCACTGAACAAGATCAACATACAATCTTTGCAACCATCTCTCCATATCAAGATCCATTTGCAAGTCCTTTGCAATTGTAAGTTAGAACCATAACCTACTACCTCACACCAAAGATATTTAAGACTCTAGAAGGAACAATCCAACACAAGATTGAACTCTGCTTTGATAATCTTCACCCAAGGTCCTAGTGTAGCCTGCCTCACCTTTGGAAATCTATCTACATGCTTAGGAAAACTTAAGTTTTGATACCACTTGACATAGTACAAGGCAGGAAAATCCCCAAAGAAGATGTCCTAGGCCCCAAAAAATAACCACACAAAAAAAGAATAAGAATAACATAGAGATTTAGATCCAAAATAATGCCAATTCTCATAATATAATCATAAGATTTACATCCAACATACCCGATTGTAAGGCCTTCTAGATTATGGTCAAATACAAAGTAATTAATATATCAATTCTACAAGACCTTGCAAGATCCAAACCCTAGCTAGCCCAAATCCGCAATTTGGTAGAAAACCCCAACAAAAATATAAACTTGTGCTTGCAAGCCACCAAGAAACCTTCTTGTTTCCCAAGCTACAACTACTAGCTCTGTTGACAATTCTTATTTCTAGGGATCTTAAACCTCTCATGATAATTCTCTACTCGATGGTTTTGAATGATGATTAGGACCAACTTGTTTGGGAGAACACTTTAGATGGTATCTATTTGGTGGGTTTAGGGTACCAAGCTAATATGAAGTAGGATTCGAGACCAGATTGGGCTAAGGTCAAGTTCCCTGGTCTTATCCCTAATATCAATAATTTTTTCTGACTTTTACTCCATAACAGGATCCTAAGTATAGACAATCTTAAAAAAAAGGGGTCTTCCTATTCCTAATAGATGTGTCCTTTGCAAAACCAGGTTGAGTCTATGGATTATCTATTTATACATTGCTCCTTCACTAGATAGGTG
The DNA here is from genome assembly GCA_028749045.1 of Cupressus sempervirens. Lineage (NCBI taxonomy): Eukaryota > Viridiplantae > Streptophyta > Pinopsida > Cupressales > Cupressaceae > Cupressus > Cupressus sempervirens. Next base: position 491,516,833 of record CM053791.1, on the reverse strand, counting down.
TGGTCTATTTTTAGTCAAGCATTTGGGTTGAGTTTGTGTGCTCCTATCTCGACTATCAAATTCTTTAGGTAGTGGGTTGACTCTTGGAAGGGATCAAGGCTCCAAGCTATAAATAAATGGGCTTTGCCTCATTTTGGATGGGGAATTTGGAAGGAATACAATATTTGTATCTTCAGGATGCTAGCTTTCTTGCTAATATTATGTTTGGTACAATTCATAATGCCCTTTTGGAAAATTATATGTTTATTAAAGGATCTAACTTGTTTGTAGGTGAAATTAGAAGTAGTAATGGTACTCAAATAAGAAGAAAGGAATGTCACTGGTCTTTACCTCTGGAGGGTTGGTACAAAGACAACTTTGATGGTACAACCAAAGGTAACCGAGAGCTGCAAAAAGTGGAGGGGTGATTAGAAATTGTCATGGTTATGGTATAGCGATGGTTACTTTCCCCTTGGGGCACCAAACTAATCACTAAGTAGAGGCTTGTACTGCCTTCCAAACTACCATGCTGAAAAAAGAGGTAGAGGTCAAAAGCCCATGGCTTGAGGGGGACTCAAATAATATCATTAAATGCCTTAGGAGTAACACCCTTCGTCCTGGAGTATAAAAAATATGATGGAAGAAATGAAAGAAATTTTACTAACCTTCAAGAGGGTCTATGTGTCACATGTCTATTGTGAGGCTAATGTAGTTGCTAACTAGATGGAAAATGAGATGATTAGTAGGGACACGCCACACAATTGGCTAAATGGTGAGGGGATTCCAGCAACTACAAAAAGTTTAATTGAGATTGAGAGAATCCAGGGGAGGACGGGAAACATAAAGTGTAATTATGGAAGTTAATGTTTTCAATCAAACTTTTAAAGTAATGAAAGCTTGGCACAAGATGAATTAGATGTATCATAATTGGGGGGTTTTGTGGCATGTTTTCTAGGCGATCGATAATTGTTATTACAATTTCTTTACCAATGAAAGAGGCAAGTACAATTTTTGTGAGAAAAACCAATGTTTAGCTCATCGCAATTGGAGAACACAAAGAAGTTGTTTTATTTTCTACAGCATAATGGTGGGGGAAAGGCATCGTAGAGAGCCAGACGATGAAGTGGAGAAGTGGAATAGGAGATCGAAGTTGTGGGAGAAGTTGAGAGAAGGAGGCATCTGGACCTTCATTGAAAAACTTCATGGCTAAGATCCTAAGATAATTGACCTAATGGTAAAGACATGGAAAGATAGGGAGGTGAAGATTGAAGGTATCAATTTCTAGGTCAATGAAGGAGTCATAGAGGAGGTCATTGAATCTCCTAAGCAAGACATAAAATTCTATAGGGATAAGAAAATATCCCTGAATGTTGTGAAAGACTTCTTGAAGGATGCCAAGGATATGAAGGATTTAGTGAAGATTGGTGCATACTATGAATGTGCATTAATAAATAAACTTTGGAGATTTGTCCCGAGGGCAATTATCTCTCACATAACGCTTGACGCTAGGTATGACAGGATCTGTACCCACTATTTTGTTATCCTAAACCACTTCAAGTACGGAACAAAAATCTCCATCCCCTTCTACCTTTACTTCTTTGCAAATAAGAGTATAATGGGTTTTAAGAAGAAAGTGTATGCTAACCCTACCTTCCATGAGGGTTTGTTATTACTCATATATAAGCACTTTAAAGCTCAAACCCGTAGAAGAGATATTGCCCATAAGGTGGAGTCCTCTAAGGATACAAAAGCTCTTACCTCCCTTCTAATATGGAGGATAGTGTAGGTCTACATTCAGACGATGAAGAGGAGGTGGCCAAAATTATGAAGAATATGGGTAGGAAGAAGAAGAAGGCTGGGAAAGGAATGGATAGAAGGATTAAGCATGAGGTGACAAGCAAGAGGGGATGAAAATGGATGAGGAGCATAATGTGAAAGAGGTGGGCATTAGTAAGGCTCAGGAAAGCAAGAAGGTTGACAACCCAACCAAAAGGAGGAGGGGTGGACAGAAGAAAGTAGAGAAGGCACATGGTAAGGGTAAGGAGACCAATCTCAAAGCTTAGGATGAGAGTAAAGAGGATTATGGTATGGGAAAAACCACTGTTACTCTTGGCACTGAGGGTAGGAAATCTGCATGGAGGAACTTTCAATCAAGCACAACCAAAATGGGTCTGGTAAGAGAGCATATCCACCTAGAAGTTTTGGAGGGAAGGGATGACATAATTAATTTGGAGGAACTCATAGACCTAGTTTTGGTTTCTAAGCAATAACACAAGGGAAATGAGGATGAACCTCCTAAACAAACCCACAACATTATGGTGGAAAGCTTTAGGTTGATTAAATGAATTTTCCATGAAATAGAAGAGATAAAGTTCAAGATGCAGGGGCAGAAAAGGACAAAAGGGGGGACAGGAATGTCAGAATTAGCAAGTTGGATCCGAGGGTTACTGAGATTGAAAAAAGAGTGGAAAGGATGGAGAGCTCTCTCCATAGCTCGGCTAACCAGAGCCTCAACATAATCAAAGGATTAAATGACAATATCATTCAATTTCACTTGATGATGGAGGAAAGCAATAAGGGGAAGGAGGAAAAGGAAAAAGAGGAAATTGGGGTTACAGATGAAGATGACTTCTTGCAGGTTGAGAGCCTAAGCAAAAGAAGGAGATTAGATAAGAGGAAGAGGGAAGATGAGGCATCTCCAGATGATAGGCATTTGAAGAGTGACACAACAGAGATAATGGGAGAATTGGAGCTCAAGAATGCAGAGCTGGTCAAAGAAAGCATGCCTTGATTGGTGCTCCTAGTTTTTTGTCTATTACCTCACTTTACGCTATTTTTATTTTGTTTATTTCTGGTGGCTTGGTATAGCCTATTGTTGTCTTGTTGCTTTGATGTTGGCTCTGGACTATTAGTAGTTTGTTGTTTGTAACTAGTGGGTTTCGGGAACCCCTGTAAAAAACTTGTTTTACTTAATCAAAAACTACTAGCTCTACTCACAAACTTTGCTATGCTCAGCTACTCCTCTCTCTAGTTGATTCCTTCGTGTTGAATAATGAATAATGAGAAGGCACGACCCTCTACTTATACCAAACCAAACCACAAGTTAGCTTAGCAAGTTACATTAAATAAACCCTCACACTAAATAAATCCTCAAGCCACAAGTTACATTTTTTATTATTTTATTTTATTTATTATTATTTTCTTCCAATTTTTGTCACTTTATCTCTCCTCCAAGTTTTCCCCTTTTTAAAATAAATATATCATGCCCCCTTTTATTTTATGATGCAAGATGCTCCTGCATCACATGCACATGACATTGATTTTATGTTATTCTTTAACTTATTCTGCCACTAATATTAACTTTAACATCTATGCAATTGTGTCAAGGGATAGCGTTCATCGATAGAATTAACATTGAGAAACTACCATATACGAATCCCAATTCCACCTAGGGATTCTCCTTTGGACTGTATTATGTTTAAGGATTTTGTGATGTGATTCTTCCAATACCACTCTTGTCTACATGTGCAAAACTGTATTGGTGAAATAATCAAGCCACAACTCATTCACAACCAAAGGAGAACCATTTATTCATCACAACTAGTTTCAATCTTTTTATCATAGTATATGGACTTGTTGTAATCTAGTTCTTGTCTGTAGCTCATTGCAAATAATTACATTGAAAAGTCATTCCTTGAGGGGAATACTTTGGAGGATTTCATGAGGTCGTACAATCTTTACAATGGGAAGACTTATGTGGTCAATATTGTACCATAATCGATGACAAAGGTTAGCAATGGGATGAGATTAATGTTGAGACTAGTAATGGACTATATAGTGGATACCGAGGATGATGATGTCAATACTATGTTTCAAAAGCATGTGTCCATGGTACCACAACTTGAGAAAAGTCTCACGAACATTGTAGATTTGATTAAATATCTCCTCTTTGATGCTCAATTTCACAATCTTGCACATGTGAATTGCAAATGTTTGATATGTGAGATAAATCAAGGTGTTACAAAAGAGGGATGCAATAGTGGAAATTGACATCTTGTATATGTCATTTTTTTAATGCTCAACATCCAAAATATTAGTGGACTTTACTATTGCAGTACTTAATGTTTTATACCTCAGTTGTATGTTCAACAACTAACTTTGGTTCACTATTATGTAAATAAAACTTTTTAGAGTTATGTAATGTTGCAAATTTATAATGCTTTACTCCTTTTTTCCATAATGTGATTTTTTCAATGCATATAGTCAATGTCAATGTTGTAATGCATACAATTAATTCAAGCTTCACTAAGGATATAATAAAAATAAATGTGTCTATACGTGTTTGTATGTGTTCATGTCGCTACACATTTATGTATGTATGTGTTCAATTAAACTTTCTAATTATGTATGTGTGCATGTGTATATATATGTATATGTGTATTTGTTTGTGGGGATGCATATTTATGTATGTATGTATGTATGTATTTATATGTAATTGAACTTTGTGATTTTCTATGTGCATGTATATATGTACATACATATGTATGTGTTATGCATGGCTATATATTTATGTATGTATGTATATATGTGTGCAATTAAACTTTGTAATTCCTATGTGTGTGTGTGTATGTATGGGTTCACATGGATGTATACATGTAACATTGAACTATGATAATATTAATTTTATTGGCGAGCCTTACAACATTATCTTTTCATGCTTGCATCTGAATTTTACCTAGTTTATTTGGATTTATGTGTAGACATGAATGGAAGTGTAAGATTATCATGCATGCAGTAGGTAAATGATAAATTCTAGTTAGAATTGTTACTTCCTCCTCTTGTTGCACAATATTGCAGGTATGCGAGGTAGCGAGGACTTTGACGTGACTTGCTAATTGTTAAAGGTCCATATACTTGTGTTTCTCAATACTGTCATTTCAATAGTACTTAATTGTATTTATGAACACTCCATATATTTTGGGAAATCATAATCTTGCTGAGTAAGTTGAAATGTTTGCTTACATTACATTTAATGTCAGTCACCAATATATGTCATTTCAACAATTACTTAATTGGCAGGCAGTGTTGTAGGATAGGGCAATAGTTTGAACGAAAAACACAACCAATATATAGATAAAGTCTTCTTGACTTTACCAAGACAATGACACCAAATGAATTTGTTAAACTATGAAGTCATTTACTATTTTTTTTTGCACCAGTTTGTATTGCTCTATTTCAAAGCATCATTATTAAGTTGCATTGCATATGTCATTGCATGCATAGTAACATTGAAACACTGGTTACATTTCTCATGTCATTGCATAACAAGTTACATTGCACATGTCATTGCTTATATCTTACATTGCACATGTCATTTTTTTTTATAGTTACATTCCACTTTCAATTACATAGAATGAACATGCAGAAAGAATAGTCTTTACTAAATGCATAGTCATTGCATTACTTAAATAGTTGCATTTAGTTTAAATTTTCATACAATTGTACTATGTCAATAGATGTGGATGTACAAATGACATGTTCTCAATAAATACCCTACTATTTCCATTTTATTTGTATGTGTGTTATTTATAATTTGTGCAGTCATATGTAACCATACTATTTCAAAAAAAGGTGTCAATATATGTACATATGTACGTATGTATGTATGCATACATTTGAATGCATAATTAAGTATGTGTTCATATGTGTGTATGCATGTGCATGTATGTATGTGTGGGCCAATACAATTATCATTGCATTGGCAGTCTCGAAGAAATATGTCAAGATAAATTGATGTTTCTTAATCACATTGCATACATAATTACATTACATATATAGTTGCACTGTAAATTTCATTGCATAAATAGTAATGTTGTAGAAATAGTTATATGTATTACTAGTTATATTGTACATTTCATGGCATAAGTCATTGCATTGCATATATCATTGGAAATAATTGCATTGCATATGTCATTTATTAAATAGCCACATTGCATATGTCATGTATTAAATAGATACATTGCATGAATTGTTAGATTTCATATGTCATTGTTTAAGAAGTTAGAATGCATAAAGAGATGCATTGTATATGTTAGTGCATAAATAGAAACATTGAAAAAATAGTTACATATGTTCGATACTATCATGCAAATAGAGACACGATGATATGCATTTGTTTACTTGTATTGGATTTCATTGCCTACATGCACTATTACATTGGCATTGGTGAGAATAAGAAATTGGATTGTCAAGTTAACTATTGGCTATATTCATTAATTCAAAGTAGACATTGACTCTTTTCTAATAACAACATATGATGATCAACAATCAAACTATTACCACAATGATAATAAATTTAGAATAGTTTACTGTTGATTGTATTCATTGATTCAAAGTAGGCATTGACTCTATTCTAATAACAACACACCATGACCAGCAATCAAACCATTACCGCAATGGTAGTAAATTAAATAGTAATGTCAAAATGGTTTAAAGTTCACATACAAAACAATATTTTCTTAGATATTATGAATACATAAAAAAACTTTATCGATTCTAATTTTTTGAAATTTCTCCCAACTACTTCAATTGCCACCAATTCTCCATAAAATTGGGAAAGGGAATAGGTGACACATTCTCATTGCAAACTTCGTCCTCTCCACTACTAGGAGATGTGTGTAGCGCAAGAGTCAACTACATCAACTTAACAAGTTCATGCACTAGTTCACTGTTACCTTCAACATTTTTTGTCAACTGTGGTGACACTTATTGTGGTTGCACATTTTCAGCAACAAGATCTGCGAATTTGGGGTTTAGAGCATTAAACATATCAACAAGTGCTCTATACTATAGGGGAATTAGTGTGCTAGGCATACCAATTGACTCAATGGTTAGTGCATTTACATCTCCTTCCACTGATGGCTATGGAAGTTGTACCTCTAGTGTTTGGTTGTAATGAAATGACTTGCACAATAGAAGAAATAATATGAAATATTATATAAATATTTGACAATAATTGACAGTAATATGCCAATTCAAGGGGGCAACCTCTAAATTTCTCCAATGAGAACACACTTCACAATACCATCTTGAAATACGACTCACAACCTCCTATACAGACCTAATTATGCTTAGGTTGAATAGACACAACCCTACATAACACCTAGACTGACCTACCTACCTAAATAATAATATAATGACGATAACATGACTTAATTAGGATTAAGATAACAACAAGTTGACTATTCATAACCCTATATACACCAATATTAAGGGCATAGCATACCCCCTCTCTTGAAAGAAGCATTGTCCTCAATGCTAACCAAGTGTTGATTCTTTTGAATGAACTCCTCATCCTCCCATTTGACATCTTCAACTAGTAAGTTCTTCCATTAGATGAGATACTGAGTGAGGGTTCTATTCCTCAGCTTCTTTGTGCATGTTTAAAGAATGTACTCTAGTTTTTAAATTATTCTTTCTTCTTCATCAAGCTTTGGTAGTACTGTTTGAGTAGGAATATTCTGCCCAATTACCTTCTTTAAACAAGAAACATGAAAAACTGGATGTATCTTTGTTGTTGGTGGCAAATCAAGCCTGTAGGAAAAACTACCAATCTTTTGCATGATTTGGTATGGTCCATAATATCTTGGAGACAACTTATTATTCTTTTTTTGTTGCTTCAGTGAGATTTTTTTATAAGGCTGCAATCTCAAGAAGACCCAGTCCCTAACTTCAAAATTTCTTTCACTACGATGTTGATCCACTTGTTGTTTCATTCAATTTTGTGCCATAGCTATATTCTCCTTGAGTCCTTAAAGTACCTGTTGTTGATGAAGCAAGTGGTCCTCTACTACCTAAACTCTTGGTGACACCTTTAATGATGATGTGATGGAAGGAGGATGATATCCATAAAGTGCCAAAAATGGAGACATTTTTGATGAGCTATGAAAAGAAGTAAGATAGCTAATCTACCCATTGATATTTTTTTTCTAAAGTGAAACAACATAGATATCCTTCCAAACATTTATTAACAACCTTAGTTTTCGCATCTGATTGAGGATGATATGAAAAACTATGAGCTAATTGAGTACCCAAACGTGAGAATAAATCTTTCCAAAAGTGACTAGTATAGATAGGATCACGATCATTAAAAATAACCTTAGGTGTGCCATGTAGATTTTGGATATTATCCAAGAAAACCTTTGCCACTATACTTGCTGTAAAAGGATCTGATAATGCAATGACATGTGTATATTTAGTGAGGCGGTCGACTACTACCATGATGACATTATGACCTTTAGATTTGGGAAGCCCTGTGATGAAGTCCATGGATACCTTTTCCCAATGTTGGCTAGGAATAGATAAAGGTTGTAAGAGACCTGGTGTCTTAATTATTTACCCTTATTTCTTTGACAAACCAAACATTCAGCCACAAATTTTTTAACACCGTCTTCTAGCCCTTCTGAAAGAAAATCTTGCTTGACCTGATGATATGTCTTCAAAAATCTTGAATGACCACCAGATGGGGACTCATGTAGTTATTTAAGCATCTTGTGTGTAAAAGTGGAATTATTTTAGAGATACAAGTGCTCTTTATACCAAAGAATACCCCCCTTTAAACAAAACTTATCTGAACTACTAGGGTCACTTTTTATTTGTTGGATGAGATTACTTGTTGCAACATCATTTTCTCACTCTTCTTTGGCTTCTACCACCCAATTTTCTTGTAATATTGAAAGGGAACACAATAAGGCTTCATCTTTTTCATCCTTCCTAGAAAGTGCACCTACCACAATATTTTCCTTCCCTTTCTTAAAATACAATTTCAAAGTCATATCCCAACATCTTAGTGACCCATTTTTGTTGCTCTTCTAAAGATAGTCTTTGTAATTCCCAAAAATATTTTAGGCTATCATGATCTATCTTAACCTTGAAGTGTCAACCCATTAAATAAGGCCTCCTTTTTTAAATTGCACGAAGGATTGCTAGCATTTCCTTATCATAAATAAGTTTGAACTGATTTTTACCTTTCAATTGATGACTCTCAAAATCAATTGTTTGACCTTCTTGCATGAGAACTGCTCCTATCCCATTTCCATAAGCATTACATTCCATGATGAATTCCTTGGTGAAGTTCAGAGTGGCAAGCATTGGAGTTTTACAAATAGCCTTCTTCAATTGTTCAAATGTTACATTAGCAAATTCATTCCAATGAAAAGAATCCTTCTTCAATAGAGTGGTAAGGAGTGCTTCTATACGACCATAATTCTTTACAAATCTTCTATAGTACCCTATCAATCCCAAGAAACCCATAAAGTTCTTAATGGTTTTTGGAATAGGCCATTCCATGATAGCCTTGATTTTGTTAGGGTCTACCTTTACTCCTTCATTTGAAACTACGTGTCCCAAATACTCCACCTCCTTAAGACCAAAAGAACACTTGGATGGCTTAGCATAGATTTGATGATCTTTGAGTAATTTTAATGCTTGATCTACATGCTACAAATGTTCTTCCCAAGTCTTTCTATAAATTAATATATCATCAAAAAAAACTAACACAAACTTTCTCAAGAACTTCTTAAAAATGAAATTCATCAAACTTTGGAATGTAGATGGTGCTTTGGTAAGACCAAATGACATCACCAAAAATTCATAATGACCCTCACGAGTTCAAAATGCTATCTTTTAGATATCTTCCTCCTTAATCAAAATTTGGTGATAACCTGATCTAAGATCTAACTTGGTAAAATACATAGCTCCATTTAATTTATCTAGAAGATCATCAATTATTGGAATAGGAAACTTATCTTTAATGGTGTACTTGTTGAGCACTCTATAATTTGGATGCATGCACCAAGTTTCATCCTTCTTACGCACCATCACAATAAGTGAGGAGTAAGCACTTTGGCTAGGCCTGATAATTCTAGCCTCTAGCATTTCCTCAATAATTTTTCTCTCTCATTTTTGTGTATGTGTGGGTACTTATAAAGCATGATGTTTGGTGGTTGGCTCCTTGGAACTATTTTTATGGCATGGTCATGATACCTCTTAGGAGGAAGTCCTTTAGGCATATCTCCAAGATCACTGAGTGATGATCAATTATTGCTTGTAAATCTGGATGAGTAAGATCATTAGATTGAGAGACTTCTAATGAACATAGTTGGGCTACAAATCCATCTGCTCCTTTCTTAAGAAACTTTTGCATTTGATGAGAGCTTACCATTTGTGGGGATTTTTCTTTCAATCCCCTTAGCTCCACTATCTTTCTTTTTTATTGAAATTGCATGAATAGTTCTTGGAAGTTCATCTCAATTGTTCCCAATGTAGTACGCCATTGCACTCCCAAAACAATATCTACCACACCCAAGGATATCACATACATTGGGGTATCAAGCTCATAATCTCCCATGGATATTTTGATGCTATGAAACTTCCCTGAACAACTGACCTGTGCCCCCATTTGCAATCAAAACTTGAAACTCTAGGGTTGGATATATAAAATAATTGAGAAGAGATGCCAACTTATTGTTGATAAAATTGTGAGTACTACCTGAGTCGATCAACACTGTTACTTTATGCTTCTTCAAGAAACCCACTAACTTGAGAGTTTGTGATGTACTAAAACCTAAAAGTGCATGACAAGAAATGATTGGTTGAGAATAATGTGATTCCTCACCCAACTCCCTAGCCTCCTCTGATATGGACTCATCCTCTTATTCCTCACTTGGACCTTCAATAGAGAACAATTTCTTTTCACTACATTTATGTCCTCGACTGTATTTGCTATCACAATTGAAACACAATCCTTTTGCTCTTTTCTCCTCAATTTTTTGTGGAGTCAACCTTGTAGGTTAAGGAAGATAAGGTGTTGAATAACCTTTTTCTCTTGTCACATTAGCCCCTTGCTTTCTAGGAATCAAGAACTTTATCTCTACCCTACATGCCAATATAAAAGACTCATTTACTGAGCTAGGACTAAACATGTGCACATCATGTTGAATGTGATCCTTGAGACCACCCAAGAATAAATCATTCAAGTTCTCCTCTATAATTGTATCCACCCTTAAGGATAGATTTTGGAATTTTTGAATATAATCCATAACTGATTATGTTTGTTGAAGCTTAACAAGTTGGCTAAAGAAGTTTTCTATCACACTATTGCTATATTATGCTTGGATTTTTTTTTGTAAAAATTGACCATGATAGGGTGAGACCCTTTTTCCTCCTATGAGTAAAAAATCAATGATACCAAATGAATTAATCTGGTTCTAGATATAAGGAAGCCATCGTGACCTTTTTTCCATATGGGGTTTGATGTACCTCAAAAAAATCTTGGTTCCCATAGGAATATTAAAATTTGTGTCATTATTAGTGGACTTGAAGGTTTCATCGTGATTTTTTGAAAACTCCTTCCTTGTTTCATTCATATAGGTGGCTAACATGCTTCATATATCTGATATATCTCCTTGTAGGTTACACATATCCCTCTTAACCTCTTCCTTGAACTTACTTATTTCCTCATTGGAATTTCTATCCTCTGGTGTTTCCCAATCTTGATTAGAAGATTTTTCTAGTGTGGTAGCATTCTTTTTGCCTCTTGTTGGAGGCCCTACCGTGATGGAAACTAATATTTTTGAAATAAATCACACAAATGAAATATAAATTCTTTGATTTTTTTAGTTTATTTTTTACTATAAATTACTAGGGCCAAGATATCCTTAGGAAAAATAAATTTTTTTTTGGAAAATTTGTTGCCTTGAAAGTGAAATTTCCTAACTTTACAATAAATTTCTTATTTTTGCTTTTATTTCTCCAAGCTTTGAATTATAAGCTCTTCTACCATGTATTCAAAAACCCAATACAAGTCATACTACAATTCCGCAGGATGTGAGAGATATGTAGATTTCAATAAATTGTGTAGAAATAGTAATTCTACAATAATTTTCTCAAATTTGCTCCAATTCCTCTAAATTTTGGATTATAGCTTCTTTATTATAGTATTCAATAACCATTTAAAAATCTTTGAAAAAATCGCTAAAATCTGAAAGTTATGCTCTTCCCAAAATCGCCCCAATGTTGAGAAAAAAATCCTGCCTCTATGGTGCCAAAATCATGGTTTGATACCACTTGTAATGAAATAACTTGTACAATAGAAGAAATAATATGAAATATTATATAAATACTTGATAATAATTGAGAGTAATATGCCACTTTGAGGGGGCAACCTCCAAATGTCTCCAATGAGAACACACTTCACAATATGATCTTGAAATAAGACTCACAACCTCCTATATATACCTAATTATGCTTAGGTTGAATAGACACAACCCTACATAACACCTAGGCCTACCTACCTACCTAAATAATAATATAATAATGATAACATGACTTAATTAAGGATTAAGATAACCACAAGTTGACTATTCATAACCCTATATACACCAACATTAAGGGTGTAGCATTGGTCTACACCTCTTTCAAACATTTGTCCTCCCTTTCTTTCCTCTTCTACTCCTTCAGTGCATCCTTCTTTGCAACTCATTTTCCCCTCTCAACAACATCTAAGATCCTTTGTTGCTATCTCTTAGCCCTTAAAATCTCATTTGTTACAACATTTGCATCTCTTTAAAATTTCTTGTAATTGATCTACTCCTTACTTCAAAGTGCATTTTTCTCCATTTTCTTCTTAGTCTCTTCTTACTTCCTTAGTTTCTCAACACACTCATTTGATGTAAGAACCTATGAGTTCTTGCTTAAACAAAGTGCCCCAACTTGCCCACCTCTCATAGAAGCTTGCATTCTTTTCACTGGTAGTTGTAGGAATCTTTTGGCTAAACTATTTCATTGTTCATCATCTATTGGTATGCAATATAAGAACTCGACATCTTTATCATAGTCACTTTCAGCTTGTGTTTTGAAAAAATTTTAATTTTCCATTTTATCCCAATTACCACCATTTTCAAAGGAGTGGATGACCTCCTCGGGGGAAACATCTGGCAAATGGCAGTGAAAAGAAAATATTCTCATGCCCATGAGTGATCGGATGGCCAATGTTTGTGGCACCCTCCTGAAGCCAATTTGGTTGAGAAGCTTGTCTTGGCAAGCTCAATCCAACATCAATTTTTTCTGTCTCCTCAAGATTTTTTGGCTTGTAATAGTTTTTTGGCTAATCTTGGTTTGTTGGTTGGTCAGTGTGTGGTGAATTGGTAGCTAACCCTCATTGTTGTTTGCATAAATCCTCAACAAAGTGTTGATTGATTCATCCGACAAGCCACTAATTTGCATGAAGGATCCAAATGAAATGACTTCCCCTCACCTTGCTACACATCAATATTTGTATCAACACTATTGGCATTAGCAATATTTGCTTCAACAACAAAAACTATTGCTTTCGATCCACTGCTTGTAGGTTGTGATTCTGCTTTGTCTTCACCATCCTCAACAACAATGAAGCACTCACTTGGGCCCATATCATACACTAATGTGTCCTTTTTCAAAGGCCAAACCCTTGTCCTTCATAAACCACTAATTATATTTCCTAGTGTAAATGCCAATTTGGTGGCCTTGTTGGATAACATTGCCAACTCCTCATGACCAATATCAATTTGAGGGTTACTAGCCAACCATGAATTTTAAAACTATTTTAAGTAACATTTGAATCGTGAAAATACACTAACATCCAATGATTGACATTTACAACTACTATGCACTGCAAGTGTGACAAAATCAATGCCCAATAGCCTTTCTTTGTCAATTATTTTCCATCACATATGGTTGTCATAACCGTCAAATGCTAGAAGACACATGTTTGAGGGAGACACCCTGTCAGGAATTATTATTGCAAAGTGGCACAACTAATTCAATAAAAATTCTTTTGTCGTCCATAAATGTTCTTGCACTACCATGCGAGCCCTGGGCTTACAATTGGCAATGTAGTTTTTGATGTGTCTCTTGGCCTTGAAGAAATAAAAATTGGGAATCTACTGACCAAAAGCACTATAAAATGAGAGAACATTGATCCATTCCCTACTTTTTTCTATGATTTGTACAATTTTTTTGGCCCCTAACTCAACAATGACTCTCATTCCATAGTTATGATCTACTTGCACTCCTGTCTCATTGTAGTTCCAAATTTGGCTAGATCTATAGTTGTACTGGTTGTACATCCTTTCTAGGTTGTCATATACACATTCTACCATAGTGGGATGAAGTATAATGACTCTATCTCTATCCACACCCTCTGCTATTCTGATGGCCAAGTCCTTATGTCGACATTTAAATCCAGGCCACTGTGATCTTCCTGACATTCCATTTGTAAAAGTGTTAACCCTCTCTACTATGATTTGGGATACAATTTGCTGCAAGTCCACAATCTGCACAGCCATGCCCATTTGAGACATTTATTTGCACCGTTGAACAACATCCAATTCCTCTTCATCTATCAACATTGTTTTGGACCCCTTCACCTTTATTACAATAATGACATACAACCACACCCTCAAACTGGAAGGAGGTATTCCCCAATTCTTTACAGTAGCTCAAGTTGAGCTCTTTCCTTTCTCAACGCTGGCAATTGATGCTTCCATGTCCTCCTAAGTCCACAAATTTTTGGTACCTAGATGAGAAGTTCCAATTTGTGCTTGATTTACAACACTATCATCATATGCTCCATTGCCAGTAGCAACAACTTTGACCATATGTATAGGTGTAGTAAGAGGTGATACTTCTTGACATGCAACACTAGCATGAACAAGTTTTGTGTTTGTCAAACTAACACCAGGAGACACTCTAATAGGTCCACCAGATCCCCTTGACGTCTTTGATTCTTTTGGTCTACTTTTGTCCCTTGTTGTACTTTTATCATTTCTTGTACTTGTATCCTTTGACTTCTTTTTATGTGTCATAACTGTTAGTTCATTGTGAACAATGAAAAAATAGAGCAATGCATATAGTCAGATCATACAAGTGATGTCAACTTTAGAGGGTATACAGTCAAAAAAAACTTTAGATTTGAAATAGTCAATGTCAACTTAAAAATGCACATAATCAATGTCAACTGAACAATACATACATTGATGATAACCTAACAATACACGTAGTTACTTGCATGAGGCAGTGCAGTCAAATAGATGTATGCAAATGAGTATAGTGAGGGTGAGCAACAAATGAATGATAAAATAAGAAAGGTCACACACAAGGTGGGTATTCTGAGTGAGGGTGGCAAAGCATGAGTTCGATGTTGAAGTATTCATAATAACAATATGAGAAAGACAATGATGAACATAGACAAATCCCCATACTTAATACAAAGAGTGAGAGATATTGTGGAGATTCACAAATAGTACAACTACAAGTAATGATTTAATAAAAACAATGCACTATTTCTTTACCATTCTTCCTAATTTTTATTTTTTTTGGGTACATATCATATATTATTAGCTACTAGAAAACATTAGTTAACACAGAGAAAACCCTAATATTCTACCAAAACCTATAATGTACTTCAAACATTCCAAAAGAACACAACAACAAGCAATGCTTTTGTTGACATTGTACATTACTTATTTCTTGATTCAAAACCATTTAGTACAATAAAAAATTTGAAACCTTGAAATTATTACAAACCCTTAACCAAAAATCATATCACATTTCAAAGATTCTCTTTTTACATTTCATCTATATAATTCAAAAGCATTAGAAACCCCTATTTATCATTCCCATTTTCCTTTAAATATTTCTTGCATTTCCATTAAAGGTGGAAGGAAACCCTTTAAAAAATTGACATTCTAACAATAACAAGCAATGATATTAGTAAACCCTTCGAAGAACATTTTCAAAATTTTGGAAATTACTCAATAGAAAAGAAAGATTGAAAAATCCTCCAAGCAATTAGTGAATAAAAAGCCTTCAATCATTACAAACCCTTCAATCATTATAAACACATACAAGACCCCATGTTTCACCCGAAACCTACAAGATACTTCAAATTATTAGTGGTCATTGTACACATTTTATTATCCCTTTTCCTAAATTACTACATTCTTTCACATTGCATGTAATCATTTCATGATGAAACCCCAAAACCATAAAACATAAACTATAGGATAATCATGGAAACATAAAACAAATCACAAATAAGAACAAGAGTAAACACATAAAAAAACCCCATAAAGCCCCTGAAACTTGCAAGATACCACAATATCTTTTAATTATCGATATTCTATGATTCTATTGACATTCTACACTATATCTTTACCATATTCTCAAATAATTACTTTCTCTTACAATACATGCAATCATTTCGCAATGAAACCCCAAAGACATACAACGAAAACTACAGGATAATCACAAAAACACTAAATTAATGATAAATAATAATGAGATATTGTTACTTTGTGAATTATTGCTTCAAATACATAAGAATAACAAGGTTGAGTGTAAGGATAGAGACATAAGTGGGGGGAAGCATCGGCGGGAGCTCTGTGAGTGACTTCTACATGATGAAAATGAATCGGTTCAGGGTAAATTTGCCTTAGTAATTGGGCTAACTGTTGGTGGTGACATGGAATTTTGTGAATGGTACTACTTGTCAATATGTGGGGTAATAAGGTTGGTTGTGGTTAACCTAGGGTCACTGTGGGTTGTAATACCATGGGGTTTTGATTTCTGCTAGGGATAATGTGTTTTAATTAAAATGACCCCATGACCACCTTTTCTATGTAGTGGGAGGGTTCACATTATATTTAAGTGAACATTCATTAACACAAAAACAATTGCTAATTGGATATTATCAACTTCTTTATTTAGCATTATTTTTCGATGAATACATTGGATACCTGTGATAGCAATGGGTTGAATTGCTTTTGTAATGTATACATTTATAGACCATTACAAATTCAATTTAGGAAATTGGTATGATAGATGTGTAATGTATTCATTGACAACATTGTACAAATAAAGAGGGGATTGTTGGGTATTCATTGAGAACATGATAAAAGGTAGGCAATAATGTGAAATCACAGAGTACAATGATCACAACTTAAGTAGATTCACTAGTTCATGAATTTATTGATGACATTAGATTACTTCACTTGCACTATGCAGGGTTAGTTTTGTAATGTATTCATTGGCAACGATGTGAATACACCAAAAAACTAATTGTACATGTTGTAGAGTTAGTCAACTACATTTGATTACTGAAAACATTAGCTAACTAATTGGACCTTATACAAAAGGACATGGAATAGATGGGTATTCATTTTAAGGACTAGATAATTAAGACAACATTTTGAATACATGATTTTGTAGGATTAATACAATGAAAACAACTTTGTAGAATGAACAATACATATCAATGATGAATACATTACAAAACAAAATGTGAATTATGCATGCTACATGTACATCCTACTCATTGACACCTTAGAAATATAGTAAACCCTAATGCAACATTAATGATGTTATGTAGTCATGGATGACAACGATTTTTAAGTGTACTTAGTGGCACATTAGTAACTAGTGAAAGCAACTGAACTTGAAAATATTTGTGCTTGATAGAAGTCAATAAAATGGAAAAATATCTTACAGTTGATTCTATTGCAATGTACATTTTGCATACAATAATAGGGAAAAAGGAGAATTGGACAAAAACAAAAATATTAATAATGACCATGTATCATTCACTTAGCAGTTAAAGAGGCAAAATCGTATAAACTAAGTTTTTAAGAAATGATCAAAGCAGTAAAATTGTATAAACTACATTTTTAAGAAGCAAACAAAGTAGTAAAATTGGACAAAAATTAGTTTTTACAAGCGATCAATTTGCAAAATAATTGTGGATAAATTTGGAGCATGAGAAATGCACTTAGGGGGCAAACCAATAAATGTAGATAAAAAAGTGATTTTGAAGCTGTCAAAATTGGTATAAACAATGCAAAACAAGCACTAAGATTTGGAAAAGAACATGCATTCCAACCATTATAATAGGAAAAAAAACTTGGAAAACACCATGCAGTTAAACCACACAACTAGGAAATAGAATTGGTAATTAAAGTGCATTCTAACCATTAAAATAGGAAATAAAAATGAATTGAACAATGTGTCTTAACTTGAAAAAGAACATGCATTTGAACCATTATAATAGGAAATGAAACTTGGAAAACAACGTGCATTTGAAACACACAAATAAGAAATACAACTACTAATTAAAGTGCATTCAAACCACTAAAATAGGAAATAAACATGAATTGAATAGTGTGTTACCAACCTGAACAAGTGCAGAAAATTCGCAGACTACAAAGAATAAACTGAGAGTGCTCAGACAAGGAATTTACAAAGTTATTAATGTGGTATTGTATCATTCTTATAGGAATTTTGTCATACACAGAATGATTTGTTGTTTTGAATTTTGAATTGTGGTGGGAAGTGATCGGTCATTTCATTCAATGAATTGCATTTAATATTCACTTCATGCGATGGTTTCCTAGATTCAAATTTATATTATGTGTCTTTTTTTTTGCATCCATCATCTTAATTAATTTTGTTTTTTGTGCTTGCATTTGTTTAATTTAATTCAATTGGTGAGTCTTACACCATTAGCTATGCATGGAGGTACCAATTTAAGTTGGGTTAAATGTAAGAAGCTGTCACATTTGTTTATGGTCCATGTGCAAAAGAGAATGTAAATAACTAGCTATGCACCAATAGCTATGCACATTTGTATGTAACAAAATTTGTAATGCACCTATAACTGTGCATGTGTGCACTTAAATGCAATCCAAAGTAAACATTAAAAAAATCACTTCATAGTTTGAAACCAATCATGTAACTATGTATTTATGTGCAACAATATATTTTTTATTAATACAAGTGGAATTTTATGGGCATTAACAACTTCAACTATGACGACTATTGTTGTTTTACTCTGTGAGGCTATTTCTAATGTGAGCCAAATTCATCGGGCATATCTTTCATGTCTTGATAAGTAGGAGATAATTTCCACAACAAGTCAAATTATGATATTGCTATCAGGATTTAACTGTGTGATTTTGAGTCAAATTCATTGACCCATGTTTCATGAGTAGTGATTCAACATGAATCTATCTCTCATGAGAATAAACAGAACACTTAGCACTCATTAGATCTAGGTGATGCTCACAGGGGTGAAACATCGAGACTTTCCAGGAGGTCACCCATCCCAATACTACTCCAGCCTGAGTGTACTTAACTATGAAGTTTCCTCCATGGTTAAACCCAAAGCTTGCAACCCCATTTGCAAAACCTTCACCAAGTGTTGTGCCTTATGAACCATTCATTAGAAAGCCCCTTAAGCTCATCAATTGATAAGTAGGAGATAATTTCCACAATGAGTCAAATTGTGATATTACTATCAGGATTTAACTGTGTTATTTTGAGTCAAACTCATAGACCCATGTTTCATGAGTAGTGTTTCAACATGAATCCATCTCTCATGAGAATAAATGGAATACTTAGCACTCATTGGATCTAGGTGATGCTCACAGGGGTGAAGCACCAAGACTTCCTAGGAGGTCACTCATTTATTATCATGAGAGATGGATTCATGTTGAATCACTATCCATGAAACATGGGTCAATGAGTTTGACTCAAAATCACATAGTTAAATCGTTATAGCAATATCACAATCTTTCATTTCTATCAACACCAATTAGAAACAACTCAATACAAATGGGAATACCCTCATGTAAGGATGGATGGAATGTCTAATCATGAGATCAATATTCATGGTTTTTAATGTGGCATGAACACTGGATCAAGATAAGTAATTAGGGCATTATATCTTTTTTATCCCTTGACAAGTTTTTTGTGCCTGAACAATCTGAAATGGACTATATGGAATGATCATTGGAGAAACATAAGTATCAAAGTTGGAGCTATTATAAAGATAAGACGTCATGGATTATTTGTTGTTGAATGGAAGATAACGAGAATGGTAGAATGATTATTTATCACTATGTTCTAAAGTTGTTGAAGGAAGTCAGAGTTTGGTATATAAATTCATTTATTTGTATCAAATTCCTAAGAGGGTTGCTTTGGAAATTGGCTTTATATTGTCAATATTTGGATACATTACAAAATATGGTTGTGGGCATACTATTATATTTCTGAGTGAAGATATTATTCAGATGTTGTCACTACCATTATCATTGCTGCAGAGGAGTCTTCAGTAACAAGTCCAAGTGGAAAAGTATATATTATGTCAGGACACTGGATTAGCCAGTCATGATTCCACACAACTGTTCAGGCCAAGTGTATATTTAATAGCTCTTATGACCAAGGAAATTAAGTTTAAACATTACATATTTGTGTGCATTTGCCATCTTTGAATGTATAAATCCGAACCTTATATCTATGCCTTTCTTGAATGTATAAGTTTCTTATGTGTATTTATATACAAATAATCAATATGGATAACTAAATGAAGGCTCAAAAATAATATTGAAGAGACCACCATAATTTGTGAGAATTATTCAATATTTCAATTCTAAACAATTAAGGGTTCTTTTGGTAGCTTCTTAAAATTTCAAATTTTCTAGGTGCACCAAATCTGAATTGTGAATAGGAATACATATTCTAATTTTGGCTCAAAATGAGCATTTGCAATTTCACCTAAATAGGTGGAATTAGAATACGTGTTCCTATCCTAGTTTTATTTATTTTAGAAAACATAAATTTTTGGGTCCATGAATTCCCCATCAAATTCTGACTGAACCAAACAAGAATAGAAATACGTATTCTTATTTTCTATTCTAGAATAACAATTCCAAAATATGTATTCCTATTCCCATATTCTTATTCCTGTAGCCAAACGGACTGAAAATAGAATAGAATCACAATGAGTATAACAATTGTTTGATGAAACTCATGCTTCTGTTAAAAAATCAAAAATTTGGTGAAAGTAAAAATAGCTTCAAAAAAAAAAAAAAAAGTTAACCCAGGGTTCTACGGTTCTTATATAGTCTAGGAGGTTTATGGCACTAGGCACCATAGTCCTAGCCATTTGAGCCAAAATTAAGATCAATAAGCTTGGGATTATGCTAGGATTCCAAATTTAGCTGTGAATTAAGCACAATCAGTCATGAATCAGGGGCATAAGGGAAACCCACCAAACTGAGCTGAAAATAAGAATGTGGTAAATTATAGAAGGATATAATTTTTACACTAAATTGAAACCCACTTTAGAGGGAGTATAACATCACACACCCTTAGTGAAATGTAGGATAACATAGAAATATTTTCACCAAGACTGTAAAGAGACGAGAAAATGCCTAGCTAACCAACATCACTAAAAAATTATAATTAAAAATTATTGATATATTTGATCATTTTACTTACACCGGATAAAGTAAATATATTGTCAAGATATACATCTGATAAAATAAATATATTGTCAAGATATAAGTAAAAAATCTATTTTTATTAATAAAACTCTAACCTATGTGAAAACTAAGAACTGTTATTACACTACACTTGATTATAATACATTATTTCAATCATATATGTAGACACCTAAATCTGATTACATCACTAGGTAATCATATTTAGTTATCTCCTAGGACATTATTGATTAAATATTTACTAATTAATTAATTAATCGACATCCCCTAGTTAATTAATTAATTTAATTAACTATAGTCCAATTGATAAAATTAAATGATAACCCAAAATCAATTTATCAATTAAATCCCTCTTCCTCTATTAAATTAAATAAATTCTCAAATCTATTTAATTTAATCCCATATCCCTATTTTATTAAATAAATCATTTAATAAAATATCTAAAACCCTTAAAACATCCCTAAACCCTATCCTAACCACTAATCCAACCCATTCACCCATACTAACCTCACTTAGCCACCTAACTAACCCATCCCATCAAAGCTAAGCTACTTGCCCTCCTAGCCCCTTTCTAAGCTAATTGTAATCCCCCTCCTAAACATGTGCACAACCTTAAGCAAGGGTTAAGACTTGCTAACCCAAGCTAGAGTCAAAATATCTCCTCCCCTCACCCTCCAACATTTATGACTCTTACATGCCTCTTACATACTCAACCTCCTTCTTTACTCCCTTAATCAACCCTTATCCTATCCTCTCACACTCATCCTCCCTGTGACAAGTGTCACTTCCCTATTGGCCCTAAACAAGCACAATCCATGTGCTCCCTTTTGAGTGCATCTTAGCCCTCCCTTACTACTTTGTCATCTTTGCATCTCGATCATCCATCTCTCTACCCCTTTGGCTTATAAATACAACCCTCTCCCTTCACAAAGATCATCCACCTTTTCATGCAATGTTATAATGCTATTTTGAGAGCTTGAAAACCACCAAAATACCATTATAATGTTGAAATTCCTCCATACCTCCATTGTTGAAACCATCCTCCATGCACACCATCCATCCACCTAAAGCTTGAGCACAATCATGAGCACACATCTCTACTTATCAGGGACAAATCTACTTCATCATGGGTTATACCATAAGGAGCCTACCATTCTTGGTTTGCTTCCTTTTGTGGTGATAACCATTGAGTCCTATCTTAAGTGTTAGCTTTGTTTAGTTGTGTGAATGCTCTTCTTAGATTAATATTCAATTTACACAACTAGATATTAGGTGATACATTTTGGCACGCCCGATGGGACCTCGCATTTGGGTCAATCTAATCATGTTTTTGAGTTTTTTGTGATAAACTAACCAAAGTAATGTTTTATGCTTGTGGGTTTTTGCAAGTGGTTTGCTAACATTTCTACAGGTACACAAGTCACGCTTTGGAAAATGTGCTCCCAACCATCTAATAATTTTTTACTTTTCAACACTTCAAAAACATTTTTGTTCACGATCCTGCAACCCCAGGAACGTGAACCCGCGACCGTGGGATTGTAGCTACACACCAGCAAGAATGTGAACTTGTGAACGTGAGTTCGCTATTGATCACTTACCATCCTCTGCACATGTCCTAAAGTAGCCCCTGCATCCCCGCCATCCTTCTTCCTGTAGGAACGCCAGAGTCACCCTGCAGGATCACTTTATTAAGCCTGCAAGAACACATCCTACATTCAGTCAAACCTTCAAAGTGTAGTTTTGTTGTTGACAGTCAAACCCGTCAAAGAAATTGTCTGCAGGAACACCACTAAAACCATCCATGGGATCATCACTCTATGAATTTTCATCTCGTGGCCTAATTTCTTGCATTTCTTCACCAGTCCTGTGCAACACTCCCATGACCTTTGACCACGATCCCGCACCTATGGGATTGCTAGATATTCTCGCAGGTTTTGTAGCGTCAACTGCTCTGTTGTAATTTTTTATATTTTCTATTGCAGGTTTTTAAGCTAACTAGTTTTTTGTAGATTTTATCATCATAATTTTTGTTTTAACAGTTTAAAATTGAACAAATCTTGCATTTTTCATGGGATGAATGATTAAGGCTTAAAATTGAACTAATGTGATGAACATTTTGTTTTAAGTGCTAATGAATATTATGTGCGAACACTTCAAATTTGGTGCTTAAAATAAACTTCATCCAATCTTGAATGATCTAAAGTAAAAAATGTTCTTATTCCCTCCTCTTTAAAGCTTTCACACTCGATTTCCCTTTTGTTGACTTAATTTACTTTGTTGACGACGTTGTTAAGTTGGAAAGAACCTTTGAATGCTAATCACATGTGTCTTCAAATCATAAAATAGAGCACTAAAGTGTCAAAATAGAAATGAATCTAATGTCTTGTGTGTCTTGAGATTGTGCCCTTTAACACATCTTTGACTTCTCTATTTCTTGCAAAGTAAGACCATTTAAATATGTGACGCATGTACTGAATTTGTTAGCAAGACCATTCGCAACAACCCAGAAGTGCTTCTAGCAAGTTCATCCACCTCTAGGAAGCACGTCCCCTTTGGTGAGAAGCTTAAATTGGTAAAAAATCTAGCCAGTATATAAATGAGGGGAAAGGTAAAATTTCTCGCTCCATCACTCTAGTTCGAGCAGTGTGTTTTTGGGAGTAGCCTAAGGTGGGAAAACTTTTCCATGATTTTAGCATGTCTAGAATAGATTCTTAAGTGGATCACATACATAACAACCATTTGAGGGATGCCACAGACCCATTCACAACCCTTTAGTCAAAAGTATCTCATTTTTTTCCCATGGTATGTTCATTCACGGTGCAGGGGGAAACAACATCCCTCAAGATTACTCACCATTGTGCTCCCCTGGTAGAGGCATAAGGCCACTTGGGTTTCATCTCTAAGGGTCATTGTTCTTGTAGAAGGGGGACTTCTATTTGCCATGCCTTGAAGATTCTTTGATCTGTATCATTTTTCGATTGACTCTTGTATCGACTCACCTCTTTTATGAGAGGAACATATTGGACTAGAATCAGGGGACATCAAGTTGTGGGCCATTGAATAGCATATTGCAAACAAAAAATTTGATCTTAGGGATAAAGTGTGTGTTTGAATTGTCTTACTTGTGCTCAAGACCTATGAAAAACATTTGTAAAACATACACAATTCTATGGTTATGGTTATTATCAAATCCTTTTGCTAAAGAGATCATTTGTTTGTCTTTCTCAAAGTTGCTTTGTCCTTTGAGAAACTGTTTGCTCATAAATCTCTCTATCAAAAGAATCCCATCTTTGTTATTATACAAAACAGTTGTTAGCAAGTCCATTCGCAATAAATTTTGTCTCGTTGGTTCAACTTCCCCCTTTTGTCCAAATATATACTTGTTCCCTCAAAACAAACAAACCACCAAACAAGTTTGTTAGTACCTAATATGGATACATTTTTAAAACTTCAAGTGCAGAGTTTTGGACCACTTTGAACTAAAGTTTGAAGTAGTTCAAAGTGGTTCAAAATAGTTCAATTTGCTCATGCAGGTTTAATGATCTATTCTAAGAGGTTCACATGTATGATTCAGTGGTTCGGCATGCAGATTCATAATTAAAGGTTTAGTGATTCAAAGTTTAGTTTTAAAGGAAAGCACATATATTCCATTTTGATATAATTGATTTCATCTGATTTAATTGATACAGTTGATTCACACAAAACACCATCACATTCATCTTGTTTTCAAGTTAAGAATGATGGGAAAGTTGGTAAAAAGTTAATATTCAAAGGGTGTGGATTTTGAGCTTGCAATTAAAAATTTAAGGTGTAGAGTGATGATTCAATAAGTTTGAACTTGAGATATTCATCATATGCTTGTGCAAAAAGGGGTTCTTTGTTAAAAGACTGAGCACTTTGATTCGTGGGTAGATATTTATACCTTGTTGGTAAGACACCAAATGTAAGAATCCACAATAAATCTGAACCTCATGAAAATGTCATCTAGTCACCATGAATGATGTATCTTGGAGATAATGAGAACTTAAGGAATATTTGATGTGAAGAAAATGAGTTTTCAAAGCTTTTCATAAATTAACTCAGTGGGTGCAACATCAATTGGTTCTCATATTGATTATACATGGGTTACATACATTGTTGATCAACCAACTAAAGGGGCATGTATAAATTAGAATTTTAAAAATATACGTTGGCTCCAACAGAGCCTGAGCTCGACCATGATGACAAGAAGTACAGTGTGGGTGAAAAAGAAATTCATATGGTCCCAAATCTAACATGCTCTCCTGTTGTGATCAATTGAAATGGTGATAGTGGAGAATTAAAGCCGATTCATTTTTAATCATTATAAGTAATCGCTCGATGCCATGCTACCAAATGTCATGTATAATTGCTTCATGAGTGGGAGACTATGATGCCACATAATAACTTATTGCTACAAATTCAAAACATTCCACTCAAAGAGAAGGCACGGTTATAACTCTGCATGACATGTTATATATTATCAAACTGTTTAACAGTATGCCTCGAAGGTGAGAAAGCCATATGGTAACATAAAATTTGAATGCTCTAATGATTTGGTTGCGCTCGTGATGATTTATTTTCCTCAATACTCCAACACATGTTCACACGCGATGGAGATAGATACCATGCTCAAATCTGAAGACTAAAGCTTCTTAGGATGGTGATGATGCCGGTAAAGGTTCCATTAGCGTGCCTCTACTCAAGAATTCACTTACTTTGTGGATGCACTGAAATATAAAGCATAGGAAGATGTTATAGCTGCTTGCAAAGAATTTCATATCAAAGTTACACTTTTTCATAGCCGTGGAGCCGTGGGCCAATACATATCTTCTGTGCATCATGTCCTGATAAAGCAATTGGAGTCTATGGTAGCTCAGGTCCCATCATGAAGAAATATGTTGAAACCCACGAGTGAACATTAAAAAAAAAAAAAAAAACTCCCATCATTTTCAGCTCACGGGTCTGTCGGCAGTCGCATGGTAATGGTTTGATAAAACTAATGATTCCTCTCAGTAAAGAAGAGCAAAGATACCCCCATGCTTACACATTTATATTGATGAAATCACAATGAGAAGGTTTTTATATTCAACAATTGTATTTATTTAGCGAGAGAAGGTTATGAAGTCTCTTGGAAAATTAATTTTGATAGTCTAGCTATTTGTAGTGTTGATCTTAAATTCAAGCTATACGGCTAGTCTTGCATCTTATCTCACTAGTCAACAACTTTTTTCAACAATACAAGATATAGACTCTCTGCAAGCAAGCAATATCTCCATAGGCCATCTGGATGGCTTTGTTAGACATTACCTCATCTATGAGCTAAAAATTGATGAGAGCATATTTGTGTCTCTTTCAAAGGCATAAAACTATGTTGATTTTCTCAGGAATGGAACAATTGGTGTTGTTGTCGATGAGACACCATATATTTACATGTTCATGTTAGAGCATTGCGATGAATTTGAGATTGTGAGCCAACAATTCTACAAGGGAGGATTTGGATTTTTATTTGCCAAAGGGTCTCCAGTGGTCCCAGAAATGACATATGTAGTGCTAAATATTATTTAGAACAAAACAGAGTTAGACACAATTCGTAGCCAATGGTTTGGTCCATATCCTCCTTCATTACATGCCTATAATTTTAAGGTAGTGATGTTTCTCAAGGACATGAAGGCATCCCGAATGCAACAGTTAAGCCTCAAGAAGGTATCAAGCTTATTCCATATCTGATTAAACATTGTTACAAGGTTCTAAATAGTTGACATCTGTCAATCAAGTTTAATTTACATATAGAGCCCATCTAATAAAGGAGACATAAAGTCATAATATAATCAAATTATTCTAATGGCTTGAGGAGATAAAGATAGGGGAAAATGATTTCAAGGATTAGTTTTGAAACCAAAGGAAAATTAACCAAAAGAAGATAAATAGGTAGTGACAAGAAGTGCCAGGGGTTACATTTCTTTTTCTACTTTCAGATTGTAGACTGTGTGCTCTAGGAGGGGAGGAGATTTTCCAAAATTATGCCATTTTCTTAAGAGATCATGAGAGGTAGAGCATGGGCTGATTTTCTTTTTTTAAAATGTGTGTCTGAGATAGAGATAAGATTTTGATGGTTGATGTAATATTGTGAAAGGAGTTTATGTTTTTCTTTAAATAGTGGTTTGGTTGTAATGTATAAAAGAGTCTTTATGGTCTTTTATAGTCAGGGAAGGGAGACCGGAGGTTAATCACATTAAAACTTTGATTATGATGTATTTTTCCTTCCGCTGATCCTGATCTTTGCGTCATTATCAGTTTTCTCTGAAATTACATTCTAATATCACTATTTTCTTATTACACTATCATTTCAAAATATCTTTTAAAGCTCTGATTTTTAATTCTCTCAAGAGGACGAAAGACATTTTTTTTCATTTTCATTATGTAATGCAGTATACAACAAATGAATTTTGTATAATTTGTTGTATTCCATCTTCTTTCTTTAGTCATTAAGTTTATGCATCTACACTGTATTTACAGATAGATGCTTGAAACCCTTTGTGCTTTTTGGTTAAAAGCATCCGTAATTAATTCATTGTATATCCTACTTGGGGAGTTGTACCTGATAAAATTTAGAGGAAGGTTACCAATCCAATGATAACCTATCCAACTATTGGTACTGATTAGTCCTTTCACTTAGGCATTCAGGGTTAGCTTTGCACGCATTTTCTCAAAGGACAATCTGTTCACTAACAAAGTCCTAGTTATAAACCCTTTGTCCTTAAACCAAAAATTTTGTCCTTTTTCAAAATATCCTTATTACCCATCCTACTTGACTAAAAAAAATACATATTACCTTTGAAAGACCCCATCTTTGCATATGCAAAATAGTTGTTAGCAAGTCCATTCACAACAACTTTTGTCTCGTTGGTTCAACTTCCCCTTTTTGTCCAAAGATATACTTGTTCCCTCAAAACAAAAAAACCACCAAACAAGTCCTAGTTATAAACCCTTTGTCCTAAAACCAAAAAAAAATTCCTTTTTCAAAAATATCCTTGTTACTATCCTACTTGACTGAAAATAACACATTTGTCTTCAAAACAAGCACTCCTTACTTCTTGACCAAAGGATTGTTAACAAGTTCATTTGCAACAAAACCTAAAAATCTAAAGTTTTCCTCACTTCACTACTTTACCATTTCTAGCACCTTAGCTATCCCTTAATCAATTTATGGTCCCAACCTAAGGTCAAGAGGTACACTTAGCATAGTCACTACCTATAAAATCCCATAGTTGTAATCAAATCTTTTAGGGTTATCTCATGTCAGGCCAACCCAAGGCTAAGTTCAAAAAGGCTAAACTTCCACAAATACCAGTTTACAAGGAAATAGACGCTGAACACAAAAAACATACCCCCAACCCAAGGATTGCCAAGCTAGACCAAATTGAGAAAGATGTAGCAGACATTGCATTACAAATCAAGTGGGATTACAAAATTCAAAACCTAACTCTTCGACGAGGTGTCAACCATAGCCTTATCAACAACTCCACTATGACTCAGTCTGATTAAGTCTTTCTTTTTCCACACACACTTGTGCACTTATTCCCTTGTAGTTTTAGTCTCTCATATAGGAGCCACTCCTCCACACAACCATTTAAAATAGGATCACCTCCTCCCATCTTAGGTTTTCAAAAAAGAATCCTCCAAATGCATTATTAAAACCTAGCACCTTCCACCATTTCCTCACTTGCTTAGAAATATTTTAGCATAATTCGTCCCACCATCATAGTTATCCTTGAAACTCATCATTTTCTAGAAATAGGTTGTCATTTGTGTCCCACATCACCTTGAGCCAAAGGTTTGGGCCACACTTTTCATATCATCATCCCTTTTCCACAATCATATTTAAGGGAAACACAACCTCCTTCACTTAGCATCAGATCATCTAGATTCCTAAAAGTATCATATACACTTAACATCATCCCTCCTTGCATTTTCATACTTAAGAAAATCATCCTTTCATGCCAACCACCACATGTTTTGGTAAGAGCACACGGAAAAAGGACATGGATCCTAGTCATAGTAGTAACACATCTCGAGCTCAGTCATACCTCGTAGTTTTCACGATGCCACCAAATCCACCACCACAAATCCTAGAGGAGACAAATTCCTCCATAGATATTGATGCTTTCATGAACCAACCTGGTCATGCCACCATTGTTAATGCCATCATAGACTGAAACAAGGAAACCATCATGGCAAATTTCTTAAGGGACAATGTTGTTGCTTTTGAGTTTGTACGCCCACCACCTCCCCACATTACAAATCCCACACATCCCCTCTTTGGGTGGCGCCCACCATTTGTAGGGTCATTAGACCCTTTTGATTCCTTCTCTTCACCCAATAATGGATACCAACCACTACAAACAGAGCCTACAAACCCGAATATACCTTCAACACAAGTGACTGCTCCCATTCCACAAAATAACCATCCCATCCTCACTCAACCCTTAGTACATACTACATCTCAAACAACCCCAAGTGTATCATCTGCATCTACTTCCACCACTCATCCCCCTACTTCACAAAATCCTCCTTTTGCATCCAACAACACTACATTTTCCGTTCCATCCCACAACATACCTAGTCCATTCACTACTCAAATGTTGCCACTAGGGTCAAATACCTCATCTTCCATTCCACCCAACATCACTATCAATCCCCTTGTTACTAGCCAAAATATGTCAGCTTCATTTACTCTAGGACCTTGGGGTGTTACTATGACACAAGGACCTGCCACTAGCCTCCCCTTCACCACAACATCTACGTCCATGCCTCAAACACTTTCATCCCTCACTTTGCAAAGTTATTCTCTACCACACGTTACCAGTTATTTTTCTATCCACCCTTAGGCAATAGCCAAATCACCCCTCCACTACAATTCCCTACTGTGAATACTTTTCCTCATCTTAATTACCTTGCCCCTCTTAATACTCAGTTGCTCTCTCATGTAGGAGCACAACTAACATATATTGGGCAAAGTATACATTCCCAAAGCATGGCACATGCATTGCCAACACTACCACCTTTTCAGCCACAATCATCACGTCAGCAATATGCTCAAGTATCTACACAGAATTATCTAGTAGGGAAACAACCTCATACTTACCAACCCCATCCACAGTCTACCTAGCAGATGCAACACTATGCACAAAATACATTCCAACGACCCATAGCATCCATCCCACCCATCATGCAACCTGTCTTTCCACAGATACCATATGGAAATCAAGGTTTTCCACATCAACCTTCAAAATCTATCATGTATCCTACACTGGGGGCACTTGGATTGGGGGCATCCACTCCCCCACCTATAAACTCTGAATGAGAAGAAATGAAAAATGCTCTCAAAGCCCTCAAATATGGGACGAACTCCAAAACTTTTAAGTTTGAAAATGATTGCCCATATCCATTTGACAAAACCATCACAATGACACCATTTCCTAAATATTTTGAGATCCCTAAGTTTGATAAATTTAGGGGGGAAAGTGATCCAATCACACATGTCAAGGAATTCTATATGCATTATCAAAAAGTGGCCTATAATGATGTGTTCCACATGTGACTTTTTTTTAAAAGCTTAGGAGGACCAGCCTTAGAGTGGTTTTGTCGCATCCCCTAAGGTACCATTAAAACCTTCGCTAATCTTTCTAAGGCCCTTGTGGCTCAATATGCTCATCTTGTTGAAACTGAGTTGTCTGTAGTAGACCTAGTTCATACCAAGCAAAAAGGAGGAGAAAGCCTTACAGAATACTTACAACGTTGGCAAATTCTCACAACTAGGATCTCATGTACCATCCCAGAACATCACCTTGTTAAAATTTTCATAAATAATGCACATCCTAGTCTCGCCCATCACATGGTTATGAACTGTTTACAAATATACAAAGATATTAAGGAAAAGGGATGGGACTTGAACAAGGGCTCATCAAAGATGACGTTATCAAACTTTACAAAGAAAACACCCAAGGCTGAGGCCCAAGTAATGACAAAACCTAGTATTGGAATAAAAACAAAAACACGGTGACAGATGGCATCACTGACACCTGACATGTTCATATCATTGGGGCGACTACCAATATTCTCGCCACATTTTGTCAACAACAACCTTATCAGCAACAACCCCCTATATATCAACAACCACCCATGTAGAAAAATCAACAAGTACCTGCCCATTATAATCAAACCAATGCCATTACACTTTCAGCAGGACTGAAACCACGTGTTCAGAGAAAACCACCCATATATACCCTGTTGGGGGGACCCCTTGATGCAATTTTTGAAAAACTAGCCAAGGATAATCTTGTTCAATATCTGCAAACACAACCCTTCAAAACTAATCAGACTAGAGCATCCTGGTATAAAGATAATGAGTTCTGCAAATTACATCATGTTAAAGGACATACTACCCTTAAATGCATGCAACTCAAAGATTATGTCCAAGACCTCATTGACCAAAAAGAGATCACAATGGGGGCACAAGCTTCACCTAATGCAGGGTTGATGATGTATCAAAACACTTTCCCTCCTTATAACACAAACCTAGGAAAAACACCTACAAACCCTCCTATCAACAAACCAAATAATGCTCCAAATAAACAAGGTTATAACTGAGATAAGTCTCAAAAATATACCTCAGCATATTTGGAGTATGGGAGTCTCGTTGGCTACATATCACAAGTTCAACCATCTATCAATGTTATAAACATCAAAGGCCCGAATACCCAATGTGTAGTGACTACTCACGAAGCTCAACTCGATATAGTTGGCCTACCTGTGCCTACACCATCAAGACCACCTCCATCTAGAACACCTTCATTAGGATCACCCTCATTAGGACCATAGTATAATATCTTGGAACGCCTTGGAAACATGTCAGCTCAAATTTCCATTCTAGATCTCTTTGTTAGGATAAACCACAGACAGAAATAAAAAACTACATGCAAATATAATCAATAACAGAAAATAATAGATCATACAGAAATGAACACAAGGCACCAAGATTTAACGTGGTTCACCCAATCCTTGGGCTATGTCCACCAAACAACAAGTCCAATCTTATTACAATCCAGTGATTACAACCTGATTACAATCTATAATCCCTTACAGCTCAATACCACCACAAGAACCAATTTCACATCACAACATAACATAATGAAAAATACCCAACCCTAAACCCTTTTATACAAGTATTAAACCACTTTAGGGTTATAACATATCGGCCATATGTCAGCCATAATATGTCGGCTACCATGTTGGCCACGGCCCAAAAAAATTTTTCGAGCCGATGCCCCAAACCCCACTATTTATGAAGTATGTACAGTACTTTCCTAATCAGTCACCATAATCTAACACTCTTATGCACAAGCCCACTTTATCAAGAGATCCTCAAAAGTGCTCTCCACTAGTCACACATCCCCACTGACATAAATTCCACTGAGTTCCACAACTTTGTTGGCAATATTTTCACATCATGTGCTTTATCCTTCAAAACCACTGACATCCCAATAGTTGAACCCGATCATATCCTTCCACTCTGCATAGCTATCATGGTTTCTGACTTTGCAGTTAAAAGAGTCATGATAGATAATGGATCGACTTAATATCTATGTACTCTAAAATTTATCAAATAGGTAGGATACACTGAGGGAGATATCATTGATGAAATAATCACTATCAAAGCATATGAAAACTTGGAGTGCACCACTAAATGAACCATTTTTCTCCCTCTCAGAGTCGGCCTAGCCACTCAAGAAATAGTTTTTTGTGTAGTTGATCTTCCAT
This sequence comes from Cupressus sempervirens, assembly GCA_028749045.1. Taxonomy (NCBI): domain Eukaryota; kingdom Viridiplantae; phylum Streptophyta; class Pinopsida; order Cupressales; family Cupressaceae; genus Cupressus; species Cupressus sempervirens. The sequence goes on along the minus strand of CM053791.1, from coordinate 491,483,639 downwards.
ACAATATCCTCCTTGGTTGCCCATGGATTCATGCCATAAAGGCCATTCCATCCACATATCATTAGTGCGTCAAATTTTCGTATAATGACACCAAAATAACCATCCATGTAGATCCTAAACCCTTTGCTTATTGCAATGTAGTCAAAGCTTCATACACCAATCATTGTCCTAGAATCGGCATTGGCCACACCATGGTCATTTTCTCTGGCACCTGCCATAATCTAGATACCATTTTAGCTTCCACTCTTTCCACAGTTAAGATCAAATACGAAGGATGTGGCAAATATAGTCTCACAGATGCTTTTGTTGTTGGCACTCTACCACTTGATCTACAAACTCAAGGACACCCAACACATCAAGGGCCAAAGCCAAATACTACCTCTCAACTCAAACAGATAGGCCCTACCACATTCATCACCAAAGGTATTCTTAATGGCAAAGAAATTGCTCCAAATATTAACACATGGCTATATAAAGAGCCACCTCCAAAGAGTGAAGAGTTGCTTGATCACTTTAAACAAAAGTACCCATGGTCACATTGCTTGACCATTGAACAATGGGACTATCAAGGAGGTGGTCTAGGAAGTCTGGAAACAGGTATTAGGCAGCCTGTAGAGGCATACCTAGAAAAGAAAAAAGCAAGGCTTAGGCTATGGACTCCCCATAATTGGGGGCACTATGAAAGAAGTGTGTGCTAGAAAATGTGACCTGTTGGGAGCACGAATCAACAAACAAACATTAGTTAAAAACCTCAAATATGCATCAAAGACTCATCAAAATGAAAGAACATTAGCTACCTAATGCTTGCTTGAGTTTTGCAACTATAAACAGCCAACAAACCAAATACTCCAACCACCTCTATAGCTCAACAAGGGTACCCATGAGAGGCCTTGTTGGTGTGTTAAGATGGGGGGTATGTTTGGTGTGCTCTTCCAAACACAACAAAGTATTGAATCTCTTGAGTAGATGTGCAAATATGAGAATAATGATGAAATATGCACCTAAGCTACATGGAATGAAGAACACCTCAAGAAATGGCTATGGAGAAAGCCATACTTGAAGGTATTTGATGATGATGATATGAAATGCAATAAAGAAAGCTAACCAAGTATGCAAGCTACACTAATATGTAATGCAATGGAAATGAGAATGCACAAGTACACTAGATGAACAATGCAAATGCAAAGCTAAAAAAACTACCAAATGGTTAGTATGCATCTAAAAATCACCATGAAAACTATCATGAAAGCTACTATGAAAACTCAAACTAGCATGCAAGCTCAACTAAAAACTCAAATCTCAAACCAACATGATAACAATGCAATAATGAGAGATGCAAATGCTTGAGACAAGGCCTCTATTTATAGGCTTGGGGGAGGGCTTGGTGAGGTGGCATCCATGTAGATGCCACATAAAGTGACATGCAAGCCATGCCAATCGTCAAGAATTCAAAGTTTGCTCACACATATGTGAGCAAATTTGAGAAAAAGAGTGGGAGACAAGAGCACAAAGGGGAGTTTGTAGGCATGCCATCTCACACATGTGTGAGCACACTCTTAGGCTGATGAGGGGGATTAGGAAGGAGATTGAGAATGATTAAGTGGGATTAGAGAAGAAGTAGGCTTAAGAGGATGAAAATGATGGGTGTAGACTAGGTTTTAGGCTAGGCTTAAGATTAAATTAAACAAGATTTAATTTAATCATAGTTTTAGAGGATTAATGAGATGGAGGGATTTAAATAAATAGAATTTATTTAAAAGGGGAATTCATGGAGGGATCATGAATTAAATAAATTTAACACATTTGGGGGGGGTATTTAAATTAAATTTAAATACACTAGACAAGTGAACTTATTTAATTAAATAGGTAGAAGAATATGACAAATATAATTAATTAATAAATGATTAATTATAATGTCAAGGGAAATATTAAATAAATTAATATAGTCTTTAGGGACGATTTTAAGTGTCTACATTTTTCCCCTCTTTGATGTGATGTTGAGATGACATCATATCAAAGAAAAGAAAATATAGGTTGCCCCAGAGAAGGATAGGAGTCCTAGGAATGATGACAAAGGAGGAGGGGTGCCCCCTCAAGGAAATGGGGTGAAAAAGAAATATGTTTTGCCCCATTTTCTTGAAAATAGACATGGGAAGGAAAAGGGAAAGAGAAAAGGCTCAGAAGATGACTTTGCATGACATGCTTAGTAAAAGTGGAAGGAAGCAGGGTGAATTGGATAATGATTAATCTAAATGCAACTTAACTACATGAATGCATGAGATTCAGTTGTGTTCATATGGGAGAGCACACCTTAGTTTGATATTGCAAGAGTAGTTATGCATCAAATGCTATAGTAGCGTAGATGACAAGATTAATTTGCATGGACGAGACTCTGAACACAATAAATGTAGGTTTCAGAGTCATGATGGAACAAATGACATATACACACTGGAGAGATCTGGGCACACCCAAAGACTTGTTAGGGATCTTGGTGGAAAGTGTGCTAACCCATTGCCCCCAGTGAGCAATGCATAACCATAACTTGAAAACTAACAGAAATGTGCTAAAGAATCATGAAAATAGATCACATCACAAAATGACACGTGTAATCGGGTTAAGCCATTCAAATGATACCAAGATATTGAAGATCGAGGCACACATGGGGAGGCTATCACTAACACACAAAGATAAAATCACCAAAAGACCTTATGACCAAGTAGTCATTTAGTCCACAGTTCTTGCCATGAACTTGATTCTGATAGTGAAATTTGTTAAGCCAGTGTAGGAAGGATTCATCCTATAAGGCAAAATTTGATTGTTTTATTGAATTGTATTGAAATGTTTGTGATTGTTCACTGGCAATAGTGTGAAAGGAACAATGTTCTTAAATCATTTAGTCTTAGTGTGAATTAGTGTAAGTTTTTTTGCAATCACTACTTGATAAACTCAGTTTGATGGGTTGAAGCTCAGTGTCATGAGACTAGATGACAAACTAGAAGAATTGGGATAAGATATGATAAGATAATGGATGAATTGAATTGGAATGGAAGGGGAATGCAAGAGATAAAGTGATAAATGGTCGATAGAGGAAAGTGTGTTTAATGGAAAATTAGAAAGTTGATCAAGGTATATGCAAATAGATGGAAAAATGAAGCAATTGATGATGGAAATGATTTGAATGAAATGATTAGAAGAAGGGAATATTGAATGGATTGATGGAAGGTGGAATGGATTAGAACCAATGACAAGGGATAACCAAGGGATGGTAAATGGAGGAAAAGCAATGTGAGTTGGTGGACGAAAGGAATGGTGAAAGGATATGAGGGAAAATGTGAAGCCAAGGACCATGTTTCAAAGGAGTCCAAATGCCCCATACCAAGGGTAGGAAAATGGAAGAAAATATGGTGGGAAAGGATGCATGAAAATGGAAAGATGGTGTGAAGGATAACGTAGGGGGGAAGGGAAGGCATGTGCTCTACCAAAGCATGTATGAACATTTTGGTATTGTGCCTCTAATAGTGATCACAAGCATGGGTCTGAAAGGGGAATGAATAAGGGATATGGGAGGGAGGGTATGAAAAAAAGATAATGATATGAAGGATATGGATGAAGTGTGCGATATGAAGTGGATGAAATGGACCAAGATCAAGGACATATGGAAGAAGGATGGAAGTATATAGAAGTATGGATGGAAAATAGATGAAATGAACATGACAAGGACTATGGGATGCAAGATATGGATAACATGTCAAGATCAAAGATATGAAAGGATTATGGAAGTATGTAGGAAGATGTATGGATAATGTGCAAGGGATATGTCAAGCGAGAATATGGATGGATGAAAGGAACGTGAAAGTCAAGATCAAAGATGGAAGCAGATGATGAATGATAGATGGAAGAAGGGAAGATACACATGGAAGAGTGGTATGGATGGAGCTTGCCCCCAGTGTAGAGTGCAAGTGGAAGAAGGAAAAGTGAATGGATGGATAAGTGGAATTGGAAGACATTGGATAGAAAGGGAGGACTCAAGCATCTAGATACATGAATGGTATCCCTTGATATTTATTTCTCTTTCTTTCTTATTTTCAAGGAATTTTGTACTAGTTTCTCATAGATGTTGGTAGGGTAGTGAATGGAAGACAATGACTTATGAAAAGGTTTGGATTAAGGGGGTGGAGTGGGTGGGAAGAAGGCATGGTTAATGGATGCTAGGTTGGATGATTTGTGAATGAGTGGATGAAGGAGGGGGAAAGATCATCATTGGCACACACCTTGAAGGGTGATGGAAAGGAGGAAAGTGTGGAGGGTATGTAAGTTTGGATTTTGGGATATAGGGACCCAAAATGGATGAAGGAAGCGATGGATTTAGGATGGTGGATTTGGGTATATAGCTTGGACCCAAAATGGATTTGGAAAGTGGAAGCCTTAATGGTTTAGGAATGATGAAAGCCTTTGGATTAGCAAAATTGGATGTTATTTGGAATCTTTCTTTGAGATTCATTGCTACATTAAGTAGCTCTGGGATCCACAAAATTTTTGCATTTTTTATTTTTAGCCTTTGTGGCCTTTGAGTTCTATTTTGGGTCAGATTTGTCTTTTCTTGGACATGTCTTTTAGAGGGGACATGTTGATCTTGGGATTTTTGTGGATTTTTGGCTTTATGCTCTTTTTCTTGGGCATCCAATTTTCTTCCATTGGCCATGGTAGGGGTGTATGAAGATAAATGAGATGGAGAGCATATGGATGGTGAATGTTGGAAGGAATTCAAGAATGTGTGCCTTTGTTGATCTTGATTAGGAGTATGCGGGGATGAAGTGGCAGACATGGATATGGTGGATGGATGTATGTAAGGACCCAAAATGGATGGAAGGGATGAAGGGTTTGGATGTGGAACATAAGGACCTAGAATGGATGGAAGTGAGGAAGGAATGGGAATATGGATATAAGGTCCTAAAATGGACTTGGAATATGAAGGATGAAAATATTTAGGTTTGGATGGAGGAATTTTAGGTTTGGAAGGAGTGGAAGGTGTACCAACATCTTGAGCCATGTTTTCTTCAATGGGATACTTATTATTTTCAACACAAGATGCGAGTCCATGTAGATGGGGTTCATGAGTAGATTGGATAGGTGTGATAGGATCATGTGAAGGATTAGGATCGCAAGGGGGATTATGAGGGATAATAGGATCTTGGGATGGAGTGGGATCATGAAAGGCCAATGAAGGGGTTCTTTGATCTTGACTTAAAATAGGATCATGTAGTTGAACGAGTGGATCATGAGATCGAATAGGATCTTGAGATGGAGTGATTTGATCTTGACATGGAGAGGTATTAGTGGATGGAGTGGAAGGAACTTCTTCATGAAGTGGAGGATCTATGGAGGCTAACTCTTGGGATGGAATGGAATTGGTGGTACATGGAATGCCTTAATCTTGATTAGGAAGGGGATCATGAGCTAGACTAAGAGGGATAAATGGATCGTGAGGGATAGGGGAACAATGGGATGAAGAAATACTCAGATCTATAGGAGAAGAGGAATCTATAATGTCATGCTTTGGAGGAAGGTCTTGAGATGGAATTGGGGGTATGACTTTGGGTGATTGGATTGCTTTATCTTGTTCTTTACACTTAGCCATGAACGATGAGAAATACCCCTTACGAGGTGGGGATGATGTGGATTTTGGAGGATTAGGATTGTGGGAAGGTGGAACTCTGGGTAGGGGATTGGAATGACGGTTTTGGACATTAGGCTCAAAGCATGGGGGATTGCATGGAGGGTTGGGGTTGGATGGGACATGAGGACTATGATCTTCGAAACATGGGGGAAGAGGACACATGACATGGAAGGTAGCCTCTTTCTATTGGCTTGCTAAGAGTTAATTCTTTAGTTCCTCAATTTCTTTGGCAATGTTATTTGTGTTTGCAGAATTGTGTGGGCTATGAATGGAATCATATGTAGTGGAAGGATAATGAGGTGGATTTCCCTTGTCAAAGGTAGAAGAACAATGAACATGAGATGAATTAGAGTTGAATATGAAGTGTTGAGGATGGGTTTGATATGTAGGTTGAATGGGAGGTATAACTCCATATTGTCTTTGAAGATCGTCAACCATTTGATTAAGCCAATGCTGATCCATAGATGTTAGATGAAGGATGATGAAAGATTCGATGAGGGATGGAATACAAACTTGGGACTAGGAGCAAGTTTGGACTCTGTGCTGATTTGATTTGAATTGGATCGAACCTAATATTGATTGGATTGAATTTGATTTGATATTGGTTGGATTTGATTTGAAATGGATTTGATTGAATTTGATATTGATTGGATTAGGGTTTGATTTGATTTGATAAAAAACCCTATGATAGTGCAAACAACTAAAAGTGAGATTTGAATTAAAGTCCAATGTTCATGACAATGCTCCTATGTCCAAAGTAGAAGATGTGATGCAAAGTTGAATTAGAAGAAGACGTGAATGAATGAAATTAGAAAGATTGATTATGGAGGAAGATGTAAATGGATTGAATTAAGAATTGATTAGAAAATGAATCATTGAATGAGGGAATTGGATCTTGATGTGGATTATGAACCATGATTAGGATGAAGATTATGGATTTGATTGAATGATTAAGAAAATGAGGAAATGATTTGGATGAATAGAGATGATTAAGGTTTTGAGGAAAGATTTGAATGATTAAGAATGTGATTAAGACAAGAGATGTATAAGGGTGATGACTGTGATGGAAAGATGAAGTGATGAGGAATTGATGTGGACAACTTGACTAAGAGGACTTCAACTAAGACTTGTTTTTGTTTTTTTTGAAATTTTTTGATTTTTTTAATTTTTGAACTTTTACAATTTTTTGGGGATTTTTACATTTTATGATGTTTTTGGATTTTTCAAATTTGAGATGTAAAATATATACAATCGAATATATACAAGACAAGTGTAGCCGGTGTGTCCCCTTCAACAGGGGAGGGTTTCAAACACTTAAGCACGTCAAACACACCAACAATCCTATAAGGTTTCAACTAGGATGTACAAGGATCAACTTGAGGGAATCCTCAATATACACAAGGTATGTGAGGCTCAAATCTGTAGATGAAAGAAAATAATGCCACAGTCAAGGGGAGACGGTAACCCAAATCTCCTCCTTCACTTCCCAAAGGTATAAAGTTCTTTGGGGCTTAGCCAAGAGTGACAAATATTATGCTTCCAAGAGAGGTGTCTTTCGATTCACCTTTTTCTATTTATACTTTTCCAGAACACTAGAGTTGAGGTCATCCTAAAGGGTGATGAAATCCCCAAGCAGGCCTCCTAAAAAAATGAAAAACAAGACCACTTATTTCTTGTGCACCCAAGATCACTCGAAGGCACGAGGGGAGAGAATACGTAAGTGGCCTTTGGGTTTAAAAGACACTTGTTCTTTTCCCAATTAAGCTTTAAGTTTTCTACCTACTTGAAGACACTCGTGATTAAAACATGCAAGGTTTTTTCCAACTTGAAATAGTACCAATGTAAATGAAAACACAGATTCATCAACAAGAAATTAAAGCGAGTGCGTGAAAATAAAATGCTGAAAATAAAAATACGAAAAATAAAGTCAATTTACCTTAGGGCATTCAAGAGTGTATGACTTCATTTTAAGCACCAAATCCAAATGTGATCTAGCCTAGGCATACATGTCCATTTTAAGCACCAATTCCAAATGTGATCTAGCCTAGGCATACATGTCCATTGTCCCTTAATGCATTCAAGATGGTGTGAATTCTTTTTAAGCACCAAAATCAATTATTGTTTATATCCTAAACATTCATGTAAGTTTTATGCACCAAGTCCAAATGTTTACTAGCCTATACATCCTTGTCAATTTTAATCACCAAGCATTTTAAGCACCAAGTCCAAATGTTGGCTAACCTAAACATTCATGCATTCCAATGAAAGTGTTTAATCCATACACGTTCATTAACCCTTAAGTTTAAGTGATAAAAATCACTACAAATCTCTTTTAGTGATAAAAATCACTATTGGTTTTGCTTTTTAAGTTTTCAAGGTTAATTATTTGCATTAAAACTGTCAGTAAAAACCTACAAGTCAATATGTTAGCAAAAATTATTATTCAAAATTGCACAATTCTATCACAAAATAGAGATGCCAAAATGCCGGCGCAGACACCAATCTATGTGGATGATGAAATACAAAGACGCTAAAAAAGGGAAAACGCTAAACTACATAGACGATAGAAGGCACTGGGGCATGGTTTTCAATAGACTAAATGACTTGTCAGACACAGATGACAATATAAAATGTAGAGACGCTAAAAGTTAGAGATGACAAACTAGGACTTGCACACAAAGCAGACGATAGAAAGGTGTTCGCAAATAATAGAACAAACTTCGCAGATGACAAAATAATCTTCGCAGATGACAAAATAATCTTCATAGATGACAGAATGTTTTCCTACGCAGATGCTAAAATGAAAATGCAAGTAAGTTTTTGAACTACGGCAGAGACGCTTGTATGCATAGACGTTGATCTGTAGAGATGAGAAATGCAAATGACACTATGGCCCATGGAAATGACACTGCGAGGTTTTCTACGACTAAATGAGGTTTGCTTGTAGTTTTTTGGAATGAAATCAGGGACGTGAGTCCCACCGGGTGTGCCAAAATGTGTGCTAGAAAATGTGACCTGTTGGGAGCACAAATCAACAAACAAACATTAGTTAAAAACCTCAAATATGCATCAAGGACTCATCAAAATGAAAGAATATTAGCTAACTAATGCTTGCTTGAGTTTTGCAACTCTAAGCAGCCAAAAAACCAAATCCTCCAACCACCTCTACAACTCAACAAGGGCACTCATGAGAGGCCTTGTTGGTGTGTTAAGATGGGGGGTATGTTTGGTGTGTTCTTCCAAACACAACAAAGTATTGAATCTCTTGAGTAGATGTGCAAATATGAGAATAATGATGAAATATGCACCTAAGCTACATGGAATGAAGAACACCTCAAGAAATGGCTATGGAGAAATCCATACTTGAAGGTATTCAATGATGATGATATAAAATGCAATAAAAAAAGCTAACCAAGTATGCAAGCTACACTAATATGTAAATGCAATGGAAATGAGAATGCACAAGTAAACTAGATGAACAATGCAAATGCAAATCTAAACCAACTACCAAATGGTTAGTATGCATCTAAAAATCACCATGAAAACTATCATGAAAGCTACTATGAAAACTCAAACTAGCATGCAAGCTCAACTAAAAATTCAAATCTCAAACCAACATGATAACAATGCAATAATGAGAGATGCAAATGCTTGAGACAAGGCCTCTATTTATAGGCTTGAGGGAGGGCTTGGTGAGGTGGCATCCATGTAGATGCCACATAAGATGACATGCAAGTCATGCCAATGGCCAAGAATTCAAATTTTTCTCACACATGTTGAGAAAACTTGAGAAGAAGAGTAGGAGACAAGAGTGCAAAGGGGATTGTGTAGGCATGCCATCTCACACATGTTTGAGCACACTCTTAGGTTAATGAGGGGGACTAGGAAGGAGATTGAGAATGATTAAGTGAGATTAGAGAAGAAGTAGGCTTAAGAGGATGAAAATGATGGGTGTAGACTAGTTTTAGGCTAGGCTTAAGATTAAATAAGATTTAATTTAATCATAGTTTTAGAAGAATTAATGAGATGGAGGGATTTAAATAAATAGAATTTATTTAAAAGGGGAATTCATGGAGGGATCATGTATTAAATAAATTTAACACATTAGGGTGGGGTATTTAAATTAAATTTAAATACACTAGACAAGTGAACTTATTTAATTAAATAAATTTAATTAAATAGGTAGAAGAATATGAAAAATATAATTAATTAATAAATGATTAATTATAATGTCAAGGGCAATATTAAATAAATTAATATAGTCTTTAGGGACAATTTTAAGTGTCTACAAGAAGGCCATGCCTTCACAAACATCTAGAACAATCTTGTTGAGGTCGAAGATATTCCTGAGGAAGTAGAAAAGAAATCTTATGATGATATTTTCCTTGACAAAATTATCCTAGGAGCATTTGTGCTCTGCCAATTATCCCTCAACCTTATAGAACTACTTCTCGCTCATCCCAAACTCATTGATTGGGACCAACCAAGTGTTGTCCATGTTGACGAATTTTCTACCGAGCACACACTCCTTAAATTCATGAGAGCAGAGACACCGCATAAACTACTACCACCACCATTTTCATATGTATACAAACTGGATCCAATAGGTTACTTTGGGGAGGAGGAAATCTCCAATTGTAAAATTGAAATAAAAAAGAAAACAAAAAAGCAAAAAGGCAAAAGCAAAACATCCTCTGGTGAAAAATCCTCTGGGGCACCATTAGATGACTCAAAAAATGAAATAAAAATAAAGGATGTATCTGATGGTGAAAACCTCTCTAAGGCACCCAAAGATGGAGATTTCATCCTTCCCCCACAGGAGCACATGCCTCCCATATCTTCAGTCTTGATAGAAGAAACTAGACCAGTCAATATCATTCTAACTGAAATACTACATAACACACATATCACCACATCTCTACCACCTGAGCAAGCAGATCTTCTCATTGAAGTCCTCCTTGAAAATGTTGGTTGCTTTGCATGGTCCTATCAAGACATGCCGGGGTTAGACCCCAAGTTAGTAGTACACCATTCGGCCATGGATCCAAAAGCCAAACCTGTCAAGCAAAAGCTCCGTAAGATGCACCCCAAAGTTGCTTTATTGGTTAAAGTGGAGCTACAAAAATTTTTAGAGGCAAAAATGATTCACCCAATAGACTATTCTGAATGGATTTCCAACATGGTACTTGTTACAAAACCTTCTGGTGATATCAGAATATGCACAAACTTCAGAGATCTCAACAAAGCTTGTCTGAAGGATGATTTCCCATAACCAAATATAGACATGATTGTTGATCTCACCACAAGCCACGAGCTCTTATCACTCATGGATGGTTTCTCTAGATACAACCAGATTTAGATAGTAGAGGAAGATCAACATAAGATGACATTTACCACACCTTGGGGAACATTCTGTTATAACATGATGTCATTTGGGCTAAAGAACGTTGGGGCAACATATTAGTGCGCCATGATGGTCATCTTCCATGACCTAATCCATAAGACTCTTGAGGATTATGTAGATGATATTTTAGTCGAGTCTCTTAATGCCCTTGATCACTTATCTCATCTCAAGGAAGTGTTTGATCGATTGGCTAAATATCGTCTCATGCTCAATCCTTAGAAGTGTGTCTTCAGCTTTACCTCAGGAAAGCTCCTAGGATTCATTGTATCATGATGTGGTATTGAGATTGATCCTAAAAAGGTCAAGGCCATCATGGATATGGCTCCTCCTAAGACACTCAAGCACCTTCATTCGCTTTAGGGGAAACTCCAATCAATCAGATGATTCATCTCCTAGCTTGCTAATAAATGCTAACCGTTTACACATCTACTCAAAAAGGATTAGAACTTCAGATGGGACCCAGCTTGCCAACAAAACTTTGAGCTCATTAAGCAATACTTGGCTAACCCACCTATTTTGGTTCCTCTAGTTGCAGGGCATCTACTCATATTATACATTACAACTACTTTTATAGCACTAGGTGCTCTTCTGGCACAACTTGATGATGTAGGCAAGGATAAGGCTATTTACTACATCAATCGTACCTTAGTGGGATATGAGCTCAATTACACACCAATGGAAAAGGCTTGCTTGACCATGGTATTTGCCACTCAAAAGTTGTGCCATTACATGTTGAGCCGCATTGTGCAACTAATCTCCAAAATTGGTCCATTAAAATATATGTTATCTCGCATAGTACTCACAGGGTGCTTGGCTAAATAGGTCATGCTTCTCAACAAATTTGACATCCAATATGTTGATAGAAAGGCTCTCAAAGGCTAGGCTATTGCAGATCACTTGGCAGATGCACCCTTGGTGGCAAACCACCCTCTCATTATGGAATTCCCAGATGAACACCTTTGTTTGATAGAAGAACAACCATCCTAGAAGTTATACTTTGATGGCTCTTACACATCTCATGGCTCCGACACAAGCATACTCTTGGTCACACCTCAAGGAGATTATATTCCTAAATCTTTCAAACTATAGTTTCAATGTACCAATAACATCTCATAGTATGAAGCCCTTGTTGTAGGGCTCAAAATAGCCATTGAATGGAATATCATGAAGCTACAGGTCTACGATGATTCCCAGCTTATCATAAAACATGCCCTCAATGAATATCAGACCAAGAATGACAAGCTACTACCTTACAAGGAGTTGGTTGATCAATTAAAGGAACATTTTACTCAACTCCAGTTCACACAGATACCTAGACTACAAAATAAGGCATCAAATGCCATGGCTACTATTGGTTTCCTTTTGGAAATATCGCATGAGGCTACACAATATGAATTCTTGGTTGAGCAGCTATACAAACCCACATATGAGAATGATGAGTCAACATGGGTATGAATCTTGGTTGGTCTCCAATCTCCATGGTACCATGAAATTCATGCTTACCTATTAAATGGTATCATATCTCCCCATCTCGCACATACCCAATGCCAAAACCTTATACATAGAGCTTCTCGTTATACTATCATCGCCCAAACCCTATATCATCATGGTTATTATAATACTCTCTCTCAATGTCTATACCAAAATGAGGTTGTAATGGCTCTCAAAGAGGTACACACTGGACTTTGTGGTGCTCACATAATCAGGATAGTTATAGCTAAGCAAATCCTTCGAGCTAGGTATTATTGGCCTACTCTAGAGCATGATGCATGTGAATTTGTGAAACGATGTTTACCCTATCAGCAACATGCTAATCTAATTCAAGCCCCAGCTCAAGATTTGCAACCTATAGCACCACCATGGCCTTTTGCCTATTGGGGGTTTGACTTTGTTGGTCTTATCACACCTCTTTCTTCAGAAGGACACAAGTGGGTAATCACTGCTATTGATTATTTCACCAAGTGGGTTGAAGTAGTTCCCCTTATCACTGCCACAGGAGTTCAGGTATCCAAATTTATCCTATATAATATCATATGTCACTTTGGCATCCCAACTACCATTTTTATTGACCATGGAGGTAATTTTGAAAACCTAAATATGGAGGAATTATGCACTTCCCTTCACATCCATCACCATTTTTCTAGCCCATACTTCCCATAAGGTAATGGTTAGGTGGAGGCAACTAATAAAACCCTGCTTAAAATTCTCGAAAAAGTTGTTAATGATTTTGGCTGTGATTGGCATTTACAAATTAATCATGTCCTATGGGCATATCGCACCTCATTTCGTACATCCACCGACACAACCCCATACTCCTTGGTTTATGTCATTGAAGTAGTATTACCTATTGAGGTTGAACTCCCATCCCTTCACATTTCTTTATGGGGTCAGATATCAAATGAGGGTTAGAAAGTGGCTCGACTGACTTAGCTTGATCTACTTGATGAAAAAAGGCAACATGCCTATGACAACCTCATGGTCTACTAGAATTGCCTCAAGTGCAATTTCAATAGGAAAGTCCATCCACGCCATTTTCAAGAGGGCGACATGGTCCTCAATGAGAACATGAAGGTTCAAACTGATCAAGAAAAGAAAGGCAAGTTCAAGCCCACATGGCTTGGGCCTTATGTGGCCACAACATCTTTTGGCTCTGGGACCTGTCAGCTATCTACACTTGAAGGTGAAGTCCTGAATGATTCTATCAACATCATTCACCTTAAGAAATTCTATGCATAAAAGCAAAAATCTTAGTAGACAAAAAAAAGGGTGTCAAGAAAAACAAGCATCCAATGGTGAAAACTTGGCAATTCAAGCGGCTTGGATAGGTACCCTAGTGAAAACTGAGCCTTTTTATTATCTATCAATGGCGTGCATCTCCCCCATCACTACTCCATATCTCATCACCCATCTCTTCCTGTTTTCAAGGTACCCCTCATAGTTTCACTTTCGTACCCCCAATCCAATTCACGATGCTTTCTTTCCATCTCCCCCCCCTTTTGTAGCACCCCACCTATGTCTAGTATGATAGCTCTCATTAGTATATCTACCCTACCATTATAATCTACCCCATGTATTGTATTAGATATACCCTACCATTGTACTCTACCACATGTATCTTATCAAGTGTTGTTCCTCCTTGTACTTTACCATATATATCCTCCTCAGCAAGTAGTATTTTGTGTATCATATCCTATGCATAATAATCTTGTAAATTCAATAGTATCATAATCCTTGTAACAACAGTTTTGTTGTACATATCACACCCTTGTAACAATAATAGTACTATAACAATGTTATCTCCTCATCCGAAGCTTTCCCCCCTTTTATATACATACCCACTACCATATTTTGTCATATGTTCCTAAGTCCCCATTCATTGTATAAGTTGTGCTTGTACATTTTGTTCAGGTCTTATTGTGACACCCTGTGTCCCTAGCCCATCATCTGTAGAAAAGAAGTCCTTGTCCCTTTTTATCAATACCCTACGCATCCTAGCCTTAAATTCCTTTCCAAGTGTCTCTTCCATGTTTTTTGGCCCATTCGTAGCCAATCATTCTAATCTCTTTAGTAAAAGGTTACTTTTTCACACTTTTATTTTTTTGTATATTTTTCTTTGGTTGCTTCCACATGTTTTGTCAGTTGTTCCCTCCTCAAGGTCGCCATGGTCTTTCATATCATGGTGTGTTTTGACAAGGGCAAAAGGGCAACTCAAAGGCATGGTTGCGATTGTGGTCTTTTTTTGATTATGAGTCGGTCGGATATCACTCTTGCATATTTCAACCATGTTTTCATTTATGATAACATGATGCACTTGGGTGATATCATTTGCTTGTGGATCACCTAGCATCGTTCCCACACTGATCTCTTCAAGAATCATGTGTGATGTTGGGGCAATCCTTGCATGCTTGTTTGAGTCAGTCCTATGTAATATTGGGGAAAAGGCCTTGATGTTCTTAGTAACATTGGCAGGTCCCTTATATTCCTATATCAAATAAAGTGCTCACACTACATGGTGGTACTTCTTCACGAAGTACCTCACTCTCAAGCTTCCCATACACCTCACATTTGTTTGCTTGTTATTTTCCTTCCCTTTCCTATCATAACCCATGATATCCTCTTCCTTTACATCACCTACCTCTCTCAAAAGTGTCTGATTTTTCCACTATCAGAATATTTCAATTCAAAATCCTTCTCCTCAAAAATTGACTTATCTACCTTATCCTACTCTTACACTTTTTCATTCCTCAAGTTACGGTTTCACCACCATCATAATGTGATCCTTATCATAAGTCATTATCCTAGCTCTAATCTCTACTATCCTCTTGACTACGAGTTTGTTGGTCACTCATTTTCCAACATCATTCTCCTTACAGTTAGTATCTCTTATGTTTTACAATCACTTTTTATATCATAGATCATTATCCTAATTCAATTATTGGTTTTCCTATCTCACCATCCTAGTTTGTCCTGTACCTCAGTATTGTCATCATTGCCTACATTTATTCACTATCTCCCTACCTCCTATAATATAGCATGCTGTAATATCATAGCTTATACCCTTTTATCATACCTTGGCTCTCTCTTACATCCTAGCATTAGATCTTTTATTCATTGTTCACTATCTTAGCTCACTTCACATATGTTATCATCAAGCTCTTATCATAAGTCTCACATTCATCTTGTAGTTTGTGTCCATTTCAGCATATCATAACTTTCATGTTCTTTTTTATAGTTTGTTTATGTTTTTTTTTTAAAATCTGTCATTTGTTCTTTTAAACGTTGTCATTCATCATTAGTTTGTGATTCATTTTACCATTGTCATTTATCGTTAGTTTGTGATTCATTTTATGGTTGTAATCCATATTTAATTTGTGTACATTTTAACATATCATACATCTCATGTTTTAGTTTGTGTTCAATTTAACATATCATAACTCTCATCTTTATTCTTTAGTTTGTGTTCATTTTAACATATCATAAATCTCATCTTTATTCTTTAGTTTGGGTTCATTTTAACATATCATAAATCTCATGTTTATCCTTTAGTTAGTAATTCATTTTAAAATCGATCATCCATTTTTAGTGGGTGATTCATTTTAATTTGTCACTTATCTTTGTGTTCATTATAAATGCTATCTAAACATTCTCCTCAACATAAAAACAACATATCAAATACTATCATAGAAAATCACACCATCAATAATCACATCAAAACATATCACATCACATCTGCAATATCATAAGCAAATCACATCATATTTGCACTATCATAGAAAATCACACTCTGCATCACAAACTATCAGCAATATCATATCTATCCTCAAAAATCTCATCCTGCATCACAAACTATCAGCAATATCATATATCTAATGTCACATTCTACATATCAACAATATTAGTCTCTCATCTCAATCTAAACATACATACAACTCATATCATAACCATACTTATACAATCATAAATCCATAACACATATACCACCCCAAAGAATGCTCTCTCTCTCTCTCTCTCTCTCTCTCTATATATATATATATATATATATATATATATATATATATATATATATATATATATATATATATATATATATATATATATATATATATATATATATATATATATATATATATATATATATATATATATATATATATATATATATATATATATATATATATATATATATATATATATATATATATATATATATATATATATATATATATATATATATATATATATATATATATATATATATATCCCTCTTCTCCACAAAGGATAAAAGAATACAGTCCATCAAAGTCCAAAAATATAGTATCCATATCATACATCTTGCTACAATGGGTCTGTTCTTGCACAAAAATATACATAGATCTCAAAATCTGTCGATACGTATAACAAAATGCTAATCATACAAGTGAACCAAGCACTATCACTGGTCCCCTTGATCTGTCATCTCTGTATATGGATCCTCCTCTATATCCCTCCCTACCCTTGGTGCTTCTGGTGGTGGAGGTGGTGGCCTCATCAATCCTCCTCCTGTCCCTGAGCTCTCCGCCTCATCCCTCCTCCCCCTCATCCCTGTGTCTTGACTCCAACTTTGTCTTGTCCTATGATTGTGCCCTATATGCTGAGACCTGCCTATCCTCTGTGAGCCCCCAGTGCTCCATCCTCTCTCCCCCCTCCATGCATCCCTGTGTGGGTTGAAGCTATTTTTGCACCTGAGTTTCCTTACATCGGTCACCTATTGTGCTCTATCTAGTCTATTGGAATTGTTGCATGGTACCTACCTCGATAAAATCCTGCCCTCCCTCAGATCCTCCACCTCTAACCGCAATCTCCTCTACTCCTCCATCCCTCCACCCACCACCACCTACACTCGCAGGGTCACCACCTCCACCACCAGTCGGTCCCGCTCCTGCTGTAAGGCATCTAGCCTTGCCTGTATAGCTTGCCTCTCCAGGCTCACCACATCCAGCCTCCCCTCCATCTGCCCCAACTCCATCTGCAGTCTCCCCACCTCAATCCCTGTCTTGTCCGCCTGGCCTTGTGCCACATCTTGCTCCTACTGTAGCTCATCTTACTCTATCTTGAGCTGATCTCACTCCTGTTGTGTGTCACGTAGAGGTTGGTTGGTAGCATCATGTGTTTGCTGCAATGATGCATAGTGGGCTGCCCATCCCTCATCCCCTCCCCCTGCAAATGACCCTCCTCCATCACCCCCTGCTAGCCTTTGTGGCCTTTTCTCCCTCTTCCCCTACGGTCTCCTCTCCTCTTTTGTCTCCTCTCCTCCTCTCTCTAGCTTTTCCCCTCTCTCCTCTCCTCTCTTTGACTGTGCCCCTCTCTCTTGCCTCCCTATCCTTCATCTCTACCTAACTGGCCCCTCCTCTTGTGCAATGACCTCTGCTCATTTTCGTAGCCCTCTCGCTTTGTATCTCCCCTGTCGTGCTATCGGGGCTAGCTCTTCTGCCACCACCATTGCCCTCATGACCTATGCTCGACCCACTGGTCTCAACCACTGAAACCCATCCCAATACTCCTAAGTAGAGCTCGTATCTACCACCCCGCTGAACCAATCCCATTGTTGTGACTCTAACTCTAGCCAACCCCGCAACAAACCCTCTCTCCGCAATGCTGGTCCATACATAGACACTAGCTCATGCGTCACGTGTTGATACCCGCTATGCTCCCTAGGAGCCACCTATCTCCATCTAAACTACCACAGGGCCTTATCCGACCTGTACTACTTTGCAATGTACTCCCACCATCCAAAAATGAAACAAGGGGATATAGTGTAGGGCAGCTATCGTCCCTCCTCCACCCATAGCCCTAAACTCATGTAAGGTCTCCATACAACTACTACAATCTCATCCACCCAGACTCTCTAGTAGTCCACATCCTCTATGTGGTGGTATGTCAGCAGCTCCCCCCAGCTGTATGCCATTGGCTCCTCTATCTGTCAATCTCTGCCTAATCAGCCTAAATACTGTGATGTGCTCCCAGGCCCATACCTGTAATAATGTGGGGAACCCTATGCTCCTCCCCTATCTTCCAGCTCCCTGATATTCAATTTGGTGCATATCTCTAGATAGCTCCACCAGCATCAATGATCTCTGTGTAACGAGGACTCTTGCATCTACTATCTACATGATCATAGGGATCAGTGCCAATGTCACTCATGTCCCCCCAGTATTTGAGGCAATATATCCTAACACTAACCCGCATACGTAGAAGTAAATCCATCTCTCTAGGGCCACTTGATCCAAATTCTCATTTAATGTAAATTGCCCCCTCTGAATTTGGAATGCAACCCCTGGCCCCACCACTCCCTGCATTGTTGCCTCTAGGGTCATCTCTCTTGTTGCCATCACCGACATTCCTTTTCCTGGTAGTCTGAAGATCTAATATACGTCCTCTAGAGTCACCGTCATCTCTCCTATTGATAGGTGAAAGGTAGTTGTCTTACTATGCCACCACTCACACAACGTTGTCACCATGGCCATGTATGTCTATGTATGAGGCAACCTCGCCAAGTATCTAAGTCCAATGCCCTCAATTCGAGCCTAATCTGTGGCTATCAGCTGATCTCCTGTGCATAACACTGCTACTTGTCACTTGCACAAAACCAAGGCATCCAACGACCACTGCACACCACAAACCCAATCACATATCAGTATTCTTTTCCATACTTTGCCTACCCTAAGCTTTTCACACCTTATCTTACCCAAACCCCTATTTTTTCTGCTCTTTTCTCTAACATTACGTTCCTATGAACCTTGAACCTTGCAATCCTACTAGGATATGTTCCCTTGGGATTATGCTTTGACCTTGCCCACCCTTGGCTCGTTTGACGCACGTTCCCGCCTGCGTTCTTGCAAGTGTTCTCGTATAAGCTTACCCTAGCGATCCCGTGGCCCCTTGTTCCTACGAGATTGTGTTTTACCCTTTCTTTCCCCTGCGTTGACCTCATCCCTATCGTGGGATTGCGTCCCCGTCGAGTTATCCACGTTTCCCATGGCAAGATTGCTATCTTGCCTATCTACCATCGTTCCTACATAAAATTTCCTCCCAAAATCCATGATCCCGCAAACCCTGATTGATAAGCCCATTTTGCCCATCGTCCTAACTATTTTTGCGAGATCGCAATCCCCCTTATCTCGAATGTGTTCTCGCTAAACCTAAGTTTGCGGGAATGCAATTTTGATTTTGCGAGAATGCTCTAACCTACTGCAAAATAAAAAATTACCAAGAGGTTTTTGACCTTATCAAATGATCGAGCATCTGTCACACTCATACTCATTGCACAACATCAAATTGATGCTCTGGTCGTCCAATAGCCGCCATCGTAGAATCCAACTTAGAGCTCCAAGCAACAATATCTCCTCATCCGTCTGAAAGCAAATGACCCTTTATAGCTCTCTTCCAGCCACTTATAGGATCCCCTGGTGCCCTAGCCGCCTCTTCAGCTCCTCCAGCAACCCCCTTATGCCCACCACCCTTCTTCTTTCTCCCTTTTTTTTCTCTTTTACCTATTTTTTTCCTCTTCGACGTCCTCTTGTCCCCCACAAGCTTACTGCAAATTTTTCAAGAAGCCGTCATGCCTTGTATTCTCTCCTTGCTACCTTCTTGAGGGAGCATCACCTAGTCCATTCTGTTCTCTACTTAAAACTTGGGTAACCATGTTACTTTAAGCAGTCTTCCTCGCATCGTTTATATTTGAACTTTTTTGAAATAGTGTTGTTTCAACACTATGTCAAAGAGGGGCAAAATGTAGACACCTAAATCTGATTACATCACTAGGTAATCATATTTAGTTATCTCCTAGGACATTATTGATTAAATATTTACTATTTAATTAATTAATCATCATCCCCAGGTTAATTAATTAATTTAAATAACTATAGTCCAATTAATAAAATTAAATGATGACCCAAAATCAATTTATCAATTAAATCCCTCTTCCTCTATTAAATTAAATAAATTCTCAAATCTATTTAATTTAATCCCATATCCCTATTTTATTAAATAAATCATTTAATAAAATATCTAGAACCCTTAAAGCATCCCTAAACCCTATCCTAACCCCTAATCCAACCAATTCACCCATACTAACCTCACTTAGCCACCTAACTAACCTATCCCATCAAAGCTAAGCTACTTGCCCTCCTAACCTCCTTTCTAAGCTAATCCTAATCCCCCTTCTAAGCATGTGCACAACCTTAAGCAAGGGTTAAGACTTGCTAACCTATGCTAAAGTCAAAATATCTCCTCCCCTCACCCTCCAACATTTATGACTCTTACATGCCTCTTACATACTCAACCTCCCTCTTTACTCCCTTGACCAACCCTTATCCTATCCTCGCACACTCATTCTCCTTGCGACAAGTATCACTTCCCTATTAGCCCTAAACAAACACAATCCATGTACTCCCTTTTGAGTGCATCTTGACCCTCCCTCACTACTTTTCCATCTTTACATCTTGACCATCCATCTCTCTACCCCTTTGGCCTTTAAATACAACCCTTTCCCTTCACAAAGATCATCCACCTTTTCATGCAATGTTATAATGCTATTTTGAGAGCTTGAAAACTACCAAAATACCATTATAATGCTGAAATCCCTCCATAACTCCATTGTTGAAACCATCCTCCATGCACACCATCCATCCACCTGAAGCTTGAACACAATCGTGAGCACACATCTCTACTTATCAGGGACAAATCTACTTCATCATGAGTTATACCATAAGGAGCCTACCATTCTTGGTTTGCTTCCTTTTGTGGTGGTAACCATTGAGTCCTATCTTTAGTGTTAGCTTTGTTTAGTTGTGTGAATGCTCTTCTTAGATTAGTATTCAATTTACACAACTAGATATTAGGTGATACAATACATACTTTCTAAACATTTTGATCTCTTAGCATATGATCAATGGCACAAGATAAAAGGTGCATGGAAAGGAAATAGTAGCTCTTTATAACTCAAATTACCTAAATTAGTAGTGCACTAAATCATTAGGAGAAATGAATAACAAACAATACATGTTTATACATAGGAAATGAGAATTGAGAACATGGAACTCTTTCAAATTCCAATAAAGATATGAACAGTTAAAAGCTACAATTCATAAGTTAAATGATTAATTAATGTCCTAAAATGAATGAATGAATTAAAGAGGTTACCTTGAGAGTCTGTTGATCAAAGAAAAGCCATATGTGACTCTGAATCAATTCCTCACATCTCTCAAAAGTGTTCTAGTGATAGGCAATCTTTAGTGATGAACAAACGAATGTAGTGAAGTCCACAAATCATCAGTGTATGGAATCCAAAGTATCATTTTAACAATTTTCAAGTTCTTTTCAATGATAGACAATCTATTGTAAGGAAGCAGAATTGCTATCTATGCTAATCTTTGAGAGGACAATTATGCAAATTCAACTAACTACTATAGAGATATCAAGAAATGCATAATAACATAATCAAAATAACAACGAACACATAACACAGTGATTACCGCGGAGAAACCCTTCCGAAAGAAATGTATTATCAAACTTAGATGATTACAATACACTTGCAATGCAAGTTCTTACAAGAGCACATCACCACAACTCAAACTTGGAGAGACTCCTTCTAGCACCAGTCTTGCAAATTGAGCTCAATTACACAAACACCTCCCCAAGCCCTCCTTTTATAGTGATTTTACAACCTAGAAACCACTTGTAGTTTTAAAAAACCATGGGCAAAACTACCATGACACATGTTGCTCATTTTTTATATTTACATTTCCAATATGGAAAAACAACTAGGTTAAAATAGTAATCCCATCCATAATTTTGTCTCTTAGTTTAGAACCCCATAAAAGTCATAAAACAAGCTAACTATGCTCTAAAAATGACCCTCCTATATTCTACTATGGACAGGGCACCTTTTGATATTTTATAAACTTTCCAAGGTATAAACAAGTGGAAAACTTCTACAAACAAATTCTAGAATTTTCCAGAAAAAGATTGCAAGGTTGAGACACATGTTCTCAATATTCTCACACTTGTCGAACACCTTGCAAGAGTCAGGGGATCCAAAAATATCATAAACTTAATTGTTAGGGGCTGAGAGGCCCATAGACTCTGAACAACATCTGAATTTCTCTGTGCTCACAAGCTTAGTTAAATCATCAGCAACATTCACCAAAGTCTCTACCTTTTCCAACTTCACCTTGTTGTCCTCGACCACATCTCTCACAAAATGATATTGTACATCAATGTGTTTGGTCTTGGCATGAAAAGTCGGGTTCTTCGCTAGGTAGATTGCACTCTAGCTATCACTATAAATTGTCACTACACCCTATTTGAACTCTATATTTGAACACAATCTCTTTAGCCAGATGGCTTCCTTTCAAGCACGACTAGCTGCCATATACTCTGCCTCAATAGTGGACAAAGCAACCATAGCCCATCGCTTGCTCATCCAACTAATTGCACCACCAAATAATGTAAACACATATGCACTGGTGGATTTTCTTCTATCAACATCACCGGCCTAGTCTGAATCCACATAGCCTTGAATATCCAGGGAATGCTCGTTTCCTATTCCATGAAAACATATCAAGTACTTTGAGGTACCATGCAAGTATCTGAAAACTCTTTTTACTGCATCCCAATGTGCTCTTCTTGGATTAGACATATAATGGGAAAGTACTCCACTGCTTGGGTAATGTTTGGTATTGTACAAACCATAGCATACATCAAACTTCCAATAGCACTTGGATATGGTACTTGACTCATCTCTTCCATCTCCAATGGGGATGTGGGACACTGTGAGCTAGAAAGCTTTGTTCCCATAGCAATAAGAACACTCAATGGTCTTGAATCCTGCATATTAAACCTTTTCAAAATAGTACTAACATACTTACTTTGGCCTATTCAAAGCTTTTTGTTTTGTCTATCTCTTATAATCTCCATTCCCAGAATGTGCCTAGCTGCACCAAGATCTTTCATTTCAAACTTTATCAAGAGTTGAGATTTTAACTCTGCAATCAAACCTTTTCCTTTGCCAATAAACAACATGTCATCGACATACAAGGCAATAACTAAGAAACCATCACCATCAGATTTGAAATATATATAGTGATTAGATTTAGATCGTACAAATCCCAAACTCAACACATATGTATCAAAGTTCTGGTATCACATCCTAGGACTTTGTTTTAAACCATACAAGGATTTCTTCAATTTACAAACCAAATGACTTTACCTTTCGCCACATAGTGCTCTGGCTGTGACATGTAAATTTCTTCCTCCAAATCTCCATGAAGGAAAGTAGTTTTCACATCCATTTGCTCAATTTGTAGATCATAAGCTACTGCAATAGAAAGCAAAAATCTAATGGATGTCATTTTGGCTACTAGAGAAAAAATCTCACCATAATCTACTCTCTCAACCTGAGAGTAACCTTTTGCAACCAAATGTGCTTTATACTTCTCAATGCTTCCATTTGAACCCATCTTCCTTTTGAACACCCATTTACAACCAACAGGCTTTTGTACTTCAAGCAATGGTACAAGGTCCCATGTTTGATTCCTCTTAAGAGCTGACATTTCTTCATCCATGGCTATTTTCCAAGACTCTGAATCATTCATACTAAGAGCTTCTTGTATAGATCTTGGTTCATCAATATTAGCATTTAATGCAAATATGCATCTCCAATCATCAGGAGAATACCCATACCTTTCAGGTGGTTTCCTTTGTCTAGTAGATCTTCAAACAAGATCTAGTTTAGGTTCATGATTAGGTTCTCCCTCTTCCTCTGATGATCCATAACTCGTAGAGCTCTCTTCAACATCTCATCTTTCTAAGGGCCTTGATTCAAATTTCTCAACTGTAGCAGGAAATTGAATCACATCTTTCTTTTCTTCTATCCATTCTGGCTGCACTGTAATAGAAGAAGTCTTAGTTTCTCTAAAAATAACACTTCTGGAATAAAATACTTTTGTGCAACATGATCCCAAAGCTTGTATCCTTTCACACCATAACTATATTCGATGAAGATACATTTGACAACTTTGTTGTCCAATTTTGTCCGCTTCTCCTTTGGCACAAGAGCATATGCCTCACAACCAAACACTCTTAGATGTCTAAGTGAAGGCTTGTGGCCCGACCATGCTTCCATTGGTGTCTTATCAACAAGAGTTGATGTAGGAGACCTATTTATCAGGTAGCAGGTAGTGGCTACAACTTCGGCCCAGAACTTTTTTTCTAGTCCAATACCAGTCAACATACTCTTAGCCTTCTCCATCAAGGTCCTGTTCATTCTTTCTACAACTCCATTATGCTGTGGAGAATATAGAGTTGTCTTCTTTCTTTTAATACCACAATCTTTAAAAAATGTGTCAAAATCATTGGAGCAAAATTCACCACCATTATTAGTTCTCAAACATTTTATTTTCTTTCTAGTTTGCAATTCAACCATTGCTTTAAATTCTTTGAAATGACTGAAAACTTCAGCTTTACACCTAAGGAAATAAACCCATGTTCTTCCATTGAAATTATCAATGAAAGAAACATAATAAACTGATCTACCAATAGAAGGAACATCAATTGGACCAAATACACCTGAATGGATTAGATCCAAAGTACATGAAGACTTATGAGAACTCGAGTAAAACTAAATGCGATTTTGTTTACCATAGATACAATGCTCACAAAGATCAAATTCAAGATTGGTCATTTAACCCATCAACAAGGTTCTTATTTTTTAAGGTCTGTAGACCCTTCTCACCTATGTGGTTGAGTCTTTGGTGCCATAACATGGTCTTCTTTGTAGGAAACTTTGATTCGGTGGACAAATCACCCTTAGGTACCCAAAAACCACGACCATCTATTAAAAGAGAAATCTTCTCCTTCTCCAACTGAGTAGTCTTTTTCACAATCTTATCAAAAGTACTATTGCACTCAATTGTGCATGCATCAAGCTAGTACAATGTACCCAATCTACTTCATCTTGCTATTACCATAGCACCTCTCACCATTTTTACACTTGCTTCAGAAAACTGTACATGCACACCTGCATCTATTAGCTTACTAACAGATAACAAATTCCTTGCTAGTCTAGGGATATGCAAGACACCATCAAATCTTCTAATTCTACCATCAAAAAAAATTCACATGAATACTTCCAAGACCAACAATATCAAGTGCTAAATTATCACCCAAATACACCTTGCCATCATAAAATATTTCATACTTACTAAACCAATTTCTATTAGGAGTCATGTGGAAAGATGCACCCGAGTCTATTAACCATGCATTTTAACCTACATGAGTGGCTAAGGGTGCGATGAAAGCATCTCCTTCTACCTTCTTAGACTCATAATCATAATCTTGCTTCTTCTTCTTCTTTTTCTTCTCCTCTTTGTAGTCCTTTTGGAAGTGTCCAGATTTGCCACAATTCTAGCAGACTGCCTTGGACTTACTAAGAGATTTTTATCTCCCCTTATTTTTGGACTTAGAATGGCCATGCTGCTTTTCGTTCTTACCTCTTTCTTTTGGTCTTCCTTGAACACTCAAAACCTCTTTGGCATTCAAAGAGACCTTCCTTCTCATCTCCTTAGAAAGTAGAGAACCAACAACATCCTCCATCTTCAAGACAACTGAAGTGCTCCCTATAGCCATCACAAGACTATCCCATGAGTTTGGCAACGAACATAGGAAGATTTGACACCTTTATTCTTCATCCATTGGCACCCCTATTGAGGTCAACCGAGTCACCAACATATTAAAGCTTTCCAAATGCTCATAAATTCATCCACCTTCTTCCATTCTCAAGGAATACAACTTATTCCTCAAGAAAATCTTGTTCACAAGTGATTTCGCTTGATAGATCTCACTTAGCTTTTTCCAAAGCTTCTTTGTGGTAGGTTCTTCATGGACATTAATCAAAATCGAGTCTGCAAGACATAATCTAATGAGACCTTTAGCTTTTCTGTTGGTCACATCATATTGTGCGGCTAAAGTCGAATTTGTGGGCCTCAACTTTTTCTCATCAATTACATCCCATAGATCCCAATCAGTCAATAGATTTTCTATCTTCAGCTTCCACATCTCAAAGTTTGTGCTAGAAAAATTTTCAACATCAATTCTCCTCGACATGCTTGCCATCTTTTCAATCCTGCAACATAGAAATGAAATACTCTACACAAGCTCCCACCCAAACCTTGATTAGCTCAAAAAACCTTGTATCCAACAAATAGAACCAAAACTGGCCAAGCTCTGATACCACTTGTAAGGAAGCAAATGTGTGCATAATCACTTCCTACGCTGATCTTTAAGAGGACGATTATGAAAATTCAACTAAATATTGCAAAGATCTCAAGAAATGCATAATAACATAACCAAAATAACAATGAACACATAACACAATGATTACCATGGGGAAACCCTTCCGGGAGAAAAACCCCACCCTCCAAAACCCACAAATGTATTATCAAATCCAGATGATTACAATACACTTGCAATGCAAGTTCTTACAGGAGCGCATCACCATAACTTGAACTTGGAGAGACTCCTTCTAGCACCATTCTTGCAAACTGAACTCAATTACACAAACACCTCCCCAAGCCCCCCTTTTATAGTAATTTTACAACCTAGAAACCACTTGTGGTTTTACAAAACCATGGGAAAAACTACCATGACACATGTTACCCATTTTTTATATTTACATTTCCAATATGGAAAAACAACTAGGTTAAAATAGTAATCCCGTCCGTAATTTTGTCTCTTAGTTTAGAACCCCATAAAAGTCATAAAACAAGCTAACTATGCTCTAAAAATGGCCCTCCTATATTCTACTATGGATAGGACACCTTTTGGTATTTTATACACTCTTTCCAAGGTATAAACAAGTGGAAAACTTCTACAAACAAATTTTGGAATTTTCTAGAAAAAGATTGCAAGGTTGAGACACGTGTTCTCAACATCTGTTGTGGATATTGATGCAACTGATAAAAAAGTATCAACAAAGTTACACAAAATCTTAGTACAATACACAAATTAAACCATCCTTTTTGACTTGGGTGTAACCCACAGATAACATTTATATTTGAGAATAGACTATAGTAATGATCCATAATCTGCTACCTAGCACTAGAGAAAAACTTCCATTAGTCCTTTGTTGAATTCTTACAACTTTGATAAATAATCTGTTTATTTCTAACTAAATGTATAGAAAAAGCATACCCACAATAGTACTTTAGATATGTCTCAGAAGGGAAAACTAAAGGTATCCATTTGGATAAGAAGAAAATTAGTGAAATATCCATCTTGAAACAAAACATAGAATTCTATGATGTTAGCTAAAATCCAAGAGAGACTTCTCTAACATTTCAACTTATTTATGAAATAAGTATTTGAATTTAGTAGAGAAATCTATGATCTTACCAAATAGTTCACCCATTCTGATGTATATTTTCAAAGCGCCCAACAAATTTTGGAGTTGCTACCAATTCAAACATTTTAGAGTAGAATAGAAAACCACCATTTCCATTGAAAAATGGCCTTGTGCATATGTTGTTACAGTCTACAGATATTACAAATAGGAAACCTATGTGCAGTCTTTATGAGAGTAGTTCTCAACTGATTTACAACTAATATGTAATGATTGTAGTAAAATATTAGGATCTTTTAGAATAAAGAAACACTATTTCTCTTGGTGCTTTATCACCTCCATGTTCTTCACATTTATAAGACATGAAGACAAGAAATCATTTACATAATAGTATTAATGTGAAGAGCTTTAAGAAGAGAAGTTGCCATTTGCTTTACCAACACTTGACCTCCTGAATGTTCTCCTTCCTTCCGCTCTACAACTAGCTTTTGTAGCTTAACTGTTAACTCATTTTCAAGAATCAATTGTTTCAACCGAGGATGATGCTCATAGATGGCCTGCCAAAAAAGCAAAAGTTCACAATTAGATCTACTAAAAAAAAACAAGGAATAAATAAGACAAACAAATCTATGCATCTTGCAGATTTTTTTCTAAAAGTTACTAGATTTTTCATCCACTCTAGTGCACAAAAAATAAGAATGTAAAAGCAATCTCTTTGCTAATGAAAATGAAGGCATTCAAATTTGTAAAATTGAGTAGTTTTGACAAGCTAATGGTTTGCCCATTATTCTAACTTCTTCACAAAATGCTGGATGAAGCTATTGTGGCCTTAAAATGATAAATTTGAGTTCAACGTTCAACATTGTCATATTCGGGGATGAAAAGGTTCATGCAAAGAGTTTCAACACACGGTTAATTTTACCAGTATATGATATCATCAAGGGGCTGAGAGTATATACTGCCATTTGTATGATGCAGATAAAATATAATGCCATTTGTATGTATGTTGATCATAATTGGCACACAGGCATTCTATTTCGAATTTTAGTTCTTCCATGTCATCTTTTGAGAAAGTTTGGAAGGAGACAAAGAGAGAAGAATATGGTCTTGAAGGTTTTGTTGCTTCTTCAAAGAAGGACGAAGCTAATGCTTCATGTGCATCTAGAAATGGAAAGGAGTGCACTGGTCTTCATGATAGTGTTGAAATTGAAGGATCTACTGTTTGGAGTTTGCTAACTTAGTAGATAAAGATATGCATGTATTTAATGACTCCTTGATTGAAAAAAGTGCTACCCTAGCTTACACTATAGGAAATCAATAAGTGTAGTGATATAGAGGTATCAGATTTAGAAGTTTATGCTAAGGAAAGTGAGAAATTTTGTTGTGTAACACTATTAATGATCAAGGACCTAGTGTGTTGCAAGATTTGAGGGACCCATAGTTGGTCACTGGGGAAACAATTGTTAAACCTTGTCTTACTTTGATAGCACACGCTAGATCATTGAGTACCCTGTTTGGATAGTTTAACTTGAAGAGAGACTTAAGGATTTGTTGGTTGGTGCAACTACATAAAAATTATAGACTATCAAACATGATTTAGAGGTAATGTAATCAAATTACCTACATTTTCTATCAAATAGAGACCAGGCTATCAAATTTGAAGAGAATTCTTGTAAGGCATTAACATAAAAGGAGAAAAAAGTTGATGAACCTAGCCTTAATCTATGTTTAGCTCACTTTTCTCTCTACAAAGCAGAAAATCAACCACTTGTTATAACGACATCAAAGGAAAACAAATATGATACAAGGATTATGTAGGTTAAATAGATATTTGAAGGGATTAGTGAGTTAATTAAGTGTAGTGATGAACAAGGATTATGCATCGTGACAATAATTCTCTAGATGACGCATCTTCCATTTTGGATGAAAAATCATCTCTTAATGATCTGATAAGTGAGACACTCCTACTTTGTGCGATGAAAATGGTGAGATATGGAATTCAAGTGATTATTTTGGATTTCAAATGGAGAAAGCCTGTAAATTTCACATTGATTGCACTGTGAAGTATGCTTATTATTATTTTGTTAAGCCTATAAACAATTGACCATGTTTTTAGTGACACATAAGAGTGGGATGGATGGCTAGTATAAGGATTACAAAGACCACTTTGATATAAGGTTCTTCTGTGTATGGAAGGAGAATCCAAATCATGGAAGTCTCCTAGTTTGATTCTAAACGATTGTTCTAATTTTTGGTATACAAGACCAAGGTAAAGAAGAAGAGATTTGTCACATTAGTATTCCATCTGTAATTAAAGTGGCACAATAAAATCCATTAGATAGATTCCTAATT
The DNA here is from genome assembly GCA_028749045.1 of Cupressus sempervirens. Lineage (NCBI taxonomy): Eukaryota > Viridiplantae > Streptophyta > Pinopsida > Cupressales > Cupressaceae > Cupressus > Cupressus sempervirens. Next base: position 491,453,330 of record CM053791.1, on the reverse strand, counting down.
TCACCTCGGCATCTAGGCACTTTTTTATGATGTGTGAATTGCTTATACTATGACATAATTTTTACAGAGTTGTAGGGTTCAATTGTATCATAGACTGCAATTGGGATATAGTCAAGCATTCTTCAAAATCATTTAGATTCTTGGTATTGGCATAAAAGTTTAAATTACTTGAGGACAAGCAATCTTTCAAAAGGGAAGACTGTTAAATGTCCTCAATTTCGTCCCAATCATTTGGAGATAAAATAATTATATTAATTTGTCTAATTAACTTTATTTTTATTTTTGTTTTTATATTAAGATAGTTTTAAAGCTGTGTACGTCAAACTAGTGTCATAGAGAAATAATAGCCACCAACCAAAAAATAATCATCCAACTATTTATCCATCAGTTTTGTTGGACAAATAGCATTTAATTCATTATAATTAATAATTGAATATTTTAATTTCCTTATGTCAAAAGTAAAATAAAACAAAAAAATTATAAGATACATTATAAGCAAATGATTAATTATTAAAAAGTGATTTTTTGCAAGAAGTTATAAAAGGGGGCTGAAGGGCCAAAACACTTAAAGACATCAGTCTAGTGGACAAAAATATGCCTAGCTAATTGAGTGGATTTGTATGGAGTTCAACATTGTGGTGAAATCATCTTAACAATCAAGAATGCATGGTGAGTGGATGTTTTCAAGAACTGACATGCAAAATAACTACCGAGTGTTGAAGAAGATGTTTTGATAGAGTTCACAAAAGTTACTCGTCTACAACTTGAGGTGGATAACTTTGACTTCATCATGATTGATAAACAGACAAGCTACAAAGCTTCATTGAGTAGTTTGCAAAATCAATTGGTAAAGTGAAATAACGTTACCTCTGAGAGTGCAAGCATAATTCAAAAGGTAACTATTATTGCATGACATACAGGAGCACTAGATGCAACAATTGTATGTGAGTCTCTATAGAAGTTTAGGGATTTTGTAGATACTCTACAAAGATATCCTTCAAATGCCTTAAACACTTATTTTCTATGCTTTATAGGAATAGGTGTAGCTTTTATGACATATTATATGTAGAAGTTAAAAAAATTGTAAACATGGAAAAACATGTACCTATATAGTTGCTTTATGCAATCAGGTTGCAAGTGCATTAGGCACTGCAACTTTGAATAAATCACAGAGAACTTTTGAATTAGTTAAAGTGGCCGAGGGTTCCCTTTTCTCTCTCCTAGAGGCTATTCTTGAAAATGTTGTATTGTTGAAAACTCTGTGTTTCAAGGTGCAATTTTCATAATTGAATAAAAGAGGCAAGATTTTCCAAACTTTTTGTTGCAAATTTTGAGATTGGATAATGTTTTCTTATGTTGCAGATGAACATAGAAAATAGTCAAAAAATGCATTTGAGTGAAACAATACAATCAAATGGCAAAGTTATGACCCGACAACCCATCAAATTGAGTTTATTAAAAGTTGGGATAAGAATAAGCTATTCTTATTTATCGTTTTTTAGGAATTCTGCTATGCCCATTTTGGGGTCGAATTAGGACAGGCGAATTCTAGTTCCAATTTTGTATTTTGCAAACAAACATAAAGGAATGTTGTGAAGAAAATAATCCCAAAACTATGAAAAACCAACATTTTAGGGTTTTGGGGTTAATAGACATTGATCCCAATAATGTTGGCAATGTGTCATTCCTCCTCACATGTTTACACACGTTGAGTTGTTTATTTTCCAAACTTTTTGTTGCAAATTTTGAGATTGGATAATGTTTTCTTATGTTGCAGATGAACATAGAAAATAGTCAAAAAATGCATTTGAGTGGAACAATACAATCAAATGGCAAAGTTATGACCCGACAACCCATCAAATTGAGTTTATTAAAAGTTGGGATAAGAATAAGCTATTCTTATTTATCGTTTTTTAGGAATTCTGCTATGCCCATTTTGGGGTCAAATTAGGACAGGCGAATTCTAGTTCCAATTTTGTATTTTGCAAACAAACATAAAGGAATGTTGTGAAGAAAATAATCCCAAAACTATGAAAAACCAACATTTTAGGGTTTTGGGGTTAATAGACATTGATCCCAATAATGTTGGCAATGTGTCATTCCTCCTCACATGTTTACACACGTTGAGTTGTTTATTTTCCAAACTTTTTGTTGCAAATTTTGAGATTGGATAATGTTTTCTTATGTTGCAGATGAACATAGAAAATAGTCAAAAAATGCATTTGAGTGAAACAATACAATCAAATGGCAAAGTTATGACCCGACAACCCATCAAATTGATTTTATTAAAAGTTGGGATAAGAATAAGCTATCCTAATTTATCTTTTTTTAGGAATTCTGCTATGCCCATTTTGGGGTCAAATTAGGACAGGCGAATTCTAGTTCCAATTTTGTATTTTGCAAACAAACATAAAGGGATGTTGTGAAGAAAACAATCCCAAAACTATGAAAAACCAACATTTTAGGGTTTTGGGGTTAATAGACATTGATCCCAATAATGTTGGCAATGTGTCATTCCTCCTCACATGTTTACACACGTTGAGTTGTTTATAAATGAGGAGTTGAATGACTTTAACATGATGTTAAATGATTTTTAGAAGATATCGAATGACTTAAATTAGATGTGGAACGATGTATAGAAGTTGTTGACTGATTTTATAAACACCCATTCTAATAAAGTGGTTAATGATAGTAGACCCAAAATGGGTTCATTTTATAATTAAATATTTGTAATTTTTTGATTATATAATTAAAAAAATTAATTTTTTTATTGATTATTTTGTGCATTGTTAATGTATGAAAGATAATATATTTTAAGTGACACTTAAAAAATGAAAAAGACCACTTTTAGACCATTTGACAACTTTGACAATTTAAATTTATTTATTTATTAATATCTACCTAAAAGCCCAATTTCTTTTAATTACGCTATCAACTGCCTTTAAATACATAAATAAAATTATAAAATGCAAAAATAAAATTATTAAAATCTACATATAGTTTTCTACATGTGCACGAAGCTAGGGTGTGTAGGCGAAAGTTGAAACCCTTTAAAATCTAGATTAAGGCCACTCGAAAGGTAGCTTTTCGATGGGCGAGTTGACCTCCTGTGAAAGCCACCTTGGATTAATTCCAAATTCCCAATTGATTTTCTCCATAGTTAGGTCCCGTTTGGTTGCTGTCATAAGAATTGAAAATTAGAATGGAAAATAAGAATGAGAATGGGGATTAGGAATAGGATTTGAAAATTGCAATTCTAGTCTTGTTTGGTTCACTGGACTGAAATTGGAATAAGGGTTGAGAAAAAAGAAGCAGATGAATGCGATGTGATGCTGCGTTTGAGTCTAACTTGCCATGGGCTTTCAGAATTACAGTGATTGTTATTTTCGATGGCTGGAGATTTGGCGATGGAAGTGTTGGCCAGAGATCTTTTCCCCTGACCAAATTACCTCCTACACTTTTGAATGTTTTGGCCTTCCTCTGCTATTCCGACAGTACAACATGGAGGGTTTGGGACTTTCTCTCCCTCTCTCTTTGCACAAAATTAGGGCCTTCTCGACACTCCATGTTAGAGTAATTATTTGTTTGCACTTATTAATTAAATCACTTTGATTTAATTAATTAAGTTGCCTATTACTCTAGTTTGCTTAAGCTATCTTGTAGGTACATATAATTAATATTTTATTAATTATATTGTGCAACCTAGCTTTTTTAGGCTTTAGGTTACCCTTTTCGGGTTTCGATCTCCTTTATAAGGATTGATCTCTTTGTATTTTTCATTATGAAGATCCGTTGAATAATATTTTTTTCATCTGAGTTTTTCAGATCAAACCCTTGCCTCTTCTTGTCTTTTTCTTCTCTGTGACAAGTTTTCTGCATGCAGGTTTTCTTGGGCTTCATGGATTTGTTGTGCGCTTTTGCTCAAATCGTACATGGTATCAAAGCCAGATTTGCTATAGCTTGTTCGACGTTTCAAGAAAAAGGGAGAACAAGGGTTTGGTGGATCAGATCTGGTGTTTTTTCAAGCTTTTTTTGAGAAAACAAGGGGGTCACTAATTTTCAGAGCAGTTTGAGGCCAAACAGACCTCATGAATGGATTCAGAAGGCGTCAAAACCCCTGTTTTGATATAAAATTTGTTCGATTTGGACAACATTGATCTGAGAGGCAAATTTTTTTTGTTCAACAGGCCCGTACGACCATTGGCATGCGGATCGAGGTGAAAAATAAAAAAAAATTTGCAAAAAATATATAAAAAGTGGGCGGTTTAAAAAACTGCCTGCAGTCACCGAGACCGCTAGCAGTTAGTGGTAACCGCCGGCGGTCCGCTGACCGCAGCGGTTCTTGGCAACCGTTGCCGCTCTGCAGCCTCCGCCGTCGGTGGCGCCGCCCGCCCACCACCGCGGCCACTAGCGGCTCTGCCGCCTTCCTTAGCTCCGCCTCCACCCAAGTGGTGGCACTTTTTTTTGTGATTTTTATTTATTTTATTATTATTTTTTAATTAAAAAAAATAAAATTTTCATGCATTTTCAGAGGCCCTGTCAGTTTTTCTTTCGTAACTTGAGCATACAGACGTATTTTTTCAATCCGAAAAATGCGTCGGAAAGCTAGTTCTGAGACGGAGATGATGGTATAGGTGTTTTTGGGTTTTGATGTAGTTTGGTTGCCTGTTTTGGTAGCCAAAGCTAGATGTTCTGTTTTGCACTCCAGGAGGTGTATCTTGAGCATTTGATCTCCGTTTTTGGACTTCTTTATATCGCTGGAAAGCTCTTTCTGTGCTCTTTCCAGTGATGCTAGTTGTTGTTCTAGATTCTTTTCCAGGCACATCCTATTCAGTCTTTTGCATTTTAGCATTCTAGTGGATATCCTATTTGTTTCAGGTTTGGGGATCAATTTTGTTGCTTCAAATACTTCGTTTTGGCCTCTACCTTCTGTTGTTTCAGCCTTATGTTTTTTTTGATCATTATTGATATTCATTGTAAGCATCTTTATGCAACACACTGAGATAAAGTGCCACTCTTACGTTTCAGGATCCTTTTCATCATTGTGATTCGTTGTACTCGCACTATTTTATAAAGTGCCATGGGGGGGGGGGATAGTTGTTTGTTGCTTATAGGCCCTCTTTCTCTTTTGCCTCATGCAGTGTCGATGACATGTGCCTTTATTGGTGTTTGTACCTCACTCTCAATGTGTTTGGTTCCTGTGTTGTAGGAGATTTTTGGCCCATCTTTTCAGTTGCTTGTCACCTCACCCCGTTTGCATTAAGGGGAGGTTATATTGTTGTTCTATGCTTCCTCGGTTCGATGGTTTGTTGGTGTGAGCTATATTTAGTACCTAATCCTACATACTAGGCAATTGCAGTGGCTGGCTACCTATGCATTTCGGTGAGATGGATCATCTACCATATAGACACGCTCGGTTCATGCCTTCTATTTCCATGGAGGTTCTACAGATTAGCATTTTGACAGAGTTTTGCGATTCTTCATGCTTTAGTGATTCTCTTCTGATCTCTTTGTTCCTTCTTCTGGAACATTCTTTGCTATCTCTTTTTGGAGTAGGGTTTTTCCCATGTGGTTTTCTCTATTTCTCCTTTTTATAGAGATTTTTTTGTGATTGGGTACCTGATCAGGCCTTGTTGTCGGGACCCAATTTTCCTACTTTCATAGCTGTGCTAGGTTAGCTTACCTCCTGAGCTTCGCTTAAGGGGGGGTGTTAGAGTAATTATTTGTTTGCACTTATTAATTAAATCACTTTGATTTAATTAATTAAGTTGCCTCTTACTCTACTTTTCTTAAGCTATCTTGTAGGTACATATAATTAATATTTTATTAATTATATTGTGCAACTTAGCTTTTTTAGGCTTTAGGTTACCCTTTTCGAGTTTTGATCTCCTTTATAAGGATTGATCTCTTTGTATTTTTCATTATGAAGATCCGTTGAATAATATTTTCTTCATCTGAGTTTTTAAGATCAAACCCTTGCCTCTTCTTGTCTTTTTCTTCTCCGTGATAGGTTTTCTGCATGTAGGTTTTATTGGGCTTCGTGGATTTGTTGTGCGCTTTTGCTCAAATCCTACACTCCGAACCAAAACCCCCAATCACTACAATGAAGAATGTGCACAAAAATCATGAACAGTCACTAAATGCCTCTTTCGGCATTGGATCGGTGATTTTTTTAGTGAGATTGGAGACGAGAGTAATGACATTTTGTGCTTCCCTTAATGCGACTACCACTGCAATATTGGACAGATCCTTGGGGCTTAGCTTGGATGTGCCAAAGTAAGATGAAAGGTTTGTAATGCACTTTTCATAAAACAATAAACACCTCTTTCTGATAACTCAACGCTCCCCACAGGTCAACAACATACGAGCTGATCATTTCAAAGCATACTGTAATCCCGTTGCCTCCAATCGCTCCACCTCCCTTATCAGTATTTTGTCTCGTCTATGAAGAATCTGCACACGGATTTGAAACAAGTATTAATTTTGGAAAGACCAGATTGAGAATAGAAACAATCCATTCCAATTACAGGTATTTTTTAGAATGGACAAATGCTCATTTTGGGGTCAAAATGAGAATATGTATTTCTATTCCCTATTCTTATTCCGTGCACCAGAAACAAATTCAAATTTTCAATTCCTATTCCGGTTGAATTCCAGCAACCAAACGGGCGCTTAGGATCTTCCGACCTCTTTAGGGAAGCTACAAAACGAAGGAGAATTATCCATGTTTTTGACCTGTTCGGAATCATGGTGTCCATCCCCAAAGGAAAACAAAAATACTCCCTCGAAGATTTCCCCTTCGGGAAAAAGTCACTTTCAATATCCAGGGCACCCGGTTTTCATAGCAAAACCTAATTCAACATATCAAATTGTTTTACCGTAGATAACGTAAAACCGTAAGTTTGCTCTGAAAAGGCGACACATCTGATTGCAGCAATATTCATCGATTCATTCCGGGTCTCTCAAAACCTTTTCTAACTACTATGGAATTAGCTTACTCTAAAATGCCAAAATGGTTCTTGAGTCCTCCCTCGAAGTTAAAGCAATCAGCAAAGAGGTCTGTACATTTGACATTGGCCTCCCTCAGAATCGAACACGGGACCTCTAATTCCAAAATATCTGTGCAGAGCACACAAAATCACCTTGTTCTCTTGCGCCACGGTATGCTTGTTACTTAATGGAAGCTGATTTTTATTAGAGAGCTTTAATTATTAAATATCCAATGCGACGAGTGATGTATGACAATTCATAATGTTTAGAGAAGGGATTTTGGTAAAAAAAATGCATAAATAGAGTTATAATTTATTTTTAATAATTTATTATCTCGGGAAAAGTTGCATGCTATTTTTGATAGTTTATCGTGTTTGGGAGTTTGAGTTTCTATTTTCCAAAACTTTTAGAGAAAGGTTTCTGAGAATGTTAAGTAGAGATAATTTTCGATTTTGTAAAATACTGGATTTAAGACTTGAAGCATTTGCAACAATAATTTTTGTAAAAGGGTTTCCGGAGAAATTACAGAGCGAGGATAAATAAAATTAATTTATCGTATTTAAGGCTTTCGGTTTCTGCGATCCATAATGCATAGAGAAAATAATTTTTTTATATCGGTGAAGAGGAGGGAGATGCAACTTAATGTTGCCGGTTCAGTGTATCCGAGTGCTTTCTCTGCACTGTAATTGAGTGCTTACTTATGTTTTGCTAGAAGGAGGTCACCATGGAGATTTAATTGAGGACCTTCTCCAATATGGACAAGAGATTGCTCCTTATACATCCCAAGCCCCATAGATTTCCTGAAAAATTGCTAATGGAGGATTATTTTTTTAGATTTAGTTTTAAATATTTTCTACTAATAAGAATTGGCAAATGCCAAATACCTCTTTTGTTTTATGTTCTTGTGTCTTAATTTCAAGGAAAACTTTTCGTCAGAAATTTGAGGTTTCTGCAGAATATGGTACACGCATATTTGTGGATTAACCTGTTTAAATTGAGACTGCGATCTGTCATCAAGATGGAGATGTGAAATGATCACCGATTTGGATCTCCACGTGTTTCTGTTTTAACGAATTACATTCTTTTGTGTAATAATGTTTCTTGATTAAATTGTGTGGCCATTTTTAATTTTATCTAATAAAGTTTGGGTCATGCTTTTCCGATCCTCATTAAGGCAAATTATCCCTTTTTAAAGATAGCGGCAGAATGTAACAATCCATAGTAGCAAATCTTTTTTTGAGGCAATAAACTGGCAAATAACAAGATAAGATTTTTGAACTTCAAAAGTTAACAGGATTCAATCGGAACCCACATGCAGATAAACTTGAAAAAAAAAGGCTGTTTTTTTAGTATTATATTTATAGTCAATTTAATTGCATAGAGATAGACAGAGTGGACAGAAATGAGAGTTCACACCATGAATTTCGAAATATGAGATGTCAATAGTTTTCAGATAAGTGACTACTTTGCACACAGCTTAATACATTTTTGATCGGTACACAGCTTAATACATTACTAGATAGTTTGTCTTTGTAATTTGAACCTGATAACCAATTACAATCTACTGTATATAAAACCAACCTACAAAGTAAGAAAAAGTGGAGGGAGCTAATGATATCTTTTTACAATGTACACAACATACTAGGGGGCAGATTGTGATGATGAAACTCAAGGGTCTATGCCTTGCCTTAGGGGCCTGTTAATGCGAGTTTTGTTCCACCACCACATGCAAAATCAAATACTTGGTATCTTAGGATGATGATGAAACTCAAGGGCCTATGCCTCGCCTAATGTGATCAATTTTGATAGGGGCCTGTTGATGTGAGTTTTGTTCCATCACAACATGCAAAATCAAATTTTAGTATCTTAGGATGAAACACCAGATCTTCAACTCTCTCTTGAATAAGGATGCTCATATGCTAAATAATGTATATGGATTGTGCGATCAAATGAGACAAACTAAAGGTTCCTTCTTACTGTGGATTTCACTCAGTTTTATGATGTGATATGCTGGTTATCACAAAGGGACTTACACTATTTATTCGATGGATGCCAACTTGACTTTAACCTCCAACCAAACAATTGTATATGGATTGTCCGGTCAAATGAGACAACTTAAAGGTTCCTTCTTCCTGTAGATTTCACTTAGTTTTATGATGTGATATACTGGTTATCGTAAAGGGACTTACACTATTCATTCAATGGATGCCAACTTGACTTTAACTTCCAACCAAACAATTTCAAAAAGCTATCTAACTCTAAGAGTGTAAGACAATGCTGATGATGGGGCTAGCCTCTAACCAATCCTTGCTTTGCTGTGTCAACTAGGCTTAGGAGAGTGTTATCTTCCATGGATGCAAAAATGATTTTCACATTGTCAACATTCATCCAAATACCCTATGTAGGTGCAATCTAATTGAACATCTTCAATTGAATTTAAACTCTTGCAATTTAAGCCCAAACTAACTTTGCATTGCTACTCACAATCAACAAGTACCAAAAGGTATGGACACTAGCTTCACTACTAATCACCATTCAACAATACCTTCCATTCATCTACTTCTACTCTACATGAAATAAAATCCTAAACAAGGAATTGGAGAAACCATGCAAACTCCAAAGCAACAGTAAGTAATCCACCATAAAGGCCAACAATGAATCATCAAATACTTTGATAGCATTATGTAAACAATTTCAATAAGTCCTCTCCCTCTCTACCTCTAATCTTAATCTCCTCTCTAATGGATCTAGAATCTAACCCCTTACAAATGAGAAGGCCTTGACCTTTTAGAGTTGTTTAATTACAGTGAAGGGGCCAAGATCAATTCAAGATCATTGGCCAAGGTTTACCCATTACAAACCTTTATTAGGGTTACCACACTATGATCCAATTTCACGAATGTTAATGGTTTATAGCTGTGAGAGATATCATTCTGTTAATGTTTGTTAGCTTCAGTTGGATAAACCCATGAGACTAAACTGAAGATACATACATACATATATATATATATATATAGTTATAGCTAAATAATTAATTGTTATATTAATTAAATAATAATGAATAGACATGTCTTATGAAGGGACATGTGTTTTCCACAATATATATATATATATATAGTTAAATAATTAATTGTTATATTAATTAAATAATAATGAATATACATGTCCTATGAAGGGACATGTGTTTTCCACTATATAAGAGAGAGATTGTTGCTCTTGGAAAATATGTACTAAAGAGGCAATGTTAATACATTTGCAACGACCCTCAGCGGGTTCCCTACCAACCTATAAAGTTTCACAAATAATGAAAGTGTTAGTTTCTACATATTAGAAGAAATGGACTTCCACACAGGTCATTAAAGATTAAGTATTGTACATAATCACCAACATACTCAAATAATAAGAGAATATAACAAATGCGGAAACGACAAACCAGTCACTTGTAGAAATCATATAGAATCCCAATCCCAATCACATCCTTGATTGCTTCTATTATGATACTACTTTGTAGGTGAAATGTATGAAGTCTTTGTGAATAAAATCGAATGGAATTCAAGAGCATATTGTAATGCAAGAATCCCACTGAAGAAAAATCAATTAGAAGTGGCGTGCCATTTGAGTGGGTGACGTCTAAGGCTCGTGAATTCTTGTGAAATTGATGCTTATAGATTCAATACTATCATCATTCTCTAAATTTGGCATATGATCTGCGCATTGCACAACAAGGGTTCTTCTCCAGCATTTAAATTGATCATGACATCTATCTACAACTTATACTTTGTTCTGTGATAGAAACTGTTTGAAATCAATCTTGTGTATGCTTCAATATCTTTTATGGGGTCTTCATGAGTAAGATGCAAATGTGAGATAATCCATGTGAAATTGGTGATCAAATTGGAATAATCATTGATGGTTTTGAGCATTGAAAGTACCCCTGATTTTAGTTCCTTGACACGTATTAACAAGTTGATGGAAGCCAGAGATTTTATCGATGGCCAAGGACAGAGAAATCCTAGTTTGCGGGACGAACGTGGTCACAACACTCATAATTCATTCAACATTGCCGACAACCGCCATATCGACTTCAGGCGTGTGTATTCAAGTGATTACGACTATGGTGTTTTGTAATCTGGACTTTACCGTGGTCAGCAACATAGAATATGCTTCAAAATTCAGATATATAATTATTTGGGCCATCATGTTGGATGGAGTTGAGAATTATGTGCGATAGAACTCTATCAACACTGAAATGGACTCAAGACGAAGAATATGGTAAAAAATGGTCAAGGAAGATAAGAAGTAGAGGACATCAAACACATTTTATATTAAAACTACATTGACTTTTGATGCAGAAGAAGGTAAATTGGGCGCTTTCAAGAATGTTGAATTGTTGATAAAAATCAGAAGTAATGATTGAACACATTTGATGATATTGCCAAGGAAGTCAGTGAAAAGTGTCCAAGGGAAATAAATTGCATGTAAATGACAACACAGGAAATGTACATGACGTAGCATCCCAATTAGAAGGACAAACCCATACAAGCCCAAGGTTGAACAACTTGCATAGATAGTGTAATTTCCAAGGCCGTGAACCATGTGAAGAAGAAGATACTAGTTGACATGAACGACAATAAGAAGACGTATATTAATATAATATTATATATTGATGCGAAAGAAGGTAGATTGGGCACTTTCAAGAATGTTGAACTATTGATAAAAATCAGAAGTAATGATTGAACACATTTGACAATATTGCCAAGGAAGTTAGTGAGAAGTGTCCAAGGGAAATAAATTGCATGTAAATGACAACACAGGAAATGTACATGATGCGGCATCCCAATTAGAAGGACAAACCCATACAAGCCCGAGGTTGAATAACTCACATAGATAGTGTAATTTCCAAGGCCGTAAATCATGTGAAGAAGATACAAGCTGACATGAATGATAGTAAGAAAACGTATATTAATATAATATTATATGTTGAATTGCAAAGTCTAATGTTATTATGAGATATAAATAATATTAGAAATAGGAATAGAGACACAAGTCATTTCTGCGGATGAATGCCACGACGACTAGAGGGTCCCACTGCAAAAAGCAAAGGTAGGTACGGTGAAGTTCATTTTATGAATTAATATTTACTGTTTGTTTTTTATGAATATACGTGAATTTAGATTTGTGAAATTGGTTGCATCAATAAAAAAATAATAGGTTTAAAGTATATATATAAGATTGAATATATGCATATATCTTCAATGTATATATTTAAATTCGACATTTATTATTTTGAAATATTTGTCAATTCAAAGGGATAATATTTAATAAATATTCAAATTCGACAAAATGATTAGATATTTATTTAATCTATATTGGAATGATCTTACTATGCAAAATTATTTATTATCCCTGAGTATTATATTAGTCTCCCTTTTATCTTATATTTCAATATGTAACATTAGAGCTATTTGCCTTGATCTTTTCCTCTGAGTATGTTCTTGTAGGAAAAGGGAGATTGATATAAGATTTAGAGGGAGTTTGACACTTCTTCAATGACAACCTTGGATGAGGAGCTTAGATGATTGATATTCAGAGGGAGTTCGAAAGTCCATGTGTGTGACTGTATGATTTTAATGGGCCTACCCCCTATGTACATCATGAGGAAGTGATGACTTCCAAATGTTTATCGCTTGTATTTGCAAAAGTTATTGGAAGGTGATGATCTTACAATAACTTAAGTCATGATATACATTTTATGTAATGTTGAAACAAATCATGATAAATTATATATTGTAAATCAACAACTATGTGTTAGATGTCATTCACTTGACGGTCTATGAGTTGTGTTTATAGATATATGATAGGTATTTGGTGAATATCATATGTTGGTATTCTGCAGGCCATTACCTTAGTGAGTACTTGGTGAATATCATATGTTGATATTTTGCAGGCCATTACTCAAAGTATTTGGTGAATATCATATGTTGATATTCCAAAGGCCAATACTCATGATATCAAATGTGATGTCAAAATGGTTGATATCTTCCGATCAAAGATATCCTTAAATTTTTCTTTTCCATATATTACTATTGGTGTAATATCTATGTGTTTATCCTGCCTAGCTAAGAGGGAGTATTAATGTTTGGTAGCTTCAGTTGGATAAACCCACGAGACTAAACTAAAGATATATATACATAGTTAAATAATTAATTTTTATATTAATTAAATAATAATGAATAGACATGTCCCATGAAGGGACATGTCTCTCCATGTGTTTTCCACAATATAAGAGAGAGATCGCTGCTCTTGAAAAATATATACCGAAGAGGCAACGTTAATACATTTGCAGCAATCTTGATCAATCAACACATTCTTCATGTAATATACGACTTGGCATCTTTCGTTGCTCCATGTGTGTGTAGGTAGTTATGATGTTAGTTTAAATTGAAAATGTTCGTTTATTTATGTAAGGTAGCATTCCTTCTTATGAGGTTGTTGGTTCTCATTGTAATTGTTACTAGGGTTTTAAAACCCTTAGTATCCCCTCTTCACTCAACAAAGTGAAGATTAGCAAAAGGTAAGCTTTTAAGTATCATTTATAAATTATTTTGCATTATATAGTATTTAATTCTTTAAAAGAATTAAATATTAAAATATTCAAATGCAAAATAATTAAATATCAAATTAATTTAAATAACATTAATCTCTCACATAATTAATTCTATGAGAATTAATTATTATCATAATGTGAAAAGAAATAAATTAGGTGACTTAATGGGAGTGGATTAAATTTGAAGAGGAATGTAAAATGATTAATTCTTAATAGAATTAATTATTATTGTAATGTGCATAAAGATTTGTGAATTTGAGGTGGGGGATAAGGTAAGGAGATAAAATGTAAATTGGTTCAGTAAGAAGAGGTTGTGGTAGTTACCAACTTCTTGGGGAAAATTATTTAATGGGGGAAAATCTATTGTAGCGGGGTTCTTCTCCGGGTTTCACATGCTTGTGCATTTCTGAAGGAAAGGGAAGAAAATTTTAGTTTTCAAGTTGTAACCGAGAAGTAGAGGGAGATGATCTTATTTTATTTTTGCAAACTTGTTAATGGTTTATGGACAAAATGATCAATTGGCCATTTTGTATGTATATTTGGAATAAAGGGAAATACATTTTTAGATCAGTTGGTTTGAACTTATAGTTTCTCTGGTTGGGAGTGATCTGTTTGTTATTCCAATCTAATTTCAAATATTATCTTGCTCTCATTTATTACGGATTTTTGGTATGTAATGGAATCTTGAGGTTTTATTCATACAAATATGCAAAATGAATATCAAATCTCCATTTCATTTCTTTGTAGATGGGAAGATTGATTAGAAGGTTTGTGTGCCATATGAGAGTTATTTAAATCAAACTTTGCATTCATATCATGTTGATGAATGGATGTTAGTGTTCCTTCTTTGCCTTTTGGTTAAAGGCATATCAGAAAATTATTTACTATAAATCAAAAGGAGGGAGCTGAACCTTCATTTCAAAATTCAGTGAGCACTTGACAAAATAATTGCAATTGACTCAACTGTTGGTTTCAAAGTTTGTCTTTCAGTTTGGGCATTTCAGAGTTATTTGTGAAGGATTTTCATAGATGACAAATCTGTTTACTAACAGATTTTTGGTGACTCTGTTGGGGAAATCAAAGTGCGTTATGCAATTGATTTGTTAAAAAACTTTGAGGTACCCTCCCAAGGATGGAGGTTGGCGGCTCTATTGAAGTTGAATACTAGAAAGTATTTCAAAGATATCTAGAAATCTTGAAGGATTAGATTCCTTCAAGAAATGAAAATGATGTGGATATCTTTATTTTTATACCTCCATTTAGAGAGAATCCAATCCAAGAAGTTGCAGGGGATTTGACAAAAAAAGTAGCATTTCTAGAGTCTTTTTATAGTGCTATCCTCATCCAAAGAAGATCTCTTGTGAAAGAGCCAGAAAAAGTAGAGGAAATGTGTGAAGTTAAATAAATTGGTGGAATGGCCAATGAACAAGAAAAGGATCTTGAAGAGCAATCGGGTGACAATCAAGAGGAAGAAAAGTATTCATGGATTTTTCATCCCCTTGCAAATATTTTCCCCTCTTCCTGTGGAAGAATTGGTGCAAGAAATTACAATGGAAAAATCACACGAGCAATCCAAAAATCAAAGTACTCAAGGTATGGAAAAAGTAGTTGACATTTCATCTATCTTTTTAAAAGATGACACTGATTTGAAAATTGTTGAAGAAAATCTTGAAGATGTATTTATTTTCCCTCCTCTGCATACATTTTCCATACAATAGATAAGGCCATGTTGCTTACTTCTGTGCAAAACCTTCCACCATTTTACCAAAAATTGGTCCAAAAAAGCTCATACTTTTTCCATCCTGTAAGTGGTCACATTTAGTTTTTAGGGTTTTTCCCTCTCCATTGTAAATAACCACCCCCTTTTTGCAGTTTTGGCTTGAGCTTGTTTTTGTTTTGTTTAGCTTCTTGTTTTCTTTCAATAAAGTTGCACCAGCATTGAACCTTACCTTCCCCTGCTTCTTTTATCCATCCACATTCTAAAAAACTCCAAGAAATTAAGGCAGTCTTTATTGATTAGCAACATCATCTGCTCATCTATTTTCACTGTCTAAAGTTTCCAACACCTGGTGTTTCTGTTTGCTAAAGGAGAAAACATATTTTTCCAAGGAAAATTTTCAAAAGTTGATGTCTACATACTTTGAACTTTTCTACATTTTTATTTCAAGAGGTTAGGGTTTTCAAAAAATGATTCATGGTAGACTGTCCGTATAGTGGAGTTACATTTATCTTTTGTGGTGGGTAAAATATGTAGACCCTTCATTAATATTAATATTAATATTTCTAGATCTTGTTTATATTTGGTACATATAAGATTTCAAATCCCATAAATGATTAAAAGGTTGTTACAAGTGTCTGATACTAATTATAGTATTAGTGGGACATTGGAAATACTTCTATATGGAATATTTGGTACAAAAGACCTGTATTGCAGCGCATGGGGAATCATTTAGAAATAGTTTTGTGAAGGTGTCCATCACTTTGAGCATGTTCATGTTTGGAAAGAATTCTCAACGATAGAGGCTCAGCAAGATTCAATGTCGATGACATATGAATCGGGAGTGTACACACAATTCCATCTCCTATAGTTGTGGTAGTTCGTGGGTGGACAGTTGGTAGATGTGCATCAATCAAAATTCAAATGAATTTTAGGGCATATTTGGAGTAAGGAGCCTTACGTACATTAAAGGATTTAGGTAGATTATCACCATTGTGGATGGTTGAATAGTCAGACACCAAGCAAAAAATACTCTATGATGCATGCAATATATTGAGAGAATCCACTCATAGGTCATGCAAGAAGGGTCTAAATCTCCAAGAAGATTCAAACTTTTCAGCTTCAATGTTACATCCCAAATTTTGACCTAACTTAAATTATTATAGCCGTTGAGTTGAATGGGTTTTTCTTTGCTATTCATGTGAAAAGGGTAGTTAAATATAATTGTTGTATCCTATGAAATTATTTTTCATCAATTATTTTGTCTAACTTTTAATGATGATGGTCGTTATACGTTATTTGTCATATGATGATGACAGTAGTTAGCAATTGCTTGGTTTCAAAATTATGGTTATGAACTAAATTTCTTGTTAAATATCAATGTTAAATGTTATTATGGATTTATCATGGAACTTGGTAATATTGTGGAAAATTGTTGCACGGGTGATTATAGGAGTAGACGAAGGGGAGAAGCGTTGCTTAACGGGATCTACGGAATGGGGTACTACCTTAGTCGATTTACTTGGTTGACAGGTATGACCTCTAACTATTTTGGTAAGGACCTAATGACTTCAATGACAGGATACAATCATTGGACACGCGTGAGCTATTAGATAAACATTGAAACCATTAATCATTTTAACTTAATTAAATACCTCTAATGACTTTTGGTTGACATTTCATCCCTTCAATATCATACATATTTATGTAGGTGCACATAGATATAAAAATAAGGTGACACCATAGTATTATTTATACAAAGATTTTTCTATTAAAATACGTATATTTAAATGTGTGAACACCATGAGTGGATAAGAAGATAAAATAATCTTCTAGGTGAAACATGTATTTAGATATACATACTTAATAGGTACAACCTTGAATAAACATTAAATATGATGCCATCTTAATAAAATATATAAGTGCAAGTAAATATATATGTGTTTTTAAATTATCCTTTTAGTAACCTTTGAGTTCTCTTCCATATTTATTTATTTTCCTTATAAGAGGCGGGAATATACACTTGGCATATATTTTCGATGATGCAAGAAGACAATTCTTCTTCCTTTTTTAAAACTGCTCAAGAGTTACAGCTTCTTGGAAGCCTTTGATATTTTCAAATGCCTCCTTATTTATGGAAGTTGGGAGAGGTCAAAGACATTCTTTTCCCACGATTTTACCTCTGCTCTCTTATGTTATTTCATTATTTTACCCTTTTGTTGCAAGTGATTTAGGCCAGTTGTAATTCATATCTACTCTAAGTTTTGCATTCGGATTGCTCACATCTAAGGAACTGGTTGCTTAGAATCAAGCCAAGGCTCATGTCTTCTATTTTCAGACCAGGTTATGTGGTCAGCCTTTCATTTTCAGACTGCTATATGTTTTTAAACTGTTTTCGAATTTGCAGTAGAAAGGAATGTGTCCATGAAAATCCCATACATTACTTTTGAATTACAAAATCAAATGAATATTCAATGAGTCTAATCTCTCTATGTTGAGTCAAGACCAAATGTACATGACATGTCCATACATCTTTGTTTTACTAAAGTATATCAGAATCAAATTATATTTCCTTGCAAGCCTATTAAGATCATTTTTCAAGTCATAGAGACTGTGACATGACATATTGAAATATGTAATATTCTTACACCAGCTGAGGTTCAGCAAAAAGAGTTGGATTACTCTAAGATTTAAACACCTGGGGCTCACCTGGCTGTATGGTCAAGGAAGAGGGTGAAGAGGTGAGAGAGAGAAATCTGCAATAACATGAAACAGATTCAGATGTGACATAATAATTATAAATTATTTTAAAAAGTAATCATTTAATAGCTTGTGCATGTCCATATTTCTTATTTTCCTATTGTCAAGTCGAATGGTGGTGATTGGGTAATAGAAACACATCCAAAAACCTTGGCCAAGGTCATTAAAGGCATGCTTGCCTTCTTAGAATCACATTATGTCGGTAGTGCCAGTTATTCAAACATGTTCGTCCATAACTGTGAGAACATTTTAAACACCGGTATTGCTCGGATGGATGGACTAGTAGTATCCTAAGCCTAGTCCTAGGGTAGGGAGGGCCTTTCTTTTCAAAAGATTGTGGGGGGACGGATGTGGTCCGCGGTTGGGAGGTTAACCCTAAGTCAATGCTTCTCCTCTTACCCGAAAGCCGAGGCTTGCACAACCAGTTATAGACTCACCAGTTCCTTTTAGTATGTTCTTTCTATATCCCTGCTATGCTTCCTCTTACATTACAATAAAATGGCAGTAATCTACTTTACTTGTATACAAAGAATGATTAGGAAATGGTTATTTCAGTTAATCGTTATTTCAGTTCATCGTCATTTCAGTTAATTGTTATTTGGTTGATATCTCATCAAATGGATTATAAGATGTTATGTTTCAGAAGTTAGTTGAAGTATTATTCTCATTTCTACTTAAAAGCAGATTTTAGTTCTTTTGTTTTCTGTTAAGAAAATTCGTTTGTTATAGTCAACTAATGTGAAAATATGTAAGGGAACTGGCTAGAAATGAAAATCCCTACTCCAAAGATTCACCAATAACATGTCAGAAGATGAGGTTTGTTCTAGGATCCCATGTCGGGCTTGACACAAACCTTCAAACTTCCAAATACCTCTTAACTTATTGATAGCAAACATCATTGGGCAATGTGCGTGGTTCTTGAATAATCAAATGCACCAAGCATGGTTTAACTACTCGCAAATCAGATGGATACCAGACTGTTCGCGCGCATGGGAGTCTAATGGGTTTGACATTCCATCAACCATTGGCGCTTATTGTGAGAGGGATGATGAACTATTACAAAGCTCTCAAAATCTTGGCTTTTCTTGATTCAGTATTAGAGATGGATATTCAGAAAGGATTTCAACAACTTGTTGCTGCAGCATCAAGGTTCAGGGATGGTGTAGATGAGAATATGAGTATGCCATCTCAATGGTACCCTAAAAAAACAAAGGAGTGGTGTAGGTGCTTGTGCCCTTTTGAAATTTACTTATGTTGTTACTTGTCAGATTTATGGTGCCCAAAAGGCAAGGCAGGATAGTCGTGCTAAAGATATCTTGTATTTGATGAAGAACGATGAAGTTCTTCGAATAGCTTATTTAGATGAGGTCAAAACTGGAAGAGAAACTACGTAATATTATTCAGTTCTTGTCAAGTATGACTCAGCACTACAACAAAAGGCAGAGATCTGTAGGGTGATGCTACCTGAGCCACTGAAAATTCGAGAGGGTCAACCAGAAAATCAGAATCATGCTCTGATTTTCACAAGATGTCATGCATTACATTCAATTGATATGAATCAAGAAAATTATTTTGAAGAGTCACTCAAAATGCAAAACTTGTTACAGGAGTTCACAAACTACTATTGCATCCGAGAGCTTTCTATACTGGGCGTCAGAGAAAATGTGTTCACAGGATCAGTTTCTTCACTTGCTTGGTTCATATAATCTCAAGGGACAAACTTTGTTACCCTTGTCTAGCGTGTACTTGCAAATCCTTTGAAGATTAGGGTGTACTATGGTCACCCGAATGATTTTGATTGCTTGTGGTTCTTAACTCGTGGGGGCATGAGTAAGGCTTCAAAGGTCATAAACATTAGCAATGTTGTATATATGCCAGCTCAATGATTATTACACTAGTGATGGTTGCATACATTGGAGACAACTATGAGGCTTGATTCATCGTTGCTAAACAATGCCTTCTTGTCTTTTGGATCTAGCGGCCTCGAGTATATAAAAGTAAGAGAGACATAATTTTTCAGTGGAATGGTCATTCAACAGGAGTTGTTTTGGCATTAAAACGAGAAATGAAGAACCTAATTTTTGTGTTATGAAATTACAGTGTACTCTAGGTTCACTTGATGCAACACCAATCCCAATAAATGTTGAGAGAGGATTGTGAGTACTAGATACCATGTAGACTTTAATGCATTCAATACGTAATCAATGGGTTTTTACTATTATGGAGGTTTGCAAATGCTTATGGCTCTCATGAAAGTTGCAGTGGTTCAGTTGAACGTGCTCACTAATGCTTTTTTCGATGGAAGAAGCAATGCCTTATTCATTTTCAGGACAAATGAGCTTCTTAAAAATGCCCACTTGTACTTGTTGCTTCTTTTGTTTTTGATTTAGCGAGTGAAAACTCTTACCATTATGAGAAGAATGACACAACACAGAGTAAGCTAGATTTAAAGATGACAAAAGTATTTATAGAGTCAATGCTTTACGTACATTGGGAAGCCAAGGTTTAAACTCAATAACTTATCTCAATCAGAGGACTGCGATATCATTGGTGGAGTAGGCAGTCAATTAGTCATTTTATTAGTATCAGAAGGTTTAGATTTTATGGAAGATGATGGAATGATGACTCTACAACCCAGCGGATAGGCACTGGACCACCCAAAGATTCTGGAGTTCTTTGCATCCTGGCACATAATACAATCCCCAATTAGAGCCACTGTTACTAGGGTTTTAAAATCCTAAGTATCCCCTCTTCACTCAACAAAGCGAGAGATTAGCAAAAGGTAGGCTTTTAAAGATCATTTATAAATTATTTTGCATTATATAGTATTTAATTCTTTAAAAGAATTAAATATTAAAATATTCAAATGCAAAATAATTAAATATCAAATTAATTTAAATAACATTAATCTCTCACATAATTAATTCTATGAGAATTAATTATTATCATAATGTGAAAAGAAATAAATTAGGTGAGTTAGTGGATTAAATTTGAAGAGGAATGTAAAATAATTAATTCTTAATACAATTAATTATTATTGTAATGTGCATAAAGATTTGTGAATTGAAGTGGGGGACAAGGTAAGGAGATAAAATGTAAAATGGTTCGGTAAGAAGAAGTTGTGGTAGTTACCAACTTCTTGGGGAAGATCATTTAATGGGGGAAAATCTATTGTAGTGGGGTTCTCCAAGTTTCACATGCTTGTGCATTTCTGAAGGAAAGGGAAGACAGCTTTAGTTTTCAAGTTGTAACAGAGAAGTAGAGGGAGATGATCTTATTTTATTTTTGCAAGCTTGTTAATGGTTTAGGGACAAAATGATCAGTTGGTCATTTTGTATGTATATTTGGAATAAAGGGAAATACATTTTCAGATCAGTTGGTTTGAACTTATAGTTCTCTGGTTGGGAGTGATCTGTTGGTTATTACAATCTAATTTCAAATATTATCTTGCTCTCATTTATTAAGGATTTTTGGTATGTAATGGAATCTTGAGGTTTTATTCATCCAAATATGCAAAATGAATATCAAATCTCCATTTCATTTCTCTGTAGATGGGAAGATTGATTAGATGGTTTGTGTGTCATAAATTTGATTTTCTTTTAGAGTTATTTAAATCAAACTTCGCATTCATATCATGTTGATGAATGGATGTTAGTGTTACTTCTTTGCCTTCTGGTTAAAGGCATATCAGAAAATTATTTACTATAAATCAAAAGGAGGGAGCTGTACCTTCATTTCAAAATTCAGAGAGCACTTGACAAAATAATTGCAAGTGACTCAACTGTTGGTTTCAGAGTTTGTCTTTCAGTTTGGGCATTTCAGAGTTATTTGTGAAGGATTTTCACAGAAGACAAATCTGTTTGCTAATAGTAATGATGCCAGATGTCCTTGGTTAGTCGCTTGGTGATAATGGGCGACTTTTCATCTTTGGTCAGTTTTTTTCTCTACTAAAGGTGATTGAGATCATTCTCCACGAGGATTTTTTTAATAATATTTTGGTATTCATGTGAAAGATGTGGTGTGGATGTGACTTCTTTTGGACAAGAATTTTGTTTTGGCAGTTTTCATTTGTCTCTTCTATTTGATGATTATCAAGCTCACGTGTTGTTGCCATTTTGGGATTTCATGTGATGTTCTCAACGAGACTTCTTGCTTTTCTTTCAATTTGAAGATTATTTGTGTGCAGTGAAATGGTATTTGGTTGTTCTAAGTATCCACACTGGTTCTATGATACTGGAGATTTAGCAGTGATTGGAGTGTCTTTATTTTGTTCTGTTCTCTCTCTATATATTAGAGTATTTTCATATTATTGTTCATGATATTCTCATGATCTGTGAATGATCGTTCTTGTGCATGTCATTCACTTAGCTTAAGTTGTTTGTTTATTCATTGAGACTGAGATTTTTGTTGTGGAAATCAGGCCGATTGATTGACTGTGAGTAGATGTCAATCATAAGGGAGAAAATCTTTTGTATTGATTTGAACTCTAATAAGGACTTCTTTTTGGCAGGCTGAGTTGTCTTCCTCAAGAGGTGGCTTTTTCCCAGGATAGCTTTGAGAGTCATTTTTTAATTTTATAATGTTATTCTGCTGCATTTGTATAATCTGATTTGAAAATTAACAATGAAAGTGCCACTCTATGCTTCAAAAAGAAAATTACAATGCTTCTGAGAGCCAGTGTGAAAATTGTGTACTCTGCATAATATACTTGAATGTTCTTGAACATGTCTAATTGGAATTTTCTGATTGGTACAAGACTAGTGGGCACCACCTCAGTAACCTTATCTTGTAGACTTGATCATTTCTTTGGTGATGAGAAAATATCTCTCGATTGTGATGGTATACTCCCAAATTGCTTCATCTTCTCAAATTTTCCCCATCCTTGCAAATTTTCTTCTTCTTCATTCTTTGGAATTTTCTTGTTACCATGATTTGAATTTGATTGTACTTGCAAGCTCTGAATCTTGAACTTCCTGAAGTAATTAAGTCCTTCATGTAGCTAGACCCTTCAAAATGAACTTCGATTTCCGGAGGAAATTCAAGTTGATGATTTTTCTTTCACTTGAGTTTTTTGCTGTCTTGTACTCCATCTTGGTCTTGATTTTCGAATTTACAGTTTGATAATCTGATTTTGCATCTTCTCCTCATTTGAAGTCCTTGAGTTTGGGCTTGTAGCATCCACTTGTTCTCTCCTTGAAGTCTTGAATTTAGCCTTTCGTCATCTCCCTGCCCTCCTAGCTTCTCCTTGAATGATTTACCTTGCAAAATAAATGAAAGATTTCATTAAGCTCACAAAATTGATAGGAAATAAACAAAATGACTGAGATATGAAATGAATTTGCATCTAAATTCCACTTCCTTCTACATCAAAACAAGGAGGCAAACGACAATTGACCAAATTTCTCTCTCTTCTTGCAAATCTTAATTTTGATTTCATTGGTAGAATGATTAATTCTGGCAACTTGAACCTGAAATTACTTGAAATCTGGAAAATAAGTAAGTTCTGTAATGAATATCATGCTCAGATTTCACCATTTTACTGCCATTGTCTCTGTTTTTTGGAAGAAAGCTGCCTAAAATACTGAAAATTGCTGCTTGAAATTTCCAAATGGCTCATAAAGGGAGAATTGCTGCTTTTATAAGACGTTTCGCTGCCATTAGGGAGGTGATTCGTTGTCTTATGATGCAAATTCGTTGCTAATGAGAGAAGAAACTCACTGTTTTAAGCAGAGCTGAAGTTGTTGTGATTGATGTTGCAAATGAATTGCTATTGCCCCCTTTATATATACAACTTGGAACTTGGAAGGGAAGGTCTATTCCTTAGGCTGACTTGGCTTTTTTAGGCCAATTAAAACATTTAAATTAATCTTAATTTTTCATCATGCTGGCCAACCTTGTCCATATAGGTAATTAAATTTAATGATATTCCTCTTAGGCACATAAATCATCCAATCGCCTCAGCTATTTGTTGATTTGGGTGGATCAATTTTCTCCTTGTTTGTATTGATTTCTCATTGATTGAAATTGTTATTTTTGAATTTCTCCATGGTGGAGATTTTGAGGATGTGAGGACAAACATGGCCACCTCTATATGCGTCGTCTTGATCAAACTTTCTTCTTTTGCCTTCATCATTTTCATCATTAACCTCTTCAATTCATCATTTGCATCCTTCATTCATTATCTTATCTCTTCCACTTGTGCCTTTGATTCTCATAAAGATTTGTCTTTCTTGTTGGGTGGAGATCTTGGGAGTAGAGGAATGATTTTGGGCGGAATTCCTTGGCTGAGAGGATTTCCAATCCTTCACATGCTTTACCTTACTTCAAAACTCACCTTTTGCCTTCACAATATTATCATTTTCACCCCCTAATTCTCAAATTTTTCATCCTCATAACTTGGGTGCTTGACCTCACCAAAAGTTTGTGTTCCATTTGGGCGGAGATTTCGGGAGTAGAGGAATTGGTCTTGGGTGGAATTCCTGGGCTGAGAGGAATTTCGCCACCTCTTACTCTCTTCATCCAGACTTAGTCAATTTTTTAGCTCAGAGGGCAAAGAGATTGATATAAAATATAACATTTAAGTATAAGTTACTGCAACTTACACTTAAGTTATAATAAAGATTCTAAATTTTGGTAGTTTCCAAAAAATTCCAGATTCAGCCAAATTTCCAGATTCAACACTCCTCCAACAGTGCCACCTTCGACAATCTTTTATAGCTTTCTAATATCAAACTAAAGATGGAACAAGGATTTTCACAAGGTTCGAACTCATTGTGTCACAAATCCTTTGGTTTCATCTCCATATCCTTGACTAGCCTAGCCTAACTCTCATTTACACCCTATATAGGCTTGACTTCTAGCAGACTGAAGTTGTCCAAACTTATCTCTTCAACTTGGAGACTCAAAAGTTGCTTCCATGACTGCTTAAGATCACTTGAAACTTTGAAAGCATCTAAGACCACTACCCCTACCACTAAAGCAAAGGGGGGGCCCCATTTCCAATGGGGCATTGGTGTAAAATGTTAATGTTTTGCTTATAAATAATGATAGACAACAATAAAGAAAAGAAGAACAAAAATAGGCACATAAAGACACAATACATTTATCCCGGGAAAACCCTCCACTTGAGGGAAAAACACAGACCCACCATAAAAATCTCTCTTTTATTAATATAAGAAGTCTAAGTACAATGCTTTCAACTTGATGTCGTGTATTATCATACAAAGTAACCACACACACACACACATATTAAATTGAGAGACTTCATATCTCAACCAAAGGTCTCTTCAATTTTAAAAACAAGTCTCTTCTTATTTCCAAACACGACTTTTCGCATGTTGCATGTCTCTTCTTATAATGAGACACCTAGCACATGTTGAATGCCGCATTGTGCTCACTTAATATGATAGAATATCGTTATAAATATCTTCTTTAGTTGTTGATGTAATACACAATTATTGTCCCAATTTCAGCATATAATAAAATCAGAGATAAAAATCTCTATAGCAGCTAGAATCTTCAACACTCTCTCCTAGTGAGAGATCTTTAGTATGGAAGGCACGCAGCTCCAACCAAATATGTCAATAATAAATTCTCATTAAAACATTGTAACATTACTCACCATAGCTACTTCTAGAGGGTGAACCATAAAAGCATAAGATTAAAGTCATGGACTCCCACACATTACTTTCACCATTCCTACTTGCAGAGAGTGGATCCACCATACATACTCGCAGAGGGTGGAACAAGGGCTTTCACCTTAGACTTCTCTTGGAGAAGGATGCATTTTAATCATGCCTACTCGCAAATGGTGGTCCACCATACCAACTTGCAGAGGGTGGAATGAGGGCTTTCACCTCAAACTTCTCCTAGAGAATAATGCATTTCCACTATGTCTAGTCACAGAGGGTGGATCCATCATACCGACTCGAAGAGGGTGGAACAAGGGATCTCACCTCAAACTATTCTCATAGAGAAGAACTCATTAACAAGGGATTTCACCTCGAACTTCTCTTACAAAGAAGAACTCATTAAGAAGGAATTTCACCTCGAACTTCTCCTTCATAGAGAATAATTCATCAACAACATGTATAAGAATGGCTGAGATTCTCTCTCAATAGAGATTCCCTCTCTGGAGGAGTAGTATAGCTGATTTTAGGTTGACCAAACATGGAGCTTTAGTAGTCACACTGTCACATAAGCATGCAAAGAATTAACCATATTCCTCTGTCACATAATCTCCCTCTGAAGCTGAATAGTCTCCCTTTGAAGATCATTTCCAGTATACGATCTTCCTCTTTTAATAAAAAATATGTATCATCAATTCAGTCCTATGACTGCAAGCAATGTCCCATGTTCATGGCTTTTGTATATAATCATCTCATTGCATCTTGATGCGTCCTACAACCAAGAGAGATAAAATCAACTTATCATAAAAAGATATATAGTGATCAATGCTAAAAAGCAAATACTATTCCCATTGCTGTAACAAAAAAAAATCATAAAATATTATATCTCTTTGTAGTTTGGATATACAAAACTTGAAAGCTGCTCTTAGGCTTAATCAACTCTTAACTCTTAACAATCAATATAAGTATGCCCATACACAAAATGTCTGAAGCAGATGCAGAGATAGCTGTAGCAGATTCAATGATAACTCAGACATGAAGATTGTAGTTACAGTCTTACCTAGACTACTTAAATAAGTGATTTTATTCTACTCAGTTTTTCATTTAATTTTTTATTTTTAATCAAGAGAGAACTATCAAAGCTAAAATAGAGAACAACACTCTCAGTGCTGAAGCATGATGCATAACAAAGCTTATATCAGATACGGCACTTTTCAATGCTGAAGCACAATACCAAAACAAGGCTAATATCAGATACGACCCTTCACTAAAACAAAACAAAGAATGATTACTTTCTTCAATACTCAGAACCTTAGAACATCAGACACCAGAAACACTATCATCCATCCGCATGAACCCACACCACTGTTTGATGTTACTAATCGTGAGCTTAACCCTGCTGTAAAGATGATTGTCTTGTTCGAACAACAAGGAAGACTTTTCAACATGGTGCTTCACCCCTGTGAGCATCACCTAGATCCAATGAGTGCTAAGTGTTCCATTTATTCTCATGAGAGATGGATTCATGTTAAATCACTACTCATGAAACATGGGTCATCGAGTTTGACTCAAAAATCACACAGTTAAATCCTGATATTCACATCACAATTTGACTAGTTGTGGAAATCATCTCCTACTTATCAACAAGGAAGACTTTTCAACTTCTGTTCCAAGTTCATATTGTAGGTCTGAATCTCTCCATTGGTTTGGAGATTGAAAATTACCCAACATGGGTTGAGAATTGAGATGGCCAGAAAAGGTGGAATTTACCATTGGATCAAACACAGGTGGATCAATATACGCACCTAAGGCAAGCATTGTGGTATTAACAAAATCCTCTCAGACCCTGTGTGGCGGGATTAACAGATCATCCTGGACAAGGTATTGTGTGTATGAGTTGAGGCTACTTTTGCGTTGGTCATTTCTTAGTGAGCAGGGAGACCTTTGACCATTGATTTCCTCTATGGAACACTTGGTGCACTTAAAGCACTCGATTTAGTGGTAAATATGACAAAGCCATAACCCCTAGAATTGCCACTCTCTTTATCTAAATGACATCAGCCTTTTCTATTTGTCCATTATGTAAGAATGCCTTCCCAAAGTTTGTGCCATAACTCAGATTGCATACACACTGAATACCAATATTAGACATCAGTCACGATCACCAGAAAAACTCAGAACTACATCAAAGCATTAAAACCTTGCAAATATTGTTGTTTCTTTAAGAAAGCTAGACATATTTCTTCACGTGAATATCGGAGTCTTTGCCAACCAATAGGAATATTTCCTCTACAAATATTTTCTCAAGTATTTCCATTTCTTTAATCTTCTGCAATATTCTAACATTTCATCTCCAAACTATACTAGCATATAAAACATTTAGTTAAAAAACTTAGTATTATTTGCCAAATGATAGTTTCAGCTGTTGAACCTTCAACTCACTTTTTGACTTATTCTCTCGGCTAATGATATAATCTTTTCAAGTTATTTGATTGATATCTCTTCACCAGTAAAATAATATTTCGTTTTGCAAAATTTATGAAGGCTGATAACATAATAAAAGATATTTTGGCAATTTAAATACAATCCCCAAACATTTGATAGTTGTCCTCACATATATGAATTAATCTCAGAACTTATTGATGAAGAGAATCTTACCAATTGGAAGGAAGCCGCAGAATCATCTATGGAAGTTCACGCACAGCAGAAGCTTACACAGCCACTTCCTCTTTTCCATTAACCCCACAGCAGAAAGACCCACACAATCTTTCATCCCAACAATCTCCAAATAAATTTATGGAACATTGAGATAGCCTTCTCTGCACTCAATGAGAAACATGACATTAATAAACAACCAACCTTCAAAGAATTGTTCCTGCCTCATGGATATTTACTCACACTAGAGCAAGATAAAAGTAATGCCCGACATCCATTCCAAGCAAAGTTCCTCCCAGAAGACTTCAGATTGATTGAAGGTAGATCTCCCAATACCAATGGTGCAGAAAATTCAATATGCCCCAAGCAATCTAGAAAAATACCTAAATTTGAATATCCTTATTTGTTATCCAACCTGCTTTGTTACCATGTAAATGTTTTTACCAGAAATAATGATAGACAACAATAAAGAAAATAAAAACAAAAATAAGCACATAAAGACACCACACATTTATCCTGGGAAAACTCTCCAACTCGAGGGAAGAACCCAGCAACATCAGAAAAATCTCTTTTATTAATAATGAAAGTTTAAGTACAATGCTTTCAACTTGATGTCGTGTATTATCATACAAAGAAATCACACACACACACACACGCACACACACATAAATATTAAATTGAGAGACTTTGTATCAGAACCAAAGGTCGCTTCAATTTTCTAAAACAAGTGTCTTCATATTTCCAAATGCATGACTTTTCATATGTTGCATGTCTCTTCATAACTATTAAATTATCAATCACAATAATTTTATCAACTATTATATTATCAATCACAATAATTTTATCAATATAATTATTATATCACAATAATCATGTTATCACAAACTTAATGTTATATATGTCGGCCTGATGGAATCCGACCACAACTACAATAATATTAACACCTTCTCTTAGCTAGGGAGGAAATTTTCTTGATATCTAAGTTAGAGTAATGTGCACCATGGCTACTCCTACGTGGTGCTCTCAATGACTGCTCTCATGATTTGGAATGCAAATGAACACAAGTGCTCATTACAGAACCACTCAACGTATTGTCATCATCTCATCATGACGTTCACCATGGCTACTCTTAGAACTATTAGCACAATCGCTAAGTCATGGAGTCTCTCACATGACCTCCATTAAGCGCTAAGTCATGGAGTCTCTCACATGACCTCCATTAAGGCTACTTGTAACATGTTAAAATTCATACTAAATTAATGTATTGGAAATATCTAAGAAATATTTCAATGCAACATGAAAGACAATTATAACCACCTATGCATGGATATTGTTTTCCTTTCCATTTATACCTAAGTTTCCGTATTTGCTTAGAAATCCTCAAATTTGACATTCGATTCGTTGAGATTCATAGTGGGTTCGAAAACTGTTCAAATTCACCTGATGCCTACAAAATTCCCTGCAGATTCGCTATTTCAGACCCTGGACAATTTTGGGGGAATTTGTAGCAACTTTGTTAGACGTTAGTAGAGCCCGGGCAGAATTTGAACTGAATTTATAGAGTTTGGGAAATCTGAAATAAATTACATAAAACTTAACATTCACTAAATACCGTCCACCATATAATCAATTACGGTAACCAGAATGAGAAATCCGAATGGGCATTTCACGAATGTTCTGTATAATGTATAGTTGAGAACGAGAAATCTGAACTGTTTATCGCAGAGCATCCATGATCCACGGAGGCATTTTTCATTGCATTCTATGGACAATCTACAATAGACATTCTGTGATCAATTTTTGATATAGTCTCCAACTCTATAGGCACTCCCTATACTCAACAAACATGGGTTACAACTACAAGAAACACTCTACAAGCAACACACACATAAACATCTTGTACGGACGAACCCAATACAAACCCAAACCCAACCCAAAAAATTTTTGAACGAATTTCGAACTCGGATGTCAAACTCGCATCCGAACCAAAATCCGAACCGGCAACTTAGAATTATACATAAACAAGTAAATGATTAATTGAATTAACTGCCTTAATCCAAATAAAGAGAAGCTAACCATTTCATCGAACTAAATTACTTAACTGAAAATGCAAAGCATAAATGTAAAGTAAAGTACCCAAATTTCAGATGTTTACAATTACACTTTGACCTTGAGTCGCAGACCCTTAATTATCCCTACACAATCTCTACCAAGAAAGGCCCTCCCTACCCTGGGAATTAGGCTTGGGGCACCACTGTCCAACCATTGAGCATCCTGGTGTTAAAGCGTCGACTAAACAACCAGCTAGGCTTAGGATACCTTCCATACACCTATTTGCCAACTGTTAGCACCCTGACCTCTAGTGTTCATAGCAGCAAGCATGCCACTAACCTACCTTGGCCAAGGATTTGTGAGGGCACTATGTACCCAATCACCCACTGCTCGACTTGACAACAAGACTAAACTAAGGACTGTTATGAGCTGACATCGGTTTTTTAAACAAATCATGTTGCTTGAGTTACTGATGGTTCTTTTCTTTTATCACGCAAGAGTAATTGTAGTTCAATGATTCCTATTTCACACCCTTCATCTTGACCATGCTGGTTATTCTGGATGATTCATTGGGTGGTTGTATGAACAATTGTAATCATAGTGAATGTATCTTTTGAATTGGCCTTGGCATTATAAAGGAATTCTGAATGTTAAAGCATTTATATGCATAACCAATACATTTTCCATTTTGGCATTGGCATTACAAAAGATATCTGAATGTTTAAGCATCCATTTGCACAACCAATACATCTGCCATTCTGGCGTTGGCAATGTAAAGGATAGTTTTTAGATATCTAAGCACTTATATTTGCAACCATTACATTTGCCATTATGGCTCTATCATTATACAATGGTATTGAATTTAAAAGCATATACCAATCTTGATTCACAAGGTGTAGTTTTCTTATCTCAGGGAATATATTTCAAATACCCTTGTATAAGTCGCACTCTCTTTAATTATGATTTTGAAAGAGATTTTCTTAGATGAGATAATGTTTACAATAGAGAATTCCCTGGGTAGGGAGGGCCTTTCTTGGTAGAGATTGTGTGGCGATAATTAAGGGTCCACGATTGGGAGGTTAAGCCCATGGCAATGCTTCTCCTCTCCTCTGATAGCCAAGTCTTACACAACTCAAGGTCAATGTCTAATTGTAAACATCTGAAAATTGTAAACTTCCTTATAGAGAAGAATGCATTACAAGGGTTGACACCTCAAATTTTCGTCTTAGAGAAAAATACTACAAGGGATGATACCTCAAATTTTTCCATCTTAGAGAATAATACATACAAGGGGTTGCACCTCAAACTTCCTTATAGAGAAGAATTCATTAACAAGGGATTGCACCTCAAACCGAATAGCATTCCTTTGCTCGATATCTCTAATATAGTTATATTTGATCTTCACATGCTTTGAGCTGTCATGAAATACAAGTTTGGAGTCTGCATCATTCTTGATGAATCCAAGCTCACCAAGTATCTATCTACCCAAGAATATAATGTATTAGGTGTTCACATAAAGGCCTTACAATGTACACACATGGGACTCCATCCCATGAATCATAGTCCTGTTCCCTGAGCACTAGAGAAACCATCTTGATGTGGTCTACTCCATTTGAACTGAAGTGACCAAGATCCTTGGAAACAACTGAAGTAGATCCTCTGCTTGCTCCCTCTAAAGCTCAAGTTCTTGCATCACACTTCTGACCTCCTTGTCCAAGGTTGCCTCTAATGGTTTGTTGAACTCCCTTTGAACGTTAATTCCTTCTCTTCAAAGAAACTAATCACAATCTGTATGGACTCTTCCTCTTTGAAGGATGTCTCAACTCAGTCTTTAAGGACAACATAGGAAGACCCCTCACTGTTCAATTTAAAGACAACCACCCCACACAACACGACCAAATAAGAAGGGAAGAGCTTGTGCCAACACCACCTACTCCCTCGGTTGCAACTCACACCACCACTGCTCATACATCCCTGCCATGCATTCACGTATTATTGTTCATTTAGACACCAAATGTGACTAGAGTAGAGTCAATATTTACTATTTGGAACTCAGAAAGCACCTGGAAGATCATTTCAGAGATTATAATGCAAAGGTTGCTTGGATCACTCAACTTAGCATGCACATGAAACCTTCTTAAACTCCGTCCTTATGCTTTTCCATATTTTCCTCCATGGTAAACAAACTCCAGATGAACTTTCCAATTGTGAATTGTCATGCCTAAGACACCTGAATGTGTTGTTCTTTCCTAGCTCTTGATGCTCTATATATTTTGTTGGATGAAATGTATTCCAAACTGTAATCTGTGATAACAAATGACCTGTCACCAGGTTCTTGATAATCAAACCTCACAAGCCTTTACACAAATTTTCTTTTGTTTCTGTTCGTGTTCGTGGCAAAAGTTTGGCAAATATGGCAAACCACATGAAGACTTAGATTTGTCAATGCTCTGGTCATTGTTCTCACTCAGTTTATAGCAGACTTCATGGTGAACAGCACATCTAATGTGTCGAGAATAGTGAAATATTGTCTGGAGCTGAATCCCATACTATAGTTTTTGCATTGAATATTTCATGACACTGATTTTATCAAAACATTGAACTATATATATATATATATATATAGTTCAATGTTTATATATATATATATGTATGTATATATATGGGCAGAGCTGAAGGATTTTCATATGCTTTGAGAAGAGGTATGAGTGGAATCTGTTATCATTCATAGTGCACTTCATTGGAACTATTAAGACAAATGTGTTGTCATCAGTCAGTTCATCATTTGGATTTGTAAATCCTTGAAGGTGGCTTTAACCTTCACATCTCAGACAGTGAGTCTTCTTGGTGGATTTAACTCCTCCCGGTAAAACGTTGCCAGAAGCCTTTCAAAATCGCTGTTAGTTCTTGGTTTCTTTGGCTATGTTGAATCTAACACAAGGGTTCTTGTGTGGAAGACGGTTCAGGGTTCCTAAACTCGTATGTTTTGATCATATGAAGCTTTTTGTGGGGTTTGGTCCCTTGTTCCCATTGGTTGGTTGCTTCAGTCAAAAGTCATGCTTTTTGAAAAGGGTATTCTCTTTCCTAGTGTTGGTGGTCTCATTGCTTCTGAGTTCCTCCTGCTCATCTGCATGTTTGGCTTTTTTGCAAGGTTTCAGGCCGTCACCCAATTTATCTTATCATAGAACAATGTCTACAAGCTATTATGATACTATTGAACATGTGAAAATTTCCACTGTAAACCCTAAAATATGAGTAAACCAAATTGTGTAACACAAACTTAACTAGAGATTGCATCTATATTCTCAAACAAACTGTTGTTTCTTTTCTTTTCTGATCATGCACATTAAACAATCCATAACCAACCATAAAACTCTTGAAGAGGAATCAAGGATGCAATCATTCATATACGTGACACAAACTGATAATCAATTTTGCAACAAAGATTGCAGGTTGACAGATAGGAATATGACTGGAACTTACATAAATTAAAATCTATAGTTTTCTGATATAAATTGTGGTTACTATGTTAACACCATCTTTTATGCTTGGAATGCTGTCCTGTCAAATGTTTATGGACATGATTCAAGCCTAGATGTTCTGAGTAATAAAACTGAGTACAACTTTATTTCTACAAAAATAGGAAGTTTTTGATTTTTTATACAATTTGGATCCTTTTGTATATTTTTTGCTGTATACTTCTTAATGCTATTTCCTATGCCTCATTTTACTGTAGTACTTTTCTATTTCAACTGAATATAATTTCGAGCCCCATTGACCTGTTTTTGTTTATAGGGAACATTAATATAATCTTTTTCTTTCATATTAGAGCATGTTTACAATGTTGGCCTACCTTTTAGAGTAGAAAGAACTATGACATAAACATATTGCCAACTAATAAGGTTTCTTCTTGTTTGCTTAGCAGTCTACCTTATAGAGTAGAAAAACCCCTCAATTTTGCCAATCTTCTCCATCTGGAACAAAGTCTTAGAACTTAGGACACTTATTCTTTGATACTTACAAGAATCTTGTATCCTGTATATGAAGTGTTTAACTTGTTTCTCACATCTCTACATCTTAATTAAAACTGAATATGTCCATGAATTTGAATGTTGCAGTGTACACAGATATATGTGCACTATTTTGTATTTGTTATGTATTCAGACAAAAATCATATTTTGCCTATATTTGCAGTGATTGATTTGAATACATTTTAATATTCTAGATTTATATTCTACTGCCTAGCTTAACACTTTTTTTAAATCCTGTAGGGGAGAGTATGTGGAATTACTTGAATCTTTTCACAGGGTTAGTTGCCTTCCACTTTCAAGTTACTATATACATGCATTTTTCTCCATTTGAAATATGCTAATTGTCTGTGTTTTTATTCTCTTTATTTCAGAGATGTGGATATACCCCTTACAGAAAAAGGAGTTATGGATGCTTTAGCCAGTGGTCGTGCTGTCCGTGAAATTGATTTTGACATTATCTTCACCAGCAGATTGGTCAGAGCCAAACAAACAGCCCTCATTGCAATGACACAGGTTTTAAGTACTGTATGTTTTTAGTTTTTTTGACATAAATGCTTTACTCTTAAGGCTCAGTTCACACCATACTGCACGATTACCTTTTTTTTCTGTATGGAAGATTTAGATGATCTGTTCCTTTCTTTCTTATTTTTGGATGCAGAATATATACAAGCGCGTGCCAGTTATAGTAAGAGGTGGTTTCCATGGTAGAGGGAAGACTGGTGACGCTAACAGGCTGAGGCTCCGGGATGCAGCTGCTAAGGCCTTAAAGCATGCTTCCTGCCATATGGTTCCAGTTTATGCAGATCCTGCTCTTAATGAGCGTAGCTATGGTGATCTCCAGGTTTAGTTCTAATCCTTCACTCTTCAAGCATTTAGGTATAAATGACTCATTATTTTGTTACTGAGATGAGGTTGAAATGGATCAGGATATTACTTCCTAATATTTTCCGACTGTCAAAGAGATTCATAATACTGTCCATCCATGGCGTGCATGTTTAGTCTTTATTGTGTTTAAACATCTTCTGCCAGGCACGTCTTTTCAAAAAGACATACAATTTCAAGTTTTACTGGGCAGCCAAGAACTAACAGATGACGTTTCACATCGAACTCCATGTCTTTCTCCATTTGAATTCCTTTTGCTGTCAAGATGTGAATTAAGTTTTGGCTCATATTACATTATCATATTTTATCTGCAGGGCTTGAGTAAGGAGGCTGCAATCAAAGAGTTTGGGGAAGAGACTGTGAAGATGTGGAGGAGGAGCTATGATACAAGGCCTCCACATGGAGAAAGTCTGAAGGTTTGGTACTTGGGCTGCAAATACACCCAAGATTTGTTATGTAGATATTTTGTGTATGCTTATTCAATAGACAGGAAATATTAAACTTTTGTTTCACCCAGGACACTGCGTCAAGATCTGTCAGATTTTTCAAGTCAACAGTGATCCCAAGACTAGAGGAGCATCGTAATGTGCTTGTTGTGGCCCATGGAAATGTTTTACGCTGTATCATTGCTCATCTTGCTGGGCTTACAGAAATGGAGATGTTGCAACTTCAGGTTTGTTTCTTCTATCATTAGATAA
Source organism: Cupressus sempervirens (assembly GCA_028749045.1). Classification (NCBI taxonomy): domain Eukaryota; kingdom Viridiplantae; phylum Streptophyta; class Pinopsida; order Cupressales; family Cupressaceae; genus Cupressus; species Cupressus sempervirens. The sequence continues at coordinate 491,417,310 of CM053791.1, read as the reverse complement.
CCATTTTACTTCCATGCCATTGCCTAGGGATAGATTTCTTTCTGGCTATAAATTTAGTTGACAACACCTAAACTAAGCATAATCCTGCATTCTTCAGGTCATCACTGCCTTGCCTTATGCCTATACCTTTGATGGTGGGACATTTTCTGAGGTTCGTGCAATGCCTCCTTTGGATCCCAATACAAATAGTCCTCGAGAAGGAATTCCATCGGGCATCTCATCTGTGTTCAAGACTGGTGATATCAATTCCCTTATTTGAGAATTGATAATATGTGAAGCTTACCCTAGCAATTCAAGTTTTGCCGATTTATAGAAATCCTCTGTATTGTAATTTGGGTCCATCTTTTATTTTCGGCTTTCCAGCTTTTGCCTGCTGTGAAGAAAAATGTCTATAATAATCATCTTCTGCAATTGAATAATTCAGAAGTATTTAAATTTCCCACTGTTTGTAATCCCCTTTGTCAAAATCCCCTTTGTCAAGCATAATTCGAAGAACATGAAGAATTTGTGTTTTGCTAGAATGTGCGGGTATTAAGGGAATTAGTTTTGTTATAAAAATTGAAAGTTGTTGGAGGTGCATGTTGATTCTTTATTGAAGAATGTTTAATGGATACACCAGATTGGAAGATAGTGTGCAAAGGAAATTACAGCCATCTTGAGTGCTTATAGCTGCACGATGTGTGGCATACCCCATCTATGGAAAAAATAAACAGTTTATACCTCCGTTTCATAGAGCTAATGAGTGGCAAATATCTGTAGTTAAGTAGTAATTGGTTTTCAAGCAGTTATTCTTTTTTAATGTTGATAAATAAATCTCTCCATAATAAGGTATTTGTAGTTATGTAATTTTAGAAATGACACTTTGACAAGGCATCTGTTGAATTAATATGCTAGTTCTTTTCAGTATTAAAATCTATTCAAATTACAAGTCAATCACATTGTCGTGGTGTCTAAAGAAAAATCAAGGCCGAGATACTGTATAAATGGATTTGATGCCAGAGGCATGTCACACAGTTATAAAAGTTCATGATGGCATAATGCTGAATATATGACATACACTACACTGAAATTGTCCAAGCCACAACATTGCTGTTGGGATCTTATTAGTGGGGAAAGAGCAAGATTGAGACTTTTGACACACAGTCCAAGTTTAATAGAGAGGTATGGCCACATTTTACAAGGTGAATGCTAGCTATGTTTCAAGGCTAACTAAAGGTACATGCAAAGTACCACCATGCGTACAAGAGATTTAAGAAAAAGGGGACAAGCCTATCAATATGCCATTTAAGAACAAGTTTTCAAGGAATATGTAAGATTGCATTGTATGTGATTGTTTAACCAATTCTTCATGACATGGGGAGGGTATGATGTGTCCATTAGTAGGTTGACCCTTACAATGATCAAGACTGTCATGCACAGAGAAAGCTTGAAGACTAACAATGCCTTTTGCACACTAAGTTTTGGGATATGGGGCAATCAATCCATTTGATCAGCAATGCTCTATAGTAGACTGCATGAAACATCTAGGGCTCACATTGATGGAAGCACCTCTCTAGCCTTGCTTAGATGATTTTTAAAGGAACAAGAAATCAAAGAGATACATTATTGCACAATCTGGTACATGGTATTTGACAAATGATTGGGGAGAGCATTCTACCACCATGTTGTTGAGGTTGCTATCTTGTGGTGAGATTGGAGACTATCAAAAGCAAGATGTCTAGTAGCAAAGCATTCTCTATAATGGATTACTAGGCCCTTGTAATCAACCTAGATTCATTGCCTATTCTCAACAATCAATACAACCTCTCTTTGAAGAGTCTTGAAAGTGTTGCCTACCAAAATATGGGAAAAAAATTGTTATTGATATTGATATGGCTGAATCTACCTTCAAAAAATGACCAATAATATTGTCAATATCTTTAAAACAATAATCTTTATTAAATTAGGGGAAGGATATTTGACAAAACATTGAGAGATTTAATCATAAAACCGTAAGAGGGAAACCATAATTTGAGATCCATTTCACAACCTACTATCTAACACCATTACTATGTGCTCAATAGTTTGGAAGCACATGATAAGAAATCCATAATAAAGTAAAAAGCTTAGTCACACATTTAGTGAGAGGTCTCCAAGTCTCTTAAGCCCACTTATGCACATCTAGGAGTGAAGCCTAGAAGGAATTAATCTACAAATCAGATTTGACTAGCATAGAAAACTTCATTGTCAATCATATATTGCCTAAAAATTATAACAAGGAATATGAACAATAAGGGGGCCATTCCTTTCTATGCTTAGGAAGGTGAGAAGAATCATAGGGACTCCCTTAACCGACCATGGCCAACAACCCACAAACCATTCCATTGGCAATGAGAACAAAAGAAACATAGTTAAGAGGAAAGACAAGGTTTCCCATGTTGTTGCCATTGACATTGTTTGGACAAAAAGAAAGTGCTCATGGCACCAATGTTCCCAAAAACACTGATAAGAGAAAGGGAATCAACAAAGAACATAACATCACCATTATTCGTACATCATTCAAGGGCTATATGACTTCATGACATGTAAGTTTATTTAGAGTTGACTCATGCAATTATCATAGTTAATTAAGAGTCACCACTAGTTAAAGATTATACATTGCATTCTTTAATTGTCCCACAAAAGGAGAGTAGAAATAAAATTGGAATATTACTTGAGTGTGATTTTGGAGATTTTAGTGTAAATGTGGAAGTTTAGAGTGAAATGAATGTTCAATATGAGAAAAGGGAGTTTTTGAGCAACTAGAAAAATGCGTGGGATGGAGAACGCTAATGACTCTTCTTGCTCGAGAATTTCAAATACTTCCAACTTGGTGTAGGGTTTGCATTTGGGAATGCTACTTGCCGATTATTGGGGGCCCTTCTTTTAGTTGGTTTGGCAATGGTTTTCCTACACCTAGCTTGGGGATTCTTTCCGCTATTGGGGAGCCTCTTATTGGGGATTCTTTTCTTTTTTGGGGAGCCTCTTATTTCTGCTTCCCCCCCACATGACATTGCCTATGTTTGGTCTCAAATGCGCATGGGTTGGAATTAATGGGCCTTTTGCGCTAGTTAGTGGTTTGGTTTTTCTATGTGCCTATGCATTGTATGAGCCCTTTGTTGTACTTACCAATGAGCCACCTCTTTTCCCTATTGGCATTTTTTTTGCTCCAACCACTTCCCTACAAATGTGCAATGGTGCTTTACTTTTGATTGATCACAACGTTCTATTACCCCTTTCTTGGATTGGATGCTAGTATTTGGCTATTGGTGTTGGTGGTTCTCATTCGAAAGCTAACAAGGGAGAGTTCCCCCCCTCCCCTACATTTGAGCTACATTCATGTTGCCAAATTTGTTGCTACCATCTCTTCCAAGGTGAAGCTGAACTCATTGTCTATGCCAAGACAACACATGTGATGGTTTGTGGCCCTCAGGTGGCGGATAATGTGGAGTTCTACTAGAGTCGTGGGTTGGTTGGTAGTTTCGTAGGCCTTTGGCCCTCTCTTCTAGATATGCACTGCTGGGTTACCAACTCTTGGAGACAATTAAGCTTGGGTGACATTGAGCTCTACCCTTGTGCTAAGGGGTTTTTATTGCGCTAGTTTCTTCTAAATATCATGTTATGGTTTTTGAACAAATTGTGGGTTTGGGCGAATGACTCCCTTTCTGTCAAATCTTGGACAATTTCATTAGCTTATTGAACCACTCAATGTGCATCCAGTGTGGGTTCACCTTTCAAAACTCCCACTCCATTTCTGTGAGATTTCTTGCTTTGAGTTCATCCCTTGGTTAGTTCTTGAAGGTCGATGAAGCTAAAACAATTGTGGGAAACTCTACTTTCTATAGTGCCCCGCTTAGAGATCCTTGGAACACAAGGATAAAACATGCACTGAATAATTTTTTTCTTAAGATAAGTTACTTAACAACAACATAAAGTAACCGAGTGCAAGAATGAGACATCTATACAAGATAATGAATTAGGGAACATGGCTAAACTCACATGTTCACTTACACCATCGAAAGTCTTACAAACACTTCCAAAGATCCCCAAGCACTAAACCATAATTTACAACTACAAATCACACGAATCATGAGAATAAACAAGGAGAGCTATTATTTTTAAGCCCTATTTCCTAGCATGGTTAAATATACAAGTCCATTTCCAACTAACCATATCACAATCAAGAATTATAAGCAGAGAGCCTCAAACAGTCATGTACAAGACAAGGGCTCAAGGTTACAACCACTCATCTACTTGACACCATGCTAAAAGACAAATGCTAAATCTTGAAATTGGCTAAGTTTGAAATTCTGAAGCCTTGAGATTTTCTAGAATCTTTATCTTAACTCGGAGAGCTCTGGAACCTATCTCAAATGAATCGTCACATATGAAAAAAACAAATCTTAGTTATAAGGAGGAAGAAGAAGAAGAATGAAGGAAGAGAATGATATATTTTTTATACAGGAAGCAACAACGCCCAAAAGGATACCCTAATCTCCTTCAAGGGCGCATCGAACAAGTCAGAAATTGCTCGTTGTTTGCTCGAGGAGGTTTTTCCATAGACCACGTGTGATACTTTCTACTATGGTGATACTTTCTACTATGGCCATGCGATACTTTACCAGTATCGTAGAATACTCTTCACTACTGCAGTACGATACTTTGCCAGTATCGCCCAATTTTGAACAAGTATTGCCCAGGTTTAGAACATAAGGCCAATTAGCCATCTAAGAGGCAAAGTAGGGTTAGAACCTCCACAGTGGGGAGTACCAGAACCACCAAGCTTGAAGAATGATCACTTGAAGTATAAAAGAGATCAAATAACCCTCACATACTAGAGTGGAGAAGCAAGATCATCTATCCATTTAAACCATAGTATCATAACCAAAACATGAATGTAAGCAACATCATAGTAATAAGGAATAGAGAACCATAATATATTCTCTCTGAGCATGATATAACCAACTCAATACAACTGTGCTCATTTCCTCCTTACCATAATGGCATCATAAGGCCTCAAGGGCCCTAACCATACCCTCAAGCATGAATCTCAAATCGCCATCAAGATAATTGGAGTTGTCTCATGAGATCGTTCTTACCAATAACCATCAATTAACATCATAAGGACAAGTACATCCCACATGCTAACCTACCAATAACATCACTAATCCAAAGCAATGGTAAGAAACATCATCTAGCAATATGATACAACATCATGAAAAAGGAATGTATCAAGTAACATACTAAACATCATCTAAACATGATATCAATGCATCCAAGATAAAGCATAAATCAAAAGGGAACATACCCCAGATACACCAAAGTACCAAGTGAATATCTAGCACTGACTTCAAACTAGAAGTAGAACATTTATGTACACCAATCCTCGATAGTGGTATAGGTAGCTATACCTCCCAACCACATGGTGCCCGTAGGTCCACACCCACCGTGCTAATGGATATAATGATCCGACCGCAACCACATGCCATATAGTCATCCAAGGATAACATTCACACCAAACATTATAGAGGAATGAAACCAACATCATGAGACAATGCAATGCAATAGGTCCTGGATAGATTCTTTATGGATCTACTGTAATGCCCCATCAAGGGATCCAAAGAATTAACCTAGTATTTCACTAAGTTTGGTAGCATTTTTTTTTTTTTTTTTGGAGGTAATTACCACATACAACTTATGCACAATAATGAAAGCAATAGCAATGTCTATCTAAAGAGTAAACTTAACATATACAACAGATTACATTCTTTAAGATCCCCTTAATGTGAATTACTTACATGAATCCATCTAGTACAACATCCACATGAAATAATATGATAAGTCCAATGTTCAATTATTACATATCCAACTGCTCATTCATCCACTGTACATGTCACAGGGTATGAAGGCTTAAAAGAATATCCATATTCTAATCCATGATACATCAAAGTAAAGATAATCACATGACACTCATGATACATCATCATAAAAGTCATTTACATCTATCAGAAAGATCAAATAAATAAGCTAAGTGCACGGTTCCTCCCAACCGTTAATAGCATCATTAGACCATCGTGGATCCTAGCCATCTCTCCGTGCGTAACATTCCAAGCACCGAAGAGATCATCGGTATTATCATAGTAGGAATGTCACTCCTAAACATCCTACTAACATAAAAAGTAAAGCATAAGATATCATCATCTAACATATGCTAATCATCAATGAAAGGATACACATCCACCATCACGAAGGACGCATTAACCACAAAGTCTCAATGAATCTCAAATGATAAGAGTGGAAAATACACTACCACCCGACCGCGTGGTACCTAAGTGGTCCACTCCCACTGTGCTGAGGAGATAATCTCAAGTCCCAAAAAAGTTATCAAAACCACATAGCACACGACTCTAAAGTCCAAGAATCCTAAAAGTATACTAACTCAAAGGTTCCAATCACAAAACAGACATCTACTTCCTAGAGGCACACAATGACATGTAGGAACCTACTATGCAAGCGGGAAAGTGTCATTGCATTTATCTCGTACAAGTTACCCTGGCAGTTAGCTAAACTCCACGGGTCCATACAGATCTCATGCGGCCACTAGTATCCTTTCATACTGACAAGGCATACTATGGAATGCAAGGTCGCAACCATGCGTTCTCTCTACTCCCATCCTAGCCTATACAAGCACTCAAGGCATGGGCGAGAACCAAAAACTCTTATCTTTTTAGGTTCATTCAGTTAGTATTAAGTGTGTGAATGTTATCACTTATTAACCAACTTACAATGAGTTACCTTGGCAGCCTCTTAGGGCCCCGGCCCCCATTGCAAGCCACTTCCCGACACTACATGCAGATATCCTGCCCTAATGCTCATGGTATCATAAACATAAAGAAAGTCCACAAAATCACCATAATAAGAATCAACAAATATCCATGATTAAATATGCATAAAAGCATCAAATCGCCATGAGCAACATCCATAGAAAATCATGAACACAACAACTCTCTATTGGCAACTGAAGTATCACTGATAATCAAAATATCAATTGGTTCTCAATAACCAAAATATATCTCAAAATCATACTGATCGAAGACTCCAAAATGGTTGAGTCAAACATGTCACATCATGACATCATCAGTAATAAATCCACATATTAGTCCCATCATGGCGACTGGAATATATCCAAGGATAACTGATCGATGACCAAAATAATGGTTAAGTCAAGGGTTCCAGACATAAGAAATCTAAACTATAACAATCAGTATTCACAACCAATTCATAGAGCATTCCATCACATAATCATGGTTGGGTTTATAAAGATCGAGATTAAAACATCATCAAGACATCACATTCACATAACCCCCAAGCCTCTGGTAGACGTCCTATACCGGTCAACACTAGTCAACCCAAAACCCAAAACATTAGCATAATGAATACACAATGTAAACACATGTTTTGGTTTTGCTAAGTTTTCAAAATTTGAATTCATATGCAAAATCTCAGTTTTTGTATCCCAAGTTTAGAGAAAGAACATTTTCCTACGTTTTTTCATGTATTAATTTTTGGATGGATTAAAAATTCCCTCTAAACTTCAGTTTCCAATTATAACATTTAAAAGACGTTTCCACTAACTTAATTTTCATATGCTTCATATATCTTATAATCTTAAACTATTAATTCATAATTACAAAACTATTCATCATTAAAAAGAGATGAATTTATAAATCTTTTATTATCAACTTTAAATCTTTTAATAACATATATATATATATATATTACATATATATATATATATTACATATATATATATATATTACATATATATATATATATATTACATATATATATATATATTACATATATATATATATATTACATATATATATATATATTACATATATATATATATATTACATATATATATATATATTACATATATATATATATATATATATATATATAAACATATACATACGTACATATATAATATAATATTTATTTTTTTGCATTTTATAAAAAACGGAACCGAATTTTATTAATTTCAATTCATAAAGGAAATTGAATAACAAAGTTTCCTTAGAACAAAGCCAAATCGATTATGCCGTTGGCTGTCACTGTGGTGACAATTGCCGCGGGTACCCTACTGTCGCAGGTACCCTGCGACCAATACAGTCACGGGTACATTGCGCAGCAGGTACCGCGTGCCCCTTTAAAGCATGGGTACGGGGTGCGATTCCGCCCCCACCCAAGCATGCATTAATATATATATTTTAACATAAAATCGCAACGCGATTTCATAAGTTGCGAAATTCGTTTATTAAAACATTTCTGCCGCAGTAAGGTTATGAATATATATAAATATATTATATATATATATATGTATGTATATATATATAATTAAGGGTTATGTGTATATATATATATATATATATATATATATATATATATATATATATATATATATATATATATATAATATACAGAATCACAGTATGTTTATAAAAATACAAGCTTTCATTTTCAGAACCTCTCTATGAAACTTGTTCTTTTAAAATTCTCTGATGACTAATTCTAATTGGTTTGTCCATGAAATTGCAACCCTAGTCCGTATTATTTTAAGATCTAAACATATAGAATCCTTAAATAAAACTTAATTGCCCAAATTGAAAATGCACAATGAAGACATATGGAAAATACGAAGAAGACAGGGGAAAGCAAGATGCAGAAGTATCATAATGAAATCACAAGAATCTACCTGGATTCTGATGCTAAACTTGCTTATCCTCAGACAACCCGCAGAGCAAGCTCCCCTTCTTCAAAATTTTCCCGAATCCTCCAATGCCTCAACTATTCTCCACGCTAGCCATACTATCCACGCTATGTCCCCGCTATCTCCAAGCTATTAAGGAATGCCCCAATATAAAGAGCTTTCAGATAACCCTAGAATGCTTGTAGAATCAGCTGGAAGATATCGCCAACTAAGCATGGACCTATTTCCAACCTTTTTGATAAGCCCTAGGGTTGTAGACACCATGTGCTTAATTGATGCACTAACCCCCGTGTTGTTGACACATGAAAAATAGGGAACTGCATTATTTCCTATGCAAACTTATAACTCCAATAACTTTTTAAATTAATTTTCATTTAAATATTTATAACTCCCACTTTAATCTTCATAACTTTTATTTTAATTTTTATAATTTTTATTATTAATATTTGTTTATTAATTTATTAATATTTTATAATTATTATTTATTTTAATTTCTAATTTTCTTTTAATTTAATTCTTTTCTCTCAATTAATTCTCCTTGAATTAATTATAATCAAAATATCAAAATCATGATATTTAATCTCTCAAATAATTAATTTGTTAATTAAATCTATTTATTAAAACTTAGTTAATAGAAAATTCACCATAGACCTTCATGATAAAATATGAAAACCCATCATAGGACAATTCATACGAAATCAGTCTAAAAGATTAAAAATCACAAAATATGTCATCCGACACATTCAGTGGGTACTCAACTCAGATACTTGTCCTAACTCACTAGGACAAATGGTTTTAGGGTTTGGGATTTGGACTTGAGAATTTATCTCCCCTCTCTTATCATTGAGGTAGTATAATAGGGTACGCTCATCCTGGCAATTCAGGGAAGTCGATACTCGGTACCTGCAACCTGCAGAAAAGCCATGCATGTACATACAAAATATATAGTGCTAAGCTAAACAGGCAATGGCAGGAAGTGGTGCATCGTGTAGATCCCGACTAAGCAGGTGACTACGACTCCCTTCCTTAACCACATCAGAAACACCATACAATAAGAAAACACACACACCATACACATGCAAGTATGGGGTAAGTATCCATAATAAAGCACATAAGATAATCAACCATCTAACTAATCATCAGCAGTAACTGAAAACAATATAATGATCATCATACATACATGAAATGTGAAGTCTAAATGATCTCATCACATGATAAGTGAATCCATAACATAATGTCTGATAGTGTCAAAACAATACCACTAATCCATCTACATAAAACTAGTCCATCAAAGTCTGATAACAATAGCAATAATATGTCCAGAGAAGATGTGAACGAGGGTAGGCACTACATCTACTATGTAGGGACTTTAGTGGAGTATAAGTCACTTGGCATCAGAAAGCCCAAGCTAAACTTTGTGTGGAAAATCTCCCTTGGGAGGCCATCACACCTTGTTCTCGAAAAACTCGTATAGGCACATACCCTCGGAAAACTTCTACATGCACATACCGTCGAATAAACCTGTACAAATATTCTCTTATCTCATCTTAGTTTTGTTACCCATTAATTCATTTAGTTATCACTTATTAGAAACTCCTTTACGTTTACCTTGTTAGAGATGTTACTTGGGGTAACGAGAGAAGCCGCTCCGCACGTATACACTACATACCCATGCTCATCACATTACGAGTGCCCAAAAAAAATGCAAGATCCCAACCCAACCCCCAAATGAACAATCCCTCAACCAGCCTATATCTAGGAGTTTGAGTCTTGCAAGATCCCATCATATGCACACACACGTGCACGTGCTCATGTGTGGGCACAACCAACTTCACGAATATAATCACATAAAACTAATGCAAGGGTTGGATATGAGAAAAGCAACACTTGATACAACTCTAAAAGCTCACTCAACTGACCTATATCCTGGAGTATGGACTCAAAATGAATCCCAAAAAGGCGACGAATCACCAAGCATCATGAACTCACTCAACCAGCCCAAATTTGAAAGTACGAATTCTACTCAAATTCCAATAAGACAACAAAACACCAAGCATCATGAACTCGCTCAACCAGCCTAAATCTAGGAGTACAAATTCTACACGAATCCTACTATCCATGAAATAACAAGGGTTCAATGAGAACAATAAAACACCAGGTGTAAAAATCAACCAAGCACATTATCGGGAGTACAAATTCGACATGAATCCCAATGCAAGCTGAATACATCTATGATTGGATTAGAATCCTCATGGATAATTCGAATAAATGACTAACATTAGTGTCAAGAAACACCCAAGAAAATTGGGTGGCACACAAATTGAGGCAAAGTAAAAAATGCCCAAAATTCAACATTGAGGAAAATCAACGAAATTAAAACCCTTTTTACAATTGGGTATAAAAACCCCAAATATCAAATAAAATTTGGGTTCGAAGTCCATATGCAAAAACAACCAACATAATGATCTGAAAACCTAAAACCCTAAGTCAAGAGGCAATCAAATGTTCATACCCGCCCAACCGGGTATAGCCAACTTACAGGAATGGAGAGCAACATTAGTTCTCTACCTCCTAGTAAACTACTATCCAAAACAAACTCTAAAACAAAGCTGAAATAGAAAAAATAGGAGAGCTCTACCTAGTAGCCAAAAGGGAAAATACAAGAATGCTCGCAATAAAATAATTGCTTCGCTAAAACTGCCAAAAGTCTTGGAAAATCAAGGTCTCCCCAAGTGGGATCCAACAAGATCAACCTCATGTCGATCCCACGCATGCAGCTTCTAGAATGAGTAAAATAGTAATTCCTCCTTAAGAGGATTTTGGATTTTGCTCTCCAAAATCAAGTTTTAAAAGCGAGAAGTCAGAAAGAACTCATTTTTTAGGATCTATATTCACTTAAAAAATGAAATATTAAAATAGGAAAATAACTGACTCACTAATTAAATCTTTTCTTGACCTAGATAAAATCTGGCAATTCCAATTAAATGGAATTCAATGGTATTTACGTGAAATCATGTAATTAAAACATTTAATTAATTTCATTTAAATAATCATTTAAATAATCCACTTTGCATAAATTACTGAAATGAATAAAGTAAATATCTGTAGCACATAATTCCATGAATCTAATATGGATAACTCATTCTCTAATTCATTAAGCATTCAATAATAGAATTAATGGTAATTATTCAACAATGGAAAAAGGCACCATAAACATATAAGTTAACATGGTCCAATACACGAGTAAACACTGCTGCAGGAACCTAGTCAAGTGCAACAGGATAATAATACACCATGCAATCAATGCACACATCTTAGGGTAATCATGGAAAAACATCATGATAGCACATCAATCTAGGTAACCACTGGCACAAACCTCAGTGAAACTATCAAATACATCATAATCTCATAAATCGGCCAAAAGTATAATCGATCGACCAATGCAACAATATAAATCAAATTACCCCAATGGTGTAGACCAATCATGCTCTCAATCATGATCACTCACAAAGAAAAATCATCAAGGTTGCATCCATCAAGATGACTTATAGAAATCAAATGAGAGAGGCACTACACTTTCACTAATATTTTATTTGATATAGATGTTTAACAACTCCTTATGGAGGACATGGGGCTCATAGTTGAGAAATGCCATGGACCAAAGCATTGGATAATGTGGGTGTTCCCTTCCATTGTCAACATTGCTTCTCTATTGGACACAACTATTAATTGTGCTCTTTAGTGTTGAAAATGTGTTGTTGCCTAGCGAAAGGTTGCAAGTAATGGTCATTTGATAGTTTGTGTTTCTACTTCTCTTTCTGATTCTTCCTCTGAAGATTCACAAGCTGTTGACAAATATGAAACCCTAGCAGAAAATCTTAACAATGCCCTTGTGTCAGACTTCTAGTGCCGTTTTGAGTCTTATGCCTCTCGCAACTCTTGTTTCTACCCCTAATTTTGCTAGTGCAATGCCCTCTTTCCATGAAGACCTTTCCGCTCCCTCTGCTTGTTCTTGTTCTGGTGTTTTGGTGTTTGGGTAATACTTTACTACTGATAAGTCTCAAGTTCAAGTTCTACACCTCTACACAAAGCTTTTGCCAATGCTGCTCAGCTTCAACAACACTTTGACCATTGTGCCAACAACTACCCTAGTACAATCTCCTTTGTTGGGGAGGCTAAGGATATTATTAGTTGGATAGTTTTATGACAACGTAGAAAGAACTCACCCTCCTCATGTAATGTGAGTTTGGCCCCTAAAGCATTTGTGCTTTGTGTTCTGTCTTTGTTGTTTTCATCGTGGACTTTTTGATGGCTCGAATTTCCTTATTCAAGCCTTGGACTCGCAAGGGTAAACTCCCTTGTTAGGTTGTTTAATTAATAAAAATAATGAGTGGCGAGATTATTAGGAGATAACAAATACATCATGCATTGTTGCTAATATATGAAAATTGTCTTTCATTCTTCAAAAGGTCAAGATTTAGGGATAAATTTAGTGGCGATGTCTCATGTTAGTGACTTGGGATATGGCGAATAAAATGTGTATATTGGGGTAGTTATGCCACTCAAAGAATATAAATATTAGGTCTAATGGCTGGGCCCATCACCCATCAGTTTTTGTAATTTTCTCTCTTTCTTTCATGAAATTGCCAATCAAATCTACTATTTGGACATGGTAAATTGAATTTTTTTGCCTACAATTTCCAAAGCTTGTCTTAATCAATGACCATATTTGTCAATATGTGGTCAATAGTTAAGGTTAGGGCACATGTTTGAGTATACATATATTTTATATGTGTCTCTATTCTAGAGACATTATATGGAACCTTTCATCCTTTTAACTTTTGCCTAAAATACATTTAACATTGGACACATGTCTCTATTTCAGAAACATTCTTGAAAATCTTGTGTCCTCCAAATTTTTGGCCCAAAATAGAATTTAAGCCATTGATGCATGATCATCTTAGTGGGCTGCTCCAAAACCCCTGTTGGATAATTAATGGGAAATGATGATTGCTAAGTATATTTGCATGTGCAATGCAAGAGCATCTTAGGTCTTTGAGCAATCTTGCATCAACCAAAAACATTTCTTGTTTTTTGTCCCAATCTATTGTTCACGAAGTAGCCGTTGCTTCTTTTGGTTTTAGGTTGTGCACAATTGATATCATGTCGATGACTTATCTTGGATCCTTTTCCTAAGTGTACGTATTCTAATGTTACATATTCTTTGAGGTCTGTGTTGTTCTTCATGGTCTCTATTTCCTATAGTTTTCATGCAGCAAGGCATGTTGTTTCTGCTCACGCAGTTTCCTATGACGACATGGCATCTTGCACAACTGGGAACTAACTCGTATCTCTTGTGTGGACCTATCTTTAAGTGTGTGTCATCTTATGTTGTCCTTTGCTTGGGTTTTGGTTTACTCTTCCAAGATTGGACCTATAATGTAATTTAATGCTTGACTAGCCAACTTATGGCTTAGCTAGTTATGTTAGATGTAGGAGAGGCAGTTAAGGCGACAAAACTTGGAGATCTTAGAGTGTGGAAGATAGATGATGCAAATTTGAATTCTAATTATGTAATTTCATCGTATATGGCCGCAACTGAAAGGGCCTCACAGTTGGGCATGTTTCTTTCTATATGTGTGAAATTAAATAATTACACTTATTGAATGTTGCATATGGCCTCTTGTTCCTTTTTGTGTGTTTGATTAAGATTTTGTGTGTAACTATTAACAAAGTAGCTTGGCATTCTCTCTTTGGGAACCCAAAGCCTTGTTTCAAGTCGTATCAGAGTTGAGTTCTTTCTTATGGTTTGGATCATGGAGAAATTTGTCAAATTTGGTGTTAGGGTGGCAAACCTGAAATCCTATAACTTGCAAAAGGTTACAATTTTGAAGGAACCATTGTCAAGATGGTTTGTGGTAGAGAAAATGCTAATAATGCTATTATGGACATGTCGAGACATATTTCAGAAAGACTTGATGCTATTGAGACACCACAAAGAAGAGGTGTACCTATTGAAGTTGTTAGCAATGATGAAGAAGAAAAACCTAATCCAAATCTTGAACCTGAGGTTGAGCAAGATGAAGAAAGGCCTTTGAGAGTTTTTTCTAGGGCAAATGCTAGACTTATTGTTGAAGTTGCTTGCTGTGATGGAAAACTTGAGACTAGTGCAGTATTGGATTGGATCTCTAAGATGGATAGATACTTCGAGTATGAAGGTGGGCTTGATACCAAGAAGGTGAAGATAAAAGCCACAAAGTTGAAGGGTCACGCTTCAGTTTGGTGGAATCATCTGCAAAATGAAAGAAAAAGGAGAGGAAAAGAAAAGATCAAGACATGGATGAAAATGATTGGAAGGATAGAGAAGAAATTTCTTCTTTTGAATTACCAAGTCAATTTGTTGATAAGATAAGATACGGTAATTTTATTAATGTCCAATAAAAGACCACAACTTGGGTCTATGGGACTAGAAACTTACACCAAGAAGAAAGCAGACAAACGAAGCACCAAACAGTGTCCGAAAAAGAGAACAAGTACAACAAAAGAAGAAGAAAGAAAGAGACATCACATAAAAGATGAGAAAAAGTCCAACAATGATTGATCTAGGGCTAACAGAGGCCATGTGATGAAGCTGAGTACTACGAGAGGAGTGTCGTTGGTGAAGAGATCCCCTGCAGGGTCTCACAGATCTAGAATGGCCCATGTGAGAGAAACTATATGGTCACTTCACACCCCTCATTGGAGCTAAGGGCGAGAAGGTGGTCATAATAAGTTTTGCCTGGGTCTGACTCTTGGGAAATGATAGCTGTAAAGTATGGTCACAGAGCTATAAAGACTCACGGAGATAGAGCACAATGCAACGCTGATTTGTGTACCTGAAAAAATCTGAGAGGGATCTACAATCTCTAAATAAACAATAAAATATCCCTCTAATCTTGTAGTATACGGGGCATTTGAACAAGAAATGGATCTTAGATTCAGCCTCTACTAAGGTATAAAGTCTACACACCCGATCCTCTCTACCAATATTGTGATCGACCTGGATCTGGAGTCTATGTGAGCCCACCCTGAAGGAGCAAAGGGAGATATGCAGGCCATGTGTCTAGTATTTGTGTAAGTACTCAGGGCATACAATAATCCCATCCCAAATATCTAAGAAGTGCTCAACATAGAAAGCCATCTTCGGACATAGTCCCCCTAGAGGATCCACCCAGGTCTATATGATGAGGAAAATCCAAAATTTGAGGCAAAAGGACATAAGTGTGAAATAATATACTAAGGAATTCTACAAATTGGATATTAGATTTGGACATGTTGATGATGAAGTTGAGAAAGTGGCTAGATACCTAAAGGGTTTGAGGATGTCAATTCAAGATGAGATCAACTATGTTAAGATGGACAATGTGGAAGAAATACACCAGTATGCTTTGAAGGCTAAAGAAATATTGGCAAAGAAACATGATCAAAGAAAAAAAGGTAAAGGTGGTAGATTTGAAAGAAGTAGAGGGAGTACCTATGGAGAAGGTAGCAGATTTGACAATGCGATGCAAGATACATGAAAGACAGAATGAAAAGAAGAACTTGCTAAAAAAAAGAGGCAACTACACTAGAGGCAGCTATATTGGTTACTTTAGGAATAATGATGGTGGAAAAAGAGAGAAAAGGTCTTGGATTAAAGGCACTTTTTTCAAGTGTGGAGAAGAATGACATAAAACTTTTGAATGGACTAACTCTGGAAAAAATATTGGAGGCAGTAGCATAAACACTTTTCCTTGTGAAGAAGTTGCTAAAATACCTAATGAACTTGAGAATGGTGAGATCCTAATATTGTGAAGAATCTTGTGGAATGAAGAAGTTAGTGAAGAATCTATTTTGAGAATAAATTTGTTCAAGATCAGATGTATCACTGGAAAATGTTGTAAAGTAATCATTGATGGTGGAAGTTATGATAATTTGGCATCTAAGAAGCTGGTTAATAAGTTGCCATTGTAGAGATTGAGACATCCTAAGCCCTAACATGTTGCTTGGAACATAATCTACTTGTAAGTGAACAATGCCTTGTTAAATTTAAAATTGGGATTATCATTATGAAGTCTTGTGTGATATTATGCCTATGGATTGTTGTCATATTTTGTTGGGTAGACCTTGGCAGTATATAAACAAGCTTTGCATGATGGTAGATTGAATCAATATACTATTTGAGTTGATGGAAAGAAACATGTATTGTTTCCTTTGGTTGAAAAACTTGAAGAGAATTATTGTACTACACTCAGAGTATGTTTGGTTGATGGAAAAAAATTTGCTAAGGATATGGAGAAACATGATGTTTGTTTTTCTTTGATTCCTAGAAAGACTGAGAAACAAGATGAACTAGAACATGCACTTGAGATTGAATCTTTGTTGGTGAAGTTTTTAGACATTATTTCTAATAATGTACCTAATGGTTTACCTCTTGTTTGGTTTACCTCTTGTTAGAAGTATTAGTCACTGTATGGATTTGATACCTAAAGCTAGTTTGCCTAATAAAGCATCACATAGGCTTACACTTGCTAAAAAAACTAAATTGAATAGATAAGTGCAATAATTTCTTGAGAAAGGTTTGATTAGAGAAAGTTTGAGTCTCTGTGTGGTACCTATATTAGCACCTAAGAAGAACGGAGAATGAAGAGTGTGCACTAATTCTAGAGCTATAAACAAGAATAATAGTGAATTATAGGTTTCCTTTGCCTAGGATGGATGAAATAATGGATTTCTTGGGTGGAGCAAAGTATTTTACTAAGATTATTTTGAAAAGTGGCTATCATCATGGAAAATTGCTTTTAAGTCTAATGAGGGTTAGTATGAGTGGTTGGTTATGCCTTTTGGTTTAACAAATGCATCTAGTACTTTTATGAGTTTCAAATAAATTCTTGGGTATGTTTGTAATTGTATATCTTGAGGACATTTTGATATTCAATAAAGCTAAATAGAAACACCTTAAGCATATCAGGCAAGTATTGTACAGATTGAAGGAGGAGAAATTGTTGATTAACTTGAAGAAATGTTCATTCATGAAGGAAGATATTGTGTACCTTGGTTTTGTTATTCAACTGATGGTTTGAAGATGGATCCTAAAAAGATAAAAGCTATTCTCGTTTGGTCTACACTCGAGAATATTGGAGAAGTTAGATCATTTCATGGATTGAGAAGTTTTTATAGGAAGTTTCTTAGAAATTTTAGTTTTGTCTGTGATGCAATGACTAAGACTATGAGAGGGGATAAAAAGAATTTCAAGTGGACACATGGAACACAAAAGAGTTTTGGAATGTTAAAACAAAAGATTGCATTTAATTACTTATACTTGTTTTGCTTGATTTTAGTAAAGTTTTTCAAGTTGAATGTGATGCTAGTGGAAATGCTATAGGAGTTGTTTTGAGTCAAGAAGGAAGACTTGTAGCTTTCTTTATTGAAAAATAGAATGATAAGATAAAATATTTAGTTTATGATTAAAAATTCTATGCTATTGTTCAAGCTTTGAAGAAATGGAGACCTTATTTGATGCCTAAATATTTTGTGTTGTATATTGACCATAAAGATTTGCAGTATTTGGGAAGTGAGAATAAGTTGAATTAAAGACATATGAAGTGGGTTGAGTATTTGTAGAACTTTTCTTTTTCATTGAAGTACAGTGGCATACTTGCAAGACACTTTGGAATTGATATGACAATGAAGTTGATTTCTGATAGGTACTTTTGGCCATAGATTTATAAGGATGTGTAGCGATTGGTGACAAGTTGTAGAATTTTTCAAACAACAAAAGGAACTAGTCAAAATTTGGGATTGTATTCACCATTTCCTATACCTAGTAAACCTTTGGATGATATCAGTATGGACTTTTTTCTTGGTTTGCCTTGAACTCAGAGAGGTAATGATTCTATTTTTGTATTGGTTGACAGATTTTCAAAGATGATTCATTTCATACCTTGTAAGAAGACATTTGATGTAGTAGATGTGGGTGAATAATTCTTTATGGAAGTAGTAAGATTTCATGGTTTACCTAAGACTATATTTCAGACAGAGATACTAAGATTACTGGTTATTTCTGGAAAACAATTTGGAAGAAGCTAAACATAGAGTTGAAGTTTAGTTTTGCATTTCATCCACAAATAGATGGATAAATTGAGGTTGTAAACAAAAGTTCGGGTAACTTGTTGAGATGTTTGGCTAGAGATAAACCTGGTAATTGGGATTTGGTTTTGGCACAAGTAGAGTTTGCATATAACAATTTTGTAGATAGGAGCACTAAGAAAACACTTTGTGAGATTGTTACTGGAATGAGTCCTAAAGGAACTAATCAATTAAGGGATTTGGTTTCTTATGATAAATGAAGTGCCGAAGGTAACGATTTGCAGATTTCATGAAGACATTGCATGAGGAAGTGAACAAGAATTTGAGGGACAATAGTTTGAAATACAAATAGAAGGTAGATAAGAGGAGGAGACATAAATATTTTGAAGTTGGAGATATGATTACGATTCAGTTAAAGAAGAACATATTTCTAGTTGGCACCTACAATAAGCTGAAAATGAAGAAATTTGGTCTTGTAAGATTCTGAGAAAGTTTGATAATGGAAATGCTTTTGAAGTTGAGTTACCTAAAGATATGAATATTTTACCTATATTCAATATTCTAGATATCTTTGAGTATTTTCAATCAGATGATGAATCTACAAAAAAACTAGATTATCCTAAGAAGACATACAACATTGAAACAATCTTGAATAGAAGAATAAAGAAAGAATACGAAAGGAAAAGACTACATAGAATACCTAGTTAAATGGACAGACAAACCAGTTGAAGATAGTTCATGAATTACATAAGAGAAATTGGATCTTTATGATTCAGTTTAGAATGTCAGTAATTTTGATGTTGGACATTAGTTCTTTATTAATCCCAGTTGTTTGATGCAGGAGCATCTTGGGTCTTTGAGTAATCTTGCATCAACAAAAAAACATTTCTTATTTTCTATACCAGTTTGTTGTTTGTGAAGTAGTTTTTCTACTTTTGGTTTCACGTTGTGTTTGATATCATGTCGAGGACTTATCCTAGATCCTTGTCTTAAGCGTGCATGTTCTAATGTTTCATATTGTTCAAGTTCTATGTCATTCTTTGCAGTCTCTATTTCTTGTAGTTTTCATCCAGTGAGGCATGTTATTTCTGCTTATGTCGCTTCCTGTGATGATGTGGCATCATGCATAGTTGGGAGCTGACTCATATCTCTCGTGTGAACCTATCTTTAAGTGTGCGTGATCTTATGTTATCCTTTACTTGGGTTTTGGTTTACTCTTCCAAGACTAGAGCTATAATGTAATTAAATGATTGGCTAGCCGACTTGTGGCCTAGCTAGCTATATAAGAAGCTTGGTTAGATGTAGGAGAGATAGTCAAGGGGGAAACACTTGGAGATCTTAAAGTGTGGAAGATAAAGGATGTAAGTTTGAATTCTAATTCTATAACTCCATTGTATATGGCTGTAACCCGAAAGGCCTCACAACTGAACATGCTTGTTTCTTTATATGTGAAGTTAAATAATTACACTGATAAATGTTGCATATGGTCTCTTGTTCCTTTTTGTGTGTTTGATTAAGCTTATGTATGTAACTCTTAGCAAGGGTACCTTGGGGTTCTCTCCTTCGAAACCCAAAGCCTTGCGTTAATGTGGTCTCAATTTTCTTCAATAATAGATTTTATAGGAATTTATAGAAGTTTCATACAATTGAATTCTTACTATATAGGTAGTTTCGATCCATCATAAAGATGTAGAGTCAGTATTCCAACATAATGCACAGGTTTGAAAACCCAAAGTCCTTGTGTTATAGGAACACTTAGCTTGGGTTGAATGAGATGATCGATTAACATTTAGGTTCAATTTACAAAGGTATGACTTCGAATTCAAATTTACATATTAGAGTTTCCAAGTTCATAAGTTGACTATGATGCTATCCTTTTTAACACTATACTAGATCAATCCTTAGGAGAATCTAATTATGCATTTAAAGGTTAATCTATCATAACACACTAATACTTAATTCCAGAGATTATCATAACCTATCTAGAACTAATTAAAAACATTTAATATTAATCATTAAACTTATCACGACATCAACCCATCTACTAATCAAAACTTTTTTTTGCAATTTTGTGCTTCCCATATAAATAAACAATCAATTATTTCATTTTAGAATAAAAATAAATCAGATAACTCACACTTCACAATGGAGGAAATATATTTAGCTTGTCTTTTTCAATTTTTGCATAAAGAATTTGTGATGGGAGATAAAAATAAAAGAGCAAGTCTGCATGAAAAAGAATGAAGGAAAAAGACAATGAAAATCATCAAATAAGTTTAGCAGGATACTATAGAAGGAGGCAAGGTACACATGTACAATCTTTTTTCTAATACGTTTTATATTTATAGTGTACAATCTAATTCTAGAGTTTTATATATTTAGGATTGGGGTTTATTAAATTAGGAATATTTAAGTTTAGCATTTATTAAATTAGGGTTACTATTAACTTAGGTATCACCATGTTTGGAGTTAGGGTTTATCATTTTAAATATATATGTTTAAAATTATGTTAAGTAAATGACCTATTTTAGAGTTATGGTTAAGGGTCCACTTAATTTATGTGAGGGTAGATAATTTGGTTAAAAGTATCACGCCTAGGGTTCAATTTAGTATATAAATTGTTAAGATTCAAAGTGATTTAATGACTAAATTATTTGCAATTTCAAACATGTACATGTGTAGAACGTACTCAACAAGGACAACTTCCTAGGGTTGGAGAAGGGTCATCCCAAGTTCAAACAAGTACACACATCTCTCACAAGTATAATCTTTCTCTAGGTTTCTAGGTAGGCAAGCTTTCTAACTTTAATTTTAAATTTTAGAGACGTTTCCCCTTACAAGTGCTTGATTTTATTTGTTACCGTGTGTGCAGAGTAGTCAATGATGGAAATGTTGGATAGGAGGAAATTGAAGTTGAAGCAATGGATATTGACGAAGGTTCATCACAAGTTCAAAGAAGTATGTTCATTGAGCTCTTTAGTTCATTAAAATTAAAATTAATAGTATTTGTAGATGTTGAAATTTAGATAAAATTATATAATATTTCAAGATGTATGTAGATATATGTCCTCTAAGAAGATTGTATCTTAAGACTTAATTTTTTTTCTTGTAGCTTGAGATCGAGCAACAAATGATAATGTTAATCTAGCTGAAAGATAGAAGTGAAAAAATAATCATAGAAACATAGATCATTTAATTGAAATGGATGTGGAAAAATTGAGAGAATATGCTAAGCAGGCACACATGTTACAAAGAGGACATTGAATAAAAATTCTAAGGAAATAATTGCACAATTTGAGAATCTTGATACAATGGATAAAACTCAATTATTATCAATTTCTCTTCTTAATGATGAATTAAAAGAGCCATTGAAACTATTGGGTATAGATACAAGTATAAAAAAGAGGATTTCTAAGTTACAAAAAGATATTGTTGAAAGTGTTAAGGAAGGATTGCATTCTATTGGGAAAACAACTAGATTTGTAGATAGATCTATTGCACAAAGAGTGAAACTGACATATATTCTAAATAAGAAAATTTCCCAAAAAAGATAGATATCTTCACTTTCATCTCATATCAAGAATAGTCAAAAGACAATACCACATTATCTTAAAAGGAGAGACAATTTGGATGATAGTCCATTAGAATATTGGGCACTAATGTGTAGAGTTCCTCAATTCGATATAATTGGGGAAATAGTTAAAAACTAGGTTATTCAATTTTGGATTGATAATACTAGTCCTTCGCCGAATAGAAGAGATATCATCAAGTAAAGGATTGGGCCTAAGGAATATTTGCAACACACAAAACATTGGTTGGATGTCACAAAACATGAATTGTATCTCTCATTTTGTAATTTAAATCTTGATGTAAAGATTGGACAAACAATGTTTGAAAGATTGAAGAACTAATTTGTGATGATAAATAAATCTTCTGAAACTTGTTATTGTCAATATCATGTTGAATTTTATCTATACTATCAAGGGTTTTGAAAGATGATAGAAGAAGTGGTGGTTCTCAAAATTCTTTTCCAAAATGACCAAGCCAATTCATAACATCAAACTTATGTGGTAAATTAGATGATCATGCAATAGGTGAAATAGATTGCATAAGAGGAACTTGTGAAACATGTGGTAACCTAACTAAATTTCCTTTAAGAGATGAAGATACTAATATGATGAGGATGGTCAAATTTTAGAGATATAAGTACATAAAGTCTAAAATAAAAGTTGGAAAAGAATCAACAATGTTGGAATATGTAGAGGATGAGATACTTGTTGAAGAATTTATGTCAAACTTTCGTAAATTGATTCAACCATATATACATCATGCATTTTTTTCTAAGTGGAAAGCAATAGCATTTCAAACACTAAGAGAAACTTTCCCACTTGGAAATTTTTTAATCTATTGTTGACTTTATAGAGAATTACTTTTTCATTTCTAAAAAATAGTTACTTCAAGTAGAGTAATACCTTATAGAGTAGGTTACTATTATGGTCTAGGTGCCTTATTGACATGGACAAATTGATTTGGATGGTGCATAAATCATAGATCAAGCATGACTCATTAAAAAAGAGTATCACTTTTACATTAGTGATGACAAAGAGCATGACACACATTTTGTGGAACTTTGTTTTAAGAATTTTTTGAATATTTGAAAACTAAAGGCATAAAAATAGAAAAGTATTTTGTATGATTAGATGGATGTGTAACAAAAATTAAATTAGCTAGACCCTTTTATGCATTATGTAGATATCATCAATACCAAAATATACTACACTTTTGAAGTTTTTTATAGAATGGACATGGAAATGGTGAGCATGATGGTGCATGAGCTTGTATTAAATGTTCTCTAAGAAAGTATCAAATGGACTATAAAGGATATCACATTAATAATGCTCATGATGTGATTGAATGGTGCAAAATACATTTTATGGTGCTAGCAAATACAAATAACATGTCATTGCAAGCAGTTCAAGTCATACTATTCCAAGTGTTTTGGGAGGTATTAGGTATAGATGCAACACATGTTAAAAATTAATTTGAATAATTAAATTGAATCAAATTTGTATTTAATGTGTTAGGTGATAACTAATATGTACATGTTTAACTCATTTTTTATATGTATGCGTGGACCTTACATTCAAGTGTCGATATAAGATCAATGCATGGATGTAAGAGGGTAGAGAAGACACAATCTTTGAATTCATTTATGAGTACATATAGTAATGTGTGGTCATTGTACATTAGAAAATACTCATGTTTTTGTCCTGATTGTATTAATAAAAACTATGGTGGTTGCATTAATCAAGAACGTGGATATGTGGGTGAATGGACTTTGGTGCTACTATATTTTATTAATACGAATGGGTCAAAGAATGCAACCTTTGATGACATTCCATTGATTTCTAGTGATTAGAACCATATTAGGATTGATTAGAGTTGGTATGCACATATAAATATTTGTTTCATAATTTTGGTTAATTTATAATTTATACTCATGTACATGGAATTTATACATATACTTTGTATAGGCAATGTTTTTGCAATCGTGGCAGAATATGAAAATGTAGAAGGTGTTAGCTATTATTTATTGTGTTGCACCATGGAAAGGGAGAAGCTAACAAAGATTGAAATAAGTGATGGAATTATGTTTCCCACAACTTAGTATACTTTAACACACTTCTATGTTTTTTATGAATTCAAATTTATTGACTTATTTGATTGATATACATGGATATGTGTACATATATTCAGTAAGTAATTAATCTATGATATTTTTAAATGTGTATGCAGGTTCTATTGTTGTATAGGGAACATTTTTGAAACAAAAAAGAGTACTTAAAAATGGGATTTATTTCACTGATTATCAACCTAACAACAAAGTTTATCAGTATAGTAACCATGTAATTGCCACTGGTCTAACTCTTCATCCAGTCAAAGGACGTGTAATACATAAGTTGAGGCTCTATATTGATGACCATGAGAGAATATTACACATTATCCAACAATGAGCTGATCCACTTGATACGAGATAGAAATAACTTGTAATATAGGCAAGCATGTTTTCTTGAACTATGCATGAAATTTGGCTAAACACTTTAAAATTTGGTTGAACTATTTGAAATTAGGACACGTGGTTGAACTATTTGAACTATTTTTACTCTTTCATTTAACTAATCAAGATAAAATTGTGATTTGTAACTAATTATTTAAATTACGAACATATGTAACTAATTAGGACACTCGACTTGAGGGGAAGAAATTCAAACATTTGTCTTAAGGGAATGAAATTAGGACTTGTCTTAAGGGCATGAAGTATATTGCAATCAAAATTTTACTCTTTCATTTAACTTGCCAAGTTTAAAATGTGATTTGTAACTAATTATTGAAATTAGGAGTATATGTATTGAAATTAAGAGTATATGTAACTAATTAGGACATGTGTCTTGAGGGTAAGAAATTTGAACATATGTCTTAAGGGGATGAAGTTAGGACTTGTCTTAAGGAGACAAAGTATATTGCAATCAAACTTTTACTCTTTCATTTAACTTGTCAAGTTCAAAATGTGATTTGTAAGTAATTATTAAAATTAGGAGTAGATGTAACTAATTAGGAAATGCATCTTAAGGGGATGAAATTTGAACATGTGTCTTAAAGGGATGAACTAAAAGAAATGTCTAGAATGTATATATGTAGATCAATCATCAAATGCATATGAACAAGAACATAATTAGGGCATGTCTTAAGGGGATGAACCATACATTTACTCTTTCATTTAACTACTCAAGTTCAAATTGTCTTTTGCAATTTTAAATTATTCAAATTAGCATATGCAACTAATTGGAATACATGTCTTAAGGGGGACAAATTAGAACATTGGGCTTAAGGGGATGAAATTAGGACATATCTAAAGGGGATGAACTATATATTTACTCTTTAGGAATTATGTAACTAATTAGGATACATATGTAACTAATTAGGATACTTGTTCATATTAGGACATAAATTACACGTTATATTTAAATATCTAAAGTACTTGTCCAAATTAGGACATAAGTGAAATTATCAAACATGTATTTAAGTTAAATTAAATCAAACATGTGTAATTATAAAAGATCATCTTGAACATGTTTCACAACAAACACCATCATACAAACACATTTACACATAAATTATAAATTCTAGATCAAATGTCATTTAATCAATCATCATGTAGATCAATCATCAAATGTATATGAACTAGAATATAGGACAAATTATGTAAAATACTCTAGCATGTACTACTGTGTACACTAGAGCATGTACCACTAGTTAGGGATCCTTGAAGTATCTGAATCTCCTAATTAGTGAGATCATATATCTTGTGAGGTGGAATAGGATTTTTCTTGTGGGGATACAAGCTTGCTAGGGGGAGGGGATAGTCTACTGCGGGGGTGGAATAAGAGGCTGCTAGAGTGGGTGGGGTGGGGTAGGAGCTTGCTAGGGGGGATAGCCTACTACAGGGGTGGAATAAGAGGCTGTTGATTGCCATCTGTCAAGCTCTCTAGTATGTGTGTATGTGTCTACATGTACATAAAATTTATTAAAATGACATTTAAGAAACTAGAAATCCTAAACATGAAATGAGCACACGCATGCATGTAAGTCATATGTACATATGAAATGAACAAAGGAGTATATATTTAAATTTCCTAAACATGAAATGAACATACAATTATATTATCAGGTTTAAAAATAAAATGAATGTGTACATCATGTTTAAATTAGGATATATGTTTAAATGAACATACACATGTATCACATTTATTTTAAAACATGAAATGAGCATTCACGTATAAGTCCTGAACATGAAACAAACATATACACAAGTGCATACATACATACATACATACATAAACTTCCTAAACTTGAAATGAACATGTGCATTCATATAAGTCATATATATACATACATGAAATGATCATACACAATACCTTAAGTCCTAAACATAAATTGAACATGCTTGTATCATGTACATGTGTGAATAAAAGGGTCATAATAGGATGTCTAAAAGGGATAATTTAGACTGATGACTTAAGGGGGGAACATAAAATCAAACATATGAAATCTAGGATATTTTAAGAGGATTAACTTTAAGTCAATATATCATGTGGTAACTTCACGTGTGTGTTTATATATATGGATCTACTAGTGGTAATTTTTGGTCCTAATTAAGATGACATATTTGCAAAATTTCAAAATTGACCCTCAATCTGGAATACATGAATTTCTAATCTACAAGTGTCATGGTCTCTAGTTCATATACACATGCATGTACATTTAAAGAGGTCCTAGGGACCTAGGGAGGTCTAGGGTCATGTTATTTGTTAATGTTAAATTTTTAGGACCTAAAAGGTATGATCTACTAAGGGGTCTTACTAAGGGATTGTCTTAATGCATTAAAACTTGAGTTATAAGGGTCATAAATGGTCCCATGACCCATTACAACCCCTTCAAAGAAAACTTTATGGATGAGCTAAAAGGGTAATAAGAGATGGATAAATTAATGCGTTCAATGGGGTCATAATTGTTGATTAAGTAGTAACTTGGGTGGACTAGGATACATAGTAGGTCATAAGGAGCCTCAAATATGTATAATAGGTCCTAACATTTATGATTATTACAAATTTTGTATATATATATATATATATATATATATATATATATATATATATGTATATATATACATGTATACATATATATACACATACATGTATATGTATATATATACATACATGTATACGTATATGTATATATATGTATATGTATATGTATATACATATATATGTATATATATATGTATACATTATATATACATGTATACGCATATGTATATATACATATATGTATATACATTTGTATTTACATATATGTATATATACATATACATATATAGGTAGATACATATAAATATGTAGATACACACACACACATATATATATATATATATATGTATGTATACATATATGTATATACATATATATATACATATACATACATATACATACACACATATATATATGTATGTATATGTATATATATGTATATGTATATATATACATATATACATATACATATATATATATACATATACATATATATGTACATATACACACATATCTATATATATGTATATCTATATATATACATATACATACATATACACACATATCTATATATATGTATATCTATACATATACATATACATATACATATACATATACATATACATACACACACACACACACACACACACACACACACACACACACACACACACACACATGTATATATATATATATATATATATATATATATATATATATATATATATATATATATATATATATATATATATATATATATGTATATGTATGTATATAGTTTAAAGGAGTCACAATTTAGGATGTTCATTAACATAGGAGAATGTATTTAATCGAACATTGAAATTTATATAAAAATATTGAAAGCGATGTGTTGACACCTAAATTTGTAGGTGTCAAATTTGAAAGGGAAGTATTTTTTTTATACTAGAAAGCTTAATTATTTTATTAGAAATTATATTCTTATATTTAAAAATTTAAAAATTGAAAATTAATGTTTACCCTTGTCATGCATATGAAATCTTTCATTAGGATAAAGTTCATTATTAGGAAAAAATATACATTCTTTGGAAAATGTCAAATATTATTTAAATAGAAATATTTGATTATTTAATTATTCCCTTTTTAAAAATTATATGGAAAAAAAAATAGTTTTTACAAAAAAGGATGGGGAGAGGGAGTTGAACACTTAACCTCTTGACCCTATCCTCTTTCCTATCCTAACTACCCATTCTACCCTAACCAATTGTTCTATTATATTCCTTAAGAATGGTTGTTAAAAAAGAAAGTTATAGTTACAATATTTTTGTAAATAACAGGTACAATTAATCTTTCTTATAAGTTATTTGAGATAGTGAAACTTTTTTATAGGGTAATATTTGTTCTTTTCAAGAAAATTAAGCTCACCCTAAGAGTGAAAATATTTTAATCATGAAATTATAAGAGGATGTTTTTTTTTTGATTTTTTTTACCTTATGATGATTATTGAAAATATCTCTTGAGGTGAGTTTTATAATTTTAGGGTTACCC
The DNA here is from genome assembly GCA_028749045.1 of Cupressus sempervirens. Lineage (NCBI taxonomy): Eukaryota > Viridiplantae > Streptophyta > Pinopsida > Cupressales > Cupressaceae > Cupressus > Cupressus sempervirens. The sequence goes on along the minus strand of CM053791.1, from coordinate 491,388,237 downwards.
TTTTATATTCTTTTACTTTATAAAGATAAATCTTTAAAATAATATATTGAATAAAGAGTTATTTTATTAATGTAATATATTTACATCTCTTTGTAAAAGGGTAGGTATTTTATTTACTTCTACCCTAACTTTATGAAGAATGAAATACATATGGAATATAGATGATGTCTTTCTTGATATTTAATAAAGTACTTTCAAATTCAATTTAGGGTAATGTTTTTATTTTCAAAATTATGTACTTTTAACCTAAAATTAGGAAGTCAATATTATAAGAATATTTTCCATAGCAATATTTGAAGGTTAAGAATTTTTAATATGATATTTTGATAAAGTGCTTATGTATGGGAGAGAGCTTTTGGAAAAGCTAAATCAAATGTAAGACTCCTATTTATTTACTTTATTAAAGTCTCTCATTAAATTATTTTGTGTGTGTAGGGTGTATTCATTGAAATTATTAACACACTTATCAAGAGAATTAAAAGAGAGATCAAAGAGGCATTGAAGACTTAATTACTCTTTCAAAGGGATGCAACTTTTCAATAGAAATAGCTTTTGGATTAAGTATTTTATTAAAACCTTTAAATTGTAAATAAAGTGTTCAGTTGCATTTTAAGTTTTTGTTAGGAAGCGTCATGATGATCCAAAGCTTGTATGCATCCTTTGAATTTCTATAAGGATACCAAGATCATCAAATTGAGAGAGAACTACCATATACTTTTCATATACATTTTATAGAAGGTCGATTCCGTTGTCTACTTTAGATTTCGTTATCTGTATGCACTAGCAACACATGTATTTGTAGTGAAAGCATTTAAAATTCAATACAAGGATTCATGTGCTCGATTGATCTTTTGGCGATATCATTTCTGTCTCTTTTATTTTGTTTCCTTTGATCAAATTTACAATTTTGCTTTAAAATTATTGTCGAATTGATTAAATTCATTAAATAACTTTGGTGTTTGGAAAATAGTGATATTGTATTAGAAAATCAATTTTTATTGTTGTCCTATTGGGCTTTTCAAGGGAGTTAAATTCAATAAGTCTAAATATTGAAATTTACTTAAGCATTTAACAATTCATACATCATTAAAGTGATAAAAATTTATTTCAAAGGGATTTATTATTTTTCTCTAAGGGTTACATTAAACATTTCAAATGATTGTTAGAAGAATGATAAAGAATCCATTGGTTAAGGCACTATTCTATTGATTATTGATTTTAGTCTTCATGTGATTACAAAAAGAACATACATCCAAGTATCAATAGTCGACAAATTTATTATATATTTATATATTACAAACACAAACATTTATCAACTTTTAAAATCCCTTAAAACACCAAAGTCCCCAAAGTTATTTTCTTTAAAAAACCTTTAGGGTGTTAGGTATAGGCCTACTAGCCTTGGTTCTGTAGAGCCAAAATTGTAGAGGTTCACATTCATTAGAAGCGGAACTTGTCAGTTGGCAAATTGCTATTAGGAGTTCCCATAATTGGATCATCATTTCATAGGAAACTTAATCTTTTAATTTGGGCACCAACACAATGGACTAGAAAGATGGCTCTAGCAGATAATATAAAATCAATCTAGATCATAATTTTCTAAACTAGGAACAATGATCTCAACTTTATATGTGCACATGGATATTTGAAGGGGTCTTAATAGGATGAATCAAAAAGAGATAATCTAAAATTGAACATGTATCAAGATAGACCATAATAAATTAAGTTGTCCTAATAAGATGTCTTAAAATGGGATAACCTAAAATCAAACCTTAATCCATCATAATTATCTAAACTTAGAGATCATGTAGATAGTTCATACATGTGTGCAAAGGGGTCCTAATTTAGGATGTTCATTAACCTAAAGGAGAATCTATAATTGAACATTGAAATCTATATGAAAATATTGAAAGCTATCTTAGAATGATGGCTTAAGGGGAGGTTATCAAAATCTAACATCAAGCCATCACATGTGTCTCTGTACTACAAGTGTTATGGTCTCTAAGTAATATATGCATACATTTAAAGGAGTTCTAGGGACCTAGGGTCATGTTATTTATTATATTTCAATACAATGTTTTAAAGGGGTAGTAAGACCCATGGATAAATAATTCATTTTAAGGGCTTTTAAGTTACACACAATTTATTTATATTTACAGGGTTCTAATTTTGTGAATTTTGTTAATTTAGGGTTATCATTCAAAGTTTTTATTTTAAGTTGTGTAATTTAGGTCAAGTTTTAAAAAAATATCGTGTATACATGTACATTAAATTTTTCAAATTTCCAAGAAAAAAAGTAAGATAAATACACACACACATATACATGCATGTGTATATATATACATGTATATATATCATGTGCTTGTGTATCTATATAGATACACACATGTGTATGTACACATATATTTAAACTACACATGCACATACATGTGTGTGTGTGTGTGTGTGTGGGCATGTATTCAAACATGGGTGTACACATACATACAAATGCATTATCCACATACACATACACATACACATACACATACACATACACATACACATATACATCACACACACACACACACACACACACACACATGTACACATGTGTATGATATATATACATATCTATATGTACACAATGTGTGTGACATACACATGCACATGTGTCCATATATACATGTGTGTATATATGCATGCATGTATATATATATACACACACACACACATATGCATGTATATATACATACATATATGCATGTATATATATCTAACACATTAATTTAAATATATATACATAAAAAAATAATATATGTAAACACATGCATACATAAAAACATGTACTTTAAAAATAAATATACATGTAACATGTACATACATAAAAACAAAATCTTAAACATTACAAATTAGAGTATATATATGCACAAAATACATGCATATATACATATATGTATATATACATATACATATATGTATGCCTATACACATGTATGTACATATACAGTTACATGTATATATATACATATATGTACACACACATATATATGCATATATACATATATACATATATACGTGCATACATACTAATATGTGCATATACACATATCATATATGTGTATATATATATGCATATATATATGTGCACATATCATATATATATATACACATATCATATGTGTATATATATATACACATATCATATATGTGTATATATATATACACATATCATATATGTGTGTATATATATATATATACATACACATGTATGCATATACACATATCATAAATATGTATATACATATATGTATATACATATATGTATATACATATATGTATATATACATAATAACTATATCTATATATGCATAATGCATGTGTATATATAATAAAAATACAAAAAAAATGTAAAATATAACAAAAAACATTAGAGAGAGTCAAAAAATGAAATTTGATATCTAATTTGATGGTTGGTGAGTTAGATGCCACAATTGTCCTTTGTTCCGATCGAAACACTTGACTCCACATGCGAAAATGATTTGTGGAGTCAATGGTGGGGATTTTATTGGAATTACAAATAGCAAAGATAAACTTCTCAGGGGGTGGGGGGTGAATCAATAGTTTAAAATTGGACCCATAAAACTTTCATCACACATCCATCTCATACATTCAATGAATAATATATAAAGAATGTACATCTAAATCATGTAAACACAAATAAGTAATCACTCACATATGACACCAGATATGATTACCCAAAAACCCTCCAAGTGAGAAGGTAAAACTTTGGTGGGGATGACACCCACAAATCTTCACTACTGTAGTAATAAAGTGTATCCAATGAAGGTTGCAATGTTTTGACCATGAAACATGATCTACCCCGTGAAAGGTTTTCCCTGTTAAAGGCTTACAAAGACTGTTAGGTCTCACCACGTTAGAGGATTTCAACACCTTATTAGAAGTGTGCCTGGTTAGAGGACTTTAACTTACAACTGAGTAAGCACCTATTAAAGGATTTCATACAGCTTGTTAGGACTACTTTATGAAGAGATTTTGATTGAAACCACCTGTTAGAATGTCTTAGCATAGATCTTTTGGTTAGCACTTGATTGCTTGATAACATATCACCTCTAAACAATGTGATCCTTCTTGATCAGATGCCTCTTTGCTATATACTTTTCTCTATCCTCTATTCTGCTCTAACTAATTCTACAATGTAGTTTCACTTCATAATTTCTAAACCACTATGAATGCTCTATTAGCACTTGCAAACTATCTTCTCTACTCCTTCAACACTCATAGAAAGTTTAGGGTTTTTCCTCCTTAAGAATACTTTGTTGACTTAGGGTTAGGTATGAATCTATGGATAAGATTCATCCATTTTGCCGCTTAATCCTTCCTATTTTTTGATTGGTTGCATGTAATAACATAGGGAATCCAACTAGATATTCATCCTTATCTCCAAAATATCAAAATTTAATTCTTAAGTTGGCTTAAAAATGGTTTACATAGTTGTTTGTGCCTTTACAAACAAATATGTCAAAACTATCTTACTTGGCATCTGAAGTCTCAGATGCTTGACATATACTAATCTTTCTGCTGTGACTCGACACCTGTATCGCTCAACATCCACTATTTACTCAACTCCTATGCCACTTAGCATATAGTATCTACTTAACACTTGAGTGACTCAGCACATGAGTGGCTTGAAACTCACTATGACTTGGCATGGTCTATTATTTACATGTTGTGCTTGACATGTACTACTAGTTCGGCATGAACTAAGTAAATAACTTAAGTGTGTTGAAACTCACTTGTCAAAACCAATTTGAGATGAAAATTTTTCCCCTTTGACATGAGTGCCAAAAACACTTGAGTATACATTATCATCCTTAACCTTACGAGCATAACATATCTCAACTCAGCTTATATACAAAACTTCAAAATGTCAAAACTTGTAATAACTTGTATACCTCAAAATTTGATAACTCCCCCTGAGTTGATAGGTCTATTTTGTAACAAAAATTCTATACTCCTTCTGAGTAAATATGTCTCTATTGATACACTTTGACTTCATTTGATACTGCTTGTATTTTGATCTTCTTATTTTATTCTCCCCCTTTGCTCTATTTTTCCCAAAAAATATGTCTCCCCATTTTTGTAACTTATGTCAATGAGCTATACACTTATTGTGTGTTTGTCCATAAAATATTTATGGACATCCAATATCATCTTAAGGACTACACCCTATTTGTCACATGCTACATCCAATGACTTGATTTGGATTGCAAGCTTGATAGCAAGGTGGACTAGACCATTTAAGGTACAAAGATTTGGGTCTTTCTTTAGTACAATTTTAGCATAGCCAAGTTCCTTGTGCAAAATTTCCATATGAGGGGTGAGAGATGCCTGGATGTTAGTTAGTTTGGCCCTTATGTTGGCCTCATCTCCTATCAATAAAACTAACTAACTTTGGGTTTGAAGCAATATCCTGAAATGCTTCTCACTCTATATTGGATTCATTGGTAGTTTTGCACTTGATGTAGTAATTTTGCTCTCTAGACTCATAATTTGACTTCTAGTCTCTTGGGTGAAGAGTGACGGATTGCACAACTTAGTGTACAATGAGAATATGTTCTCAAGCACTTTCTTCACATCCTCAACCTTAGTTGCTAGTGCAACTTGTGTTAGTGCTATATCACTAGATATTTTCTTATTAACTTTGTTTTGGAACTTCTTTTCTAACCATTCTAATAACTTAGCATTTGTATCTTGGTCTTCATTTATGACCTTCTCCACTATGTCTTTCAGCTACTCCATTAGTGGTTTGGTCTCATTAGGAGTTGATAGACTAAATGCATCTAAAAAGATGTCTTTAATATCCAGTAGTGCCTATTTCTTCTTGTGATCTCTTCTAAGCATTTCATGATGCTTTTTCCTTTCTAGGGCTCATTGTACTATGCCAATTTTTTCTATGGTTATTGTATCATAGTTATATTTGGGTAGAAAAATTTCTTCATCAAGGCTCACAACTCCATAATTAATTACTTCTTTAGCCTTTAATGAACTTGGTCTCGATACTGAGATCTGCAACGGAGTAGCATCTCTGCTCAGCCTCTGAAGAGTATGACTTGATGGAGTGCTAGATACTGGTAAGGTTACCAGGGCTTGGATGAAAGTTTTCTCTTTCAGTTGTGGTTTCATCTCACTCTCTTTAGGCTCACCCTATTCTATCGTAATGATTTGACTTACACCTTGTCCTTGCATTGTAGATGCAGATAGGTCTATCTAACCTATTCCTTGCTGTTCTATAGTAGCAACATGTGTTTCCATTGTGCTCTTCTCTATAGTATCAATCTTGGCAATTGTATCAACCTTGCTAGATGTATCTTCTAGCATTTGGATCAAAGGTTGTACATTAATGACTGAAGGATGATAGAAGTTGGTTATTGTGGGCCCACCTTTTCCCTTGTAATATTAGTCACTGACTTTTGTAGTTCATCCATACTGACCAAAATAGGATTATCACAAAATTTTCCCTACTATCTAGATTGATCTAATATTTTGTTTAAATTATCTTCAATGAGATGATTGATGTTCTGAGCTGATAGGTCAAAAATATCCTTGATAGTAATTTTTTCAGAAGTATCAGTTGTGCCATGTGGAGGACTAACACTCAACAATTATGTGTCTCGCACACTCAATTCTTTTGGCTATTCTAGCTTAGATGTTGCCTTATCATCTACTTGCATTTATGTTCCTCCCTCAACAATGTTATCTTTGTCATCTTCTTCTTCATCATCCTTGACCTCAATGGGTTTTGGTTCTCCTTTCTTTACTGTAGTCAACCCACATGTCACTTTCCATATCTTTGTGGACGTTTTAACTACATCTTTAATATTATTTTGAAAAATTCTAAAGGCTCTATATTTTGATGTGAACCTAACTGCATACTTCTTTACAACCTTAGCAATTTGTTCCTTAGTTAATTTAGGCATCACTTAGGCTAGTTTGGTCTTGCTAATTTTTTTTTCCAAGGTTTGACAATAATGCCATTTTTTCTTAACTATGTCATATAGACTCTTTGGCATTGAGTTGGTAATTTCTATTGGGGTTGTCTTGAATTTTGCCATCATAGCATATATGGTTTCTTCTACTTGATTTTCTCTACTTTTCCCAAATTATCAAAATCAACATGACTAAATTCTGATAGGTCTACATTATTCTTAACATTTTCACATAAATTTTCAAGATTTGAAAGAGGATTATGATTCACCACCTTAAATTGGCTAATGTCAGTTGAATCTATTTTCTCCTCATTAGAATCTAGTTGTGCAACATGCTTCCTTCTTGGTCTCTTTTTCTCATGACCTCCTTTCTCTACTTGTTTGGTCCTTTCCTTGGCCTTTTATGTAGTTATAAATGTACTGGCTCTTGTAGTAGGTGTAGTGGGCTTGGGATGACTTGGTTTGACAATTTTCTTGGCCCTTTCCATAGGTTGTGCCTTGGCCTTTCTGTTCTTTGGCTTGGTAGGAGTAGGAACTTCCTCAACTTTTTCTCCCTTAGCACCTTTAGTCTCCTCCTCTTCTTGGTTTTCTCCCATACCTTGTATCAAGGCTAGAGGTGCTTGTTCTTGGGTTCCTTCTTCCTCTTCATCCTCTTCTTCTTCTTCTTCCTCTTTGGCACCCTCTCCAAACTTATATTTCAACTTATTCACTATCTTCTCCTTTTTCTTCAAAGTTGAAGTAGTCTTTAGTTCCATGATAATCTTGTATTTTACCATCTCATAATTTCAAAATAGTTTTGCAGTTTTATCTACCTCTTTTGCCAGTAAAATTATTATAGTTGCAGAGGTTTCATCCACATTTATTTCATAACCTAAGGGTCTCAACCATCTTACCCTTGGTGTAGAAGCTTGTATGAATGTATAATCAGCATCCGCCAGAAAATATACATCACATAGTTTTTCTCAACTAAAGATACTAGTATTCTCAATCTTTCCTTCATTGGCTTCTTGAAGTCTTCAAAATAACTTGTCATCAAAGATTCAAAATTCTCTCCTAACTACTTAATATACTCACCAATCTGTATAGATACTGATCTATTTTTTATCCATGCAACTATCCCAAATGAGGGGAATGTGTTTTGCACATAAAAGAATATGTAAATTAATATAGAGCCAAATTTGCATTGTACACTCTTGGTTTTCCTGATTGCTCCAAGGTTTTCCATCAATTGTTGCAATTGTAGCTCTGCTAGATCATATGCATGATCTTTCTTGACAATCTTATATCCAACATCCATAGCTATACATGGCACACTATTAAATCTACTAGATTGATAGAATTTGTGTGATATAACCCTTACAAAAAAGTTTATCAGAGGATCAGTGATTGTGTCTATTGTCATGCCTCTCTTGTCCCATATAGCTTCAGTATTCTTTTTAATTACTTCCTTCAAATAATTTCTTAGTGTCTTAGGCTGATCTAGGGTTAGGTAACCAATAACCCTATGGATTATTTTCATAGTAATTTTGATAGATCCATCTTCCAGCGATAGTGAACCATCATGAATTCAAGGAAGCACTATTATGATCCATTTTGTCTTGAATACATTCAAAAAATCTAGGGTTCATGTTAATCCCTTTCTTTCAACAATTTTAGATTCTTTTTCCAAAAAACCATTATCACAAAGTTTGTTGTATGCTTCCTTAATTTCCATATCCCCAATGCTTCCTATCTTACAGTTTTAGCATTTTCTCACATCTTGTACCATTATCACATTTTGTGGAATCATTGACAATGCACCAAAAGGGTCTTACTTATAAACAATGTCAGGAATAGCTTTGAAAATGGGTTGTTTGACTTCATTATTTACCAACTGAACATTCAAAACTTCATTTCCCTCTGCATTCTTCGAGCTTGATACCTTAATGTGAAACTAGGGTTCAAAAAATTTAAACTGTGTAACTCGGCTCTTAATAAATACCTTATGAAATCTAACGAATTGGTGTGAGATCACTGCTAGAATCTTTTGCAATTGCTTGGAATGGATTTGTAGATCGCTTTCTGCTCTGCTTGCTCTTTCTCAAATTTGAAATGATGTGAAATGAGCTAAAATTGATCAAATACCCTTTGAAAACCCTATAATTAATCCTGAGTGCTTATGAAGCTATAAGCTCAACATCAATCAATTTTAGGCTCACTTGGCATCCATTGACATTTCCATCACTCAGCAACCACTATGAGCTTAACATCAACTAGCCAGTCTGATAGCTTGACATCTTCTAATATTCCATTTGGCACATATAAGAAATTTTTTCATGCTTAGAAACAACATGAAAAACTTAAAGATTTATCTTGATTTTTTATCAACATCTTGCATATTTACTCATGCTAATGTAGTCTTTTCAGTACTAGATTCCTTTTGGAACTGATGTATGATGTAACTTTTAAGTATCAGTCCCACATACCTCTTGATTGCCTAGTTTGATGAGGTGTGTTCACTTGACCCATAAGGTGAAGTGATCCCTTCTCCATTTGATGTGCTACAATCATCTTTCTTTTTCTATGTCTTATTCATCTCATCTATAATGTGTTCAACATTTGTCTTTCCTTTACCTTATCAAATTCACAACTTGGTGCTTTTGACCTAGTTGGATAATATTTACTAATGTGACTAGTCTTTAAAGAGCTAAAACATGTGATTTGGCTCAACCACCTTTGGTAGTTACCATTAAAGTGTGTCCTAATAAAATTCTTAGGAACATGTCCATATTCTTGACAATAATGATGGCTATACCTTGTATTATAATTCTAGTTATAAGAGTTACCATTGTTCCTTACCTTTGCTTACCTATTTGGTGACCACGTGGGTTTGGATTTGCATTCAAAAGCTCTGTGTCCATACTTTTGATAGTTGTAGCAATAAGCTTCAAATCTCTGTGTGTGCATGGTCTTGGTTCTAAATTCATGTGCTTGATGAATTTTCTTTTTGTACTTATGATAGTGAATCATGCTCTTAGGCTTAACATTCTAATTTGTAGTCTTGCTCTTGCACACATTAGCAATATGTTGTTTCTCACCACAACTATGACAAGTAGGTTTGGAGTTCTTACCTTTATTGTTCTTTTCTTTTGCACTTTTGGACGATTCTCCTTCTTCAATGCTTGTGTATCCCAATCCAAATGTATCATTGTTTGATATAGGAGATCTCAATAATTGCTCAAAGCATTTGATGGCTTCATTTAGTTTGTTGAAACTTTTAGTAGATCACTTTTCTCTCTTTAGACCAGTCTGTAATTGCTCATTCTACAACTTCAATGTAGTTATCTCAATGTCCTTGACATTTAACTCATAGTTGGCATTCATCATTTGACTTAGAGTATCCAATTGCATGTTGGAAATCTTGGTTAGCTCTATTGACTTCTTTTCTAGTTTGTTGCTTAGAATTATTTTGTCTTCTTCAATCATGGTTTTGTCTTCCATGGATTTCTTCTGTTCAATCACCTCACATAGTAGTATGGCTTGTGATTCTTGCTCTAACTTTAGATTTCTAATTTCTTTAGCTTGGAATCTATTCTTTTCCATCAGATATTCAATTGCTACATCAAATTCATTGGATTCACCATTGGAAAATAGCTTGGTAGTGTCAATCTCTTTGTATTGTGTGTCATTTTCTGCAATAGTAATTTCTTTCCTTCTCTTCAAGAACTTCTTTAGTTCTTCTATTGCTTCATCCAATTGATATAGAATGAGTTGTATCTCAATTCCATGATTCTCAATAATCTTTCCCAATTTGTAGGCTTCCATTTCAAGATTTTTCCTCAAAGATACAAAGCTTCTTTTTCTAAGAACAAAGCTTTCATACCAATTGTTGGAATTACAAATAGAAAAGGTAAACTTATGGGGGGGGGGGGGGAGGTGGTGGGGGGGGGGGGGGTGTGTAGAATTAGTAGTTTAAACTTGGACCCATAAAATTTTCACTACACATCCATCTCATACATTCAATGAATAATATATAAAGAATGTACATCTAAATCATGTAAACAAAAATAAGTAATCACTCACATATGACACTAGATATGATTATCCAGAAACCCTCCAAGTGAGAAAGTAAAACTGGGATGGGGATGATACCCACAAATCTTCACTATTGCAGTGATAAAGTGTATCCAATGAAGGTTACAATGTTTTGACCATGAAGCATGATTTACCCTATGAAAGGTCTACCGTGTTAAAGGCTTACAAAGACTGTTAGGTCTCACCTTGTTAGAGGATTTCAACACCCTGTTAGAAGTGTGCCTAGTTAGATGACTTTAACTTACAACTAAGTAAGAACCTTATGGATTTTATATAACTTGTTAGGACTACTTTGCTAAGAGGTTTTGACTGAAATCACCTGTTAGAATGTCTCAGCATAGATCTTGTAGTTAGCACTTGATTTCTTCATAATGGATCACCTCTAAACAATGTGTTCTTGATCCTTCTTGATTAGATGTCTCTTTTCTGTATACTTTTCTCTATCCTTTGTTCTACTTTAACTGATTTTGCAATGTAGTTTCACTTCATAACTTCTAATCCACCATGAAGGCTCTGTTTGTGCATGCAAACTATCTTCTCCGCTCCTTCAACACTCATAGAAAGTTTAGGGTTTTTCCTCCTTAAGAAGACTTTGGTAACTTAAGGTTAGGTATGAATCTACGGCTAAGATTCATCCATTTTGCTACTTAATCCTTTCTATTTTTTGATTGGTTTCATGTAATTGCATAGGGAATCCAACTAGAGATTTGTCCTTATCTCCAAAATATCAAAATTCAATTCTTAAGTCAGCTTAAAAATGGTTTACATAGTTTTTTGTACCTTTACAAACAAATATGTCAAAATTGTCTTACTCAGCATTTGAAGTGTTTGATGCTTGGCATATACTAATCTTTCTACTGTGACTCATCACTTTTATTTCTTGACATCCACTGGTTACTTAGCTCCTATGTCACTCAACATATACTATCTCCTCGACACTTGAGTGAATCGACACATGAGTGGCTTGGTACTCACTATGACTCAACATGGTCTATTATTTACATATTGTGCTCATAATGTACTAACAATTTAGCATGAACTAATTAAATGACTTAAGTGTGTTGACACTTGTCAAAACCAATCTGAGATCAATAGATTTTCAAACCCCACTTGTGTCATCATTATTTTGATCAAAACTACTTTACTAGTTTTGATCGAAACTATGACAGTAGTTTTGATCAAAACTATTTAAGTGCTTAGTTTTGATTGAAACTCTTCATTTATTAGTTTTATTGGAAACTTTTCATGTACTTTCTATAGAAATTACCCGACTCAAAATTTAGTGCGAGCACCTTTTTGGAGGAATTTCTTCCTACAAAAAAGTGTAACCCCACTATTGTGGGTTCACCCAAGAAAACCGCTAGCACAAACTAATATTTTTTCTTTTCAAATGAAAAAAATGTGCAAGCAGTATTAATTCCTCCACCCCTCCCCACCCCCCCAAAAATAAAAATAATAAATAAATAAATAATGTAGGACTCTCCAAGATTTTATACATTTGGAGGAGTTTTTTAAAGTTATCCCTATTAGGATTGATATATTACTGCTTAAGGGTGAGATAATTTAATGAGAAAATTAAAAAATAATTTGTAACTATATTTTAAAGAAATCAAACCATTTTGAGGGAACTAAGAGTAGAAGCTTTAAAAGTTGCAATCTCATAGGCATCTTAACTACCTATTATGGGGGAAGTGTATCCTATAGCTATGGAGGTGGTCTTGGATAGAGAAAATTTTTCAAGCCTTAAAAGAGAGATTTGGATCTACATCATAAGGAACTAAGCATGTGTCTTTACCATAGTTTTAGAGAAGTGGTAGTCTATATAATCAGGTACTTTACTTGTAGTTTAAAACATTCTCTCTATACCCATTTCTTTTCAAATTGTTGAGTCATTTACAAAACATAGTAGGTCAGTGAAATTTGTAATTACTTGTAATGATATTTATAACAATCTCCTATAACCTCCTTTTATTGAAAATGATAGGGCTGAATTTGATAGTAATCAATGTGGGGAAGATGAACCTTGGCAAGAGAATTTATCATAAGAAGAATTGAGAATGACATGCCTACTCCTTCATTGCCTACCTATAGCCCTTAGAAAAAATAAAATGGAGAAATTTTAGAGGAACAACTTATAACATCTAATAATTGTTCAACATTTGAACCAAAATCTTCTGCAAATCATCCACCTAATCCTAAGAATAAAAAGGGGAAAACCCTACATTTTCCTCCTCAATAAGATAAAGCTTAAGATATAGAAGATTAAAAAGGTTGAATCGAGGAAGCAAGTAAGAAAGTATTGACACAACCTTGAGGACAAGGGTCTTATAGGAGGGCTAAAATCTCAAAAGAAATACATTTTCATTATTGAAATTATTTGAGAGTGGGAAAATTTATTTAGGGACACAACATCAGATCATGTCAAAGAAATTGAGGAAGTACACATAACATAGAGCTGAAAACATGAATACCAAAAGGACCTTTTTATAGCTAAAAATCTAAAACAAATAGGTCTCTCCAATTTAAGCCCAATGAATGTTTTGCAGAAGAGGCTCCCATAATTTTTTTTGACAAACCATGGGAATAATAAGTTGCATGCACCCCTTGGGAGGATTTAGGAACTAGAAGATAAGCTAAACACAATGATTTCTCTAGTGGCTATTATTGACTAATCTGGCTAAAAGTTGAGATTTGGGATTCAAAATTTGGCTAATAATTCAAGATTCAAGATATCTTGAATTACCACATTTTTGTAAGATTTTTTTATCATATTTAAAATTTCTAGAATAATTATTTAAATTAAATTGATGAGTCATATATTTGCCACAGTTTTTGGTTTATGATTATATTAATTAACCAATAATATATGATAATAATTAGATATTATTGGGTCATGTCACTATTTTTAAGTAACCATAATTGATTTAACTAATTAGCTGATAGCCTACTTCTTTGGGGATCCTTCATTGAGAATTGTCATTTTCAGGCTGAAAAGTGGTTCACGTATTGAAAATTTTTGTCCACAAAATAAATAGATTATGCTATGGGGTTTCTATAGTATGAAGAGGTTGGTTAGCTAGCATGGAGCTTCTTGGAGGGAGCATAACAAATTGCCTTGCTGTGATGCTTCTTATAGAGACCGCCTGACATGCAGAGGAAAGAGGCCACAAAGTTGTGTTTGATACCACCGTTATGAGTAGGGGTAAGGATATAATGAACACCATGATAGGACAATAAATAAATTAATATTCATGCATCAAATCAAAGCTTCTAATTTAAGTGTGGTGATTGACCTGTTAAGAAATTTATGAGTTTTAAAAATTATAGAAAAGAAAAATGAGATAGTAAAATAGAATTAAGACCATTTTAAATTTTTTAAATTTTTAATTTTAATTGATCCATCAAGGAAAAAAATAATAACACTGTAGGCATCCCATCAAAGGATTGATAGATTGCTAGTCTTCCTTCACTAGATTCTTTGTTCTTAGCACCCAATTCTGAAACTAACAGACTATGATGCATTCTTCCCCTCTTGTAAAATTAATCTGTCTCTCTTGTTAATCTCAATTAAGATTTGGATACTTATCTCATTAGGGTTCCCACAACCCATCTCCAATCTCTTCTCTTGGTCTTCTTTTCTGTTTGGATATCTCATTTGTTATCTTGGATTTTCAATGTTATGCTATGTCATTTAGAAATTACATGCAATAGAACATTTGTTTTCAACGCTCCACACTTGCCCTACATTTTAGTTAAAATTCAATTTTCCTATTATTTCTTGGTTTACAGACATTTGCACATTATGGAGGGAAGCATTCTTTTAGGGCATTTTCATAGGATAAGATCATAACTGAAGATTTATGTTGTCATTTCGTTTGTAGTCTCTAAAGTGAGTAAGATCACTCAAGAACTATAAAATAGATCTTCAATTTATTTATTTGTTAATTTAGAAAATTCCTTGATTTATTACAAGAAATATAAAATAGATCTTTGATTTATTTATTTGTTAATTTAGATAATTCCTCGATTTATTAGTTTTATATTTTTGAAGTTTTGTCGATAGTCAAATTGCTCCACCAATGATTAAAATTGTCTGTGTCTTTTCTCAATCATGCCATTGAGTTGCAATCTCTTAAGGTAAAGAAAATCATCTCACTAAAAAAATGAACTCTAGAACTTTGGTGACCACTTTAGTTTAAAAAAAGGCATCAAGAGTCATCAATTTTCACAGCTATTAATCCTATTTCTTTGTTAACAAAGACCAATTTATTAATAATCCCATCTTGGGAGAACACCATAGTGGTTAAATTTTTTTCTATCTTGATCAAATGAGCATGAATGCTCATACTAGAAGAGTAGATTTAAAAAAAAACCTAATAATTTCAGCACAATTTGACATTTAAAGACTATAATCAGATTGACTGTTCCTAATAGATTGACTATTGTATTGAATTTTTTAATTTGCGATTCAATAAAATATATACATGAGGGAAAAAATAGTATAAAATATGATAATACAAAAAAATAAAATTAGATAGCTTGTGGTGTTTTCAGATGAGATCATATGTGGTTAACTTAAAAATGGGATATGATTATTTGTGTGACATTTTCACATGAAGAAACTGGTCTTTTGATGATTGCCAAGAAATTCTTGGTCTATATTGGAAGTTTTTTGATCATTTTCACTATGTACAACTAAAAATGAGGGGACAATAGTTAATGAATTAAAGCTTATTGTGTTCATACAAATAGCCCATAATAGAAGTGCAAATGGGTGTTTGGAAAATCATTCGAGTGTGAAAAACCATTATGAACTAAATAGAAGTGAAGAATGAAGTTGAAAATAAGGATGTGTGTGGTAAGGAGCATGCCATTAATATAACTTTTGCAATTGAAGCTACTTTGGTTGCTATTGATGTTGAGCTACTCATTAGACTTTCCATTTCTTAGGAAACAAATCTAGTGCAAACATTGGTAGCTATCATGATACAAACTTCCTTCAGGTGATACTTGGTTAGTACTAGTAAAGATCTAAGTTGCTTTTCGAGGTTGAAAATATTATCATTTCTAAGATCTGTTGTTGAAATTTGTTCTTGCTTTTGTGAATTCAGGCAAGGCAGGCTTTGTTGAAAACTATTGGTTGCCCCTTGAGCCAAATGCCCACCTACCTATCGAAGGCATTAAACTCAGTAGGTGAGTTCAAATTAAAAATGTGAGGGAAATTTTTTGAGACAAGACAATTAGAGGTGAGTTCAAATTTAGGAAGAAGATTAGGGCTTCCAGCAACATAGGTCTTGATCACTTTGTCCTCTGTAAGTTCATTTTGTTTGTCTTGTTGAAGCAGTGATTGCTCTAGGCATTATTGTATGCAACCATCTTGTGCTATAAGTTTATATTATAAATAGACATTTTAGGTTAATGTATTTTGACTTTTGTTGCAGCCATATGCTCCCATATTTTTAATGCTTGAATCAATTCTTTTGAATAGAAAGAAAGCAACCAAGCATATTAGTTGATCTCCAATTATTTGGCTTATTGTTTCTCTATTCTATCTATTCCACATTGTGTTTAGTATTTGTGCAAAATAGAGTTGCAAGTTCTCTATTCATATCTCTATGTTTTAATGGTGAAAGAAACTAGACTTCAAGTCTATTGCCAAGCCACTTAGTTCCCTTGTTAACTAAGCTTTCTATGCTAAGTCAGTCAATATTTGGTTGTACTGTGCAAACTAAGTTGCAACTATGTCAACCAAGTTCTTCCCATGCTTACCAATCATTTGGTCTTAGTGTTGACTGAGCTCACTCCATCACCATATTAATCAAGCTCACTCAATCCCCTACCTGACTAATTTACCAAGATTGAGCCCATTGTTGTCAAGTTCTCTCCTTTAGAGATCAAGGAACTTGACATTGCCTACCACTCGACTCCTTAAGGTGCCAACAAACTTGGCACTCACTATATCACTAGACTACCAAGAAATTTTCACATGGTATTAGAGCTTTAAGGCCCTATATCCTCATGAGTTTGGGCATTATATTTTGGGTATCTGACATGGCAGGAGATGCAAGAAAGACATGACAACAACCACCATCCTTTAATGGATAGAATTATGAAAATTTGGAAAAGAAAATAAGAACCATTATGGCTGCAAATGATTTGTGGGAGATTGTGGTGAATGGTTTTAATGATGTAACCAACCTAGTGCAATATGCTTCCATTACCAAACCTCATAAGACTTAGCTGAAGGAGTCAAGAAGAAGGGATGCAAAAGCCCTAAGTTTGATTGAGGGAAAAATGATAGAGACTATTTTTCCTAAGATAAAAGCAACTAAATTTTCAAAGGAAGCATGGGATATTCTTGAGAAAATATTTAGAGGAACTAATAAAGTCCAAGTAGTGAAGCTACAAATGATTATAAGGGAGTTTGAGAACCTTTAATGAAGGATAATGAACCTATTGTAGATTTTAGCTCAAGAATCTCTACCTTGGTAAACTAGTTCAAATGAAATGGAGAAGAGTATGAAGAGAAAAGGGTAGTGGAGAAGATATTGAGGAGTCTATATCAAAAATATGACAATCTTATGATGACCATTAAGGAAGCAAAGAACCTCACCACTTTGAAAATGGATGAGTTGATGGGAACTCTTCAAACCCATGAGCACCAGATTAATAGGTCAACTAAAAATTCATAAGAGAAATATTTTGAAGCTTAA
This sequence comes from Cupressus sempervirens, assembly GCA_028749045.1. NCBI lineage: Eukaryota > Viridiplantae > Streptophyta > Pinopsida > Cupressales > Cupressaceae > Cupressus > Cupressus sempervirens. The sequence continues at coordinate 491,370,464 of CM053791.1, read as the reverse complement.
GAAAATTTAAGAGCAAGAGGAGAGGAAGAAATAGCTCTAGTAGAGGCTCAAGAAGTAGAGGTCATGGAATATATGGTAGAGGAATACTAGGGGAGAAATCTCAAGATGAGCAAGCAATCAAGAGGGAGTAAGAAACTCTTAAAACAACTCTAGAGGAGGTAAGAATAACTAAAAATCCAACAAGAGCAATGTAGAATGCTATTGCTGTCATAAATTTGGGCATTATTCAAGTGAATACTGGAAGAAGCAAGGTTATCAGTCAAGATATAATAAAAATATAACTGATGTGAATATGGGAGATGTAAACAATCCCACAACCTTCATCATGTGTAACATTAGTAAAGAAGGAAACCCTGAGGTATGGTACTTGGACATCGATTGTGTTGAGCTATCATTTTGCACGATGCTTAATGGCAGGAATCTTTTCAAACTCCTCTCTTGAAAAGTTGATCTAGGATCAACTCCAAGGTTTCGGGTGATCTTGTGACCTATTAGAATTTTCTTAGTTGAAGATAAATATTTTTTTTCACAAAGACACCTTTGCTGGTTCATACCAATTTTAGATAAGATGATCAATCTGCTTGCCATTTCAAAATTAACCACAAAAAGAGATATAATTTTCTATTTTCTATTTTTAAATGATGCAATCTAATAGTGCAACTATATGAATTCCTAATTTAACCAAGGGTTAGCAAAGAAAATAACAAAGATAAGATAACAAGAGATGAAAGCAAACAACGTGAAAGAGAAATTCCTAATAGACATAAACCATGGTAACAACACATCTACGAGTTAAATCATTGAAAAGATTGAGTAGGAAACCAATGAAAGTAGGAGTAGCACTTCCTCAAATCCACTGATTCAATCATCGATGGAAACTTAGTAAAACTAAAAGATGTTTCACTTCTTATCAAATCACAAGGCCACAAAAAGTGTTCTCATGTGAGATGAGAAGCTATGTAGGACCAATAGGGTGATCTCTTCTCCAACTCTGTACATCAATGAATTTGTCAACATGCAAAAAATACCAAAACTAAAAATGTTGCACGATCAAATCAACACGAAAAAATTATGGGTTCCATTATTATCATCAACAAGAATCCACAAAAATAACACACTCTAACAAGAATAACTACACTCAGATTGACAACACCAAAAGCATATATTATTGCATCAAAATAATGGCCAAAAATACATACTACATTCCTAAATTTATAAGAAATTATCTCCTCAATTTGACATGCAAAAATATGCTTAACTCTAATAAAACAAATCTATTTATGTACAAATTGACTCTCTAAATAGTGTTAAGTAGGACTTGTTAGGATTAAACCATAGACATAAACAAAAATTACATGCAAATATAACCAATAATAGAAAATAATAGATCACATAGAAAAGAACGCAAGGCACCGAGATTTAATGTGGTTCACCCAATCCCTGGGCTATGCCACCAAACAACAAGTCCAATATTTTATGATCCACTGATTACAACCTGATTACAATCCGTAATCCCTTACAGCTCAATACCACCACAAGAACCAATTTCACATCACACCCTTATGAAACAATCCCTAACCCTAAGCCCTTTTATACAAGTATTTTAACCACTTTAAGGTTATAATTAATAATTACATGTCGGCCCAAAATCTTGGTAAAATATGGCCCAATTTTTTTTGGCAAACTCCAAAGAATTTATGAAGTATGTACAGTACTTTCCTGATCAGTCACCACAATCTAAAAATCTCCCACTTGGGGACTAATCAGGCTCCACACTAAACAACAATCTCCCACTTGGAGACTGATCTTGTAGTAATACCGCTACTACATGGGGCTCCCACTGGATCAAACCACCCTTGACTCTACTATTCTTTTATTCATATTCAGTCTAGAAGACCAACCAAAGCTGAAGAGGAGTTCAACTTCTCCCTTGTTACTACCTTTGTCAACATATCTACTAGATTGTCATTGGTATGTATCTTCTCCAACTTTAACTGTCCATCCTCCAAAATTGACCGAATGAAATGGTACCACAACTATATGTTCTTGGTCTTTGAATGTAGAACTGAATTCTTTGCAAGATGAATGACATCTGACTATCTATGAACAAATAATTATCCTTCTGAGGATGTCCCAATTCTTGTAAGAAGAAATAAAGCCATATCATCTCATTGGCTGCCTCTGTAGTAGCTACATACTCTACCTCTATAGTGGATAAAGTATTAACCTTTTGTAACCTAGAAACTTAGCTCATGGCTGCCCCACCAATAGTAAAGATGTAACTTGTAGTACTCCACATGGTATCAATATCCCCTACCAAATCTGAGTCAACATAGCCCTATAAATTAGTAGTAGAGCCCCCAAAGTGTAGACACTTATTGGATGTTCTTCTCAAATATCTAAGAATCCATTTGACTGCATTCCAATGCTCAATTCCTGGATGACTCATATACCTGCTAACAACTCCCACTGCATGTGCAATATCTGGCCTAGTACATAACATAACATACATCAAGCTTCCTATAGCTGAAGCATAGGATACCTTGGACATCTTCTCCTCCTCTTCTTGTGTCTTGGGATACATCTCCTTAGTCAATTTCAAATGGCCAGGTAAATGTGTGCTGACAGCTTTATCATTCTGCATAGAGAAACATTGCAACACCTTCTCAACATAATCAGCCTGAGATATTGTCAATGTTCTATTTTTCCTATCTCTGCAAATCTTCATACCAAGGATTTGTTTTGGTTCCCCCAAATCCTTCATAGCAAATGCATGTGCTAGTTGGATTTTTAGCCCCTTAATGTGATCAATGTTAGACCCAACTACGCGCATATCATCAACATATAAACATAAAATAATGTATCTATCATCATCCAACCTCTTATAGTAGACACAATGATCTGAATGACACCTACTGTAACCATGCTCATGCATAAAACTGTCAAATTTTAGATACTATTGCCGAGGTGCTTGTTTCAAGCCATATAAACTTTTGTTCAATTTGCACACTAAGTTCTCCTTACCTTTGACCGCAAATCCTTGTGGCCGAGCCATATATATCTCTTTATCCAAATCACCATGAAGGAAGGCTATTTTAACATCCAGCTGCTCTAAATGCAAATATTCAGTAGCCACTAGACTTAAAATAGTACAGATGGAAGTCATCTTAACAACAGGAGAAAATATCTCATCAAAATCAATTCTCTTTTTCTGTGCAAATCCTTTTACAACTATCCTGGCTTTAAATCTTTTCTTACCTCCATCCTCTTCTTTTAACCTATAAAACCACTTATTTTGTAAAGCCTTTTTACCTGTAGGCAACTTGCACAAATCCCATGTCTTATTCTTCAGCAAAGAGTCCATTTCATCTTTCATTGCAAACTCCCACTGAATCTTAGTATCCACCTACATAGCTTCATCATAACTTTCAAGTTCACCAGCATCAGTAAGTAAAATGGAATACAAAGAGGGAGAAAATCTCTGTGGAAGCCTAATTTTCCTTGTTGACCATCTAACATTCACTAGTGTGTGTGGTATTTGTTGTTGCAGTTGTTGCACATCATGAGGAATGGCTGAAACATTAGCTTTTGGAGTATCATCTAGCACTACATAATCATATTCTTTCTTTTCATGTTGCTGCAATAGATCTTTGTACAATACTTTCTCATTGAATATGACATCCATGCTTCCTACAATTTTTTGATTATCAAAATTTAAATGCCTAAAACCAAATTCATTAATGCCATATCCAACAAATACACATTTCTTTGACTTAGCTTCTAGCTTGGTTCTATTTTTAGAGTCTATATGAGCAAAAGCTTCACAACCGAAGGTTTTGAGAAAAGAATAACTCACCTTCTTACTAGTCCATGCCTCCTTTGTAATACCACAACCCAAAGGAGTAGAGGGACCTCTATTAATAAAATATACAGTAGTATTGACACCCTGCCCCCACATGTGTAAGGGCAACCTAGCATGCAAACTCATGCTCCTTACACGTTCCATTATAGTCATGTTCATGTGTTCAACCACTCCATTTTTCTATGGAGTCCTGGGAACAATTTTTTGTCTATGAATACCATTAGTGGAGCAATAATATTCAAATTCATGACTACAATACTCACCACCATTACTAGATCTGAGACATTTTAATTCTTTACCAGTCTCATTTTCAAGCAAGCATTTCCATTTCTTAAAAGTTTAAAATACATCAGATTTTAGTCTAAGGAAATAAACCCATACTTTTCTAGTTGCATCAGCAATAAATGTAACATAGTAATGAAAGCCACCAAGGGAAGATACTTGAGCTGGTCCCCATACATTGGTATTCACAAGCTCTAATTTCTCCCTTTTATTTTCCTTCCCAGTCTTTGCAAAACTCACTCTCTTTTGTTTTCCATACACACAACTTTCATAGAAATCCATATTAACACATTTTAGACCTGGTAAAACTTTCTTTGAATGAAGTACTTTCATACCTTTCTCACTCTTGTGCCCAAGTTTGTTGTGCCACAACAGTGTATCAGAATCTACAATAGCTATTTGTTCTCCCCGCTCAACTACAATAATTGTTCCTGAACATTCATTTTTCTTTGAAACAATTAAAGTAGAGGAAACAATATGACCTATACAAAGATATAAGGTGCCTACTTTCACACCTTTTGCTACTACAAGGGAACTTTTTGAAACCTTCCAATTTTTATCATTAAAAGTAACTACACAACCCTTATCACCAAATTGCCTTGCTGAAATTAAATTCTTACTCAGCAGTGGAACATGTCTTACCTCATGTAGTAGCCAATGATTCCCATTCTGTAACTTAATCTTAATTATTCCCTTTCCAACAATCTAATAGGGTTCATTATCCCCAAAATAAACAAGCCCAAAATCCCCTTGGACATAATCAATGAAATAACCTCTATGGGGTGTAGCATGAAATGAAGCACCAAAATCTAAAACTCACGAATCATCAACACTTTTTAAAGATAGAAGTAAAGCATCCTCTTTGGATTTTTTACTTACCACATTTGCCTCATTGTCTCCATCTGATTTATCTCCTTCATTTTTCTTTCAATTCCAACAATCTTTCTTTTTATGCCCTAGTTTTCCACAATACTAGCAGTCATTTGGTCCTCTCAATTGAGATCTCCTCCCTTTTAATTTCCTCTTGATTTCCCATGATTTCTAGAATTACTTCCTCTCTCAGTTGTTTTTCCCTTGCTTTGTGTCTTCAAAGCACTTCCTAATGTAGATCCACCTGAGGTTTTCTTACGAGTTTCCTCACTCAAAATAACACTAATCACATCATCATATTTTAGGGTACTAGATCCAAGAACATAATTACTCATAGCCATTACCAAGCCATTCCAACTTTTAGGCAAAGAACACAAAATCAAGAGAGCCCTAATTTCTTCTTTAAAATTGATACCCACAGAAGATAAATGAATAGTAATAGTATTAAACTCATTTAAATGATCTATAACAAATCCACCTTCTTCCATTTTCATATTAAATAAATGCTTCATGAGGAATACCTTGTTTGAAGCAGAGGGCTTTTCATATAGTGTGACTAGGGTTTTCATCAATTCTTCTATTGTCTTTGCTTTTGTAATATTAAATGCCACCGATGGTGCCAGGCATAATTGAATACTTCCAAGTGCCTTTCTGTCCAAAGGATCCCATTCATCATTTGACATAGATCCCTGATTCTTGGCTTTACCTTCCAATGGCTTCCATAAGTCCTTCTAATATAGATAGTCTTCCATTTGCATCTTCCATAATTGGAAGTTTTGCCCATTAAACCTATCAACCCTTAGCTTACCCTCATCTGCCATTGCTCCCACTCAACCGTAAAACTTTCTTGTAGAGGATAACTAAAAAAAAACTAGGCTCTGATACCACTTGTTAGGATTAAACCACAGATAGAAATAACAATTACATGAAAATATAACCATTAACAGAAAATAATAGATCACACAGAAAAGAACACAAGGCATGAAGATTTAATGTGGTTCACCCAATCCCAGGGCTATGTCCACCAAATAGCAAGTCCAATATTTTATGATCTAGTGATTACAACCTGATTACAATCTGTAATCCGTTATAGCTCAATACCTCCACAAGAACCAATTTCACATCACACCCTTATGAAACAATCCCTAACCCTAAGCCCTTTTATACAAGTATTTTAACTGCTTTAGGGTTATAATTAATAATTACATGTTGGCCCAAAATCTTGATAAAATAGGGCCCAATTTTTTTTCCGATGAACCCTAAAGAATTTATGAAGTATGTACAACACTTTCTTGATTGGTCACTACAATCTAATAGGACTCCACCCTTGTTTATATCAATCAATTGGTGCATGAGCCTTTACATGTATTAAAATAAGAAAGAAGAAGTAGATGAGAAAAAGGAAGCTACAAGAGGATATGGGAGTCACTAAAAGCTTTAAAAATAGAAGCTTGGCCTTCTCTAAACGTTTCTATGAGTTAAACTACTATCGTAATGCATTTTAGGTGCATGGAAAGCTCTAAATTTGGAACTGGAAATTAACTATTAGTACACCTCTGACTTCAAAATTTCTAGCCCACCTTTGGAATAGTGCACCAACATACTAGCACAACTGGGTAGCAGGTTCAAAAAAATCTAAAATTTTTTCAAGTGTCAAAATAGAATTTCTAGCTTTTAGGTTTTCTTCCCCTTTATACTAGAGTGGTGTCTAGATGTTTTCTCTTGAATTTCTCTATAATATCCATCACTTGGGAAGCTTTTGGAAAATCTAAATCCTCATATTTATGCCTAAGTTTTTGCTGACAATTACTGATATCTATTCAAATTTTCACAAAATCATCAAGTCTACCATTAATTTTCAACAATACCTCTTTAGTCTTGAATGCTTTCCTGATATCTTCATTAGACAAAGCATCCTCAAAATTTCTTTAGAAGTGTTCAACTATAGATTGTATTGACTTAAGATTCATCTTTGACCCATATTCAAGAATCCCAATGGAAATGACATCATAATACATCTCTGCATCAAAAATTTTCCCTTGAGACTGGCCCTTTAACTTCTGAATATCTTCATGAAGTCCTTCCATGACCTTACTTTTGGTAGCTATCTTCTCAATCCAATCCTCAAGTTTATCAATCTCATCTATTATATACACTTTTGTGAGTGTATGATACCTTTGACCTTTTGTTGTTTGGAGTGATTGAAGGTCTTTTCCCTAGGTATGTACCTCATCCATAAGCCCAAAATCTTGGTCTACTATAGATACCAAATTCTGTGCACTAGAATGAACATTATATAATAGGTTCAAATTGGCCTGTATTATCTCTACACCCTTCTATTCAAAATTTTTATGCCATTGCTAACATGCTCCCAAAATTTAATAAATTTGAACACTCCCCTTATCTCTCTTTTCTAGTGCCATAGCAAGAGTAACCTCTAGATGATCCAGATCCAATGGACCTATAATTCCACGTAAATATCCTCTTAGTAGCTCATTTTCTTTGTGTATATGTATTAATTCACTTTCATTATCATCAAAATGTCTGAACACCTCCCTAACACCTGTAGTGATCATTACTTTGGCTATATCTACTATGGGCTTTCCTAAGAGGACTTCTGGAATCTAATAGTCCTTAGGAGTTAAATCTTCATTCTCAACATGTGGAGGAGGAATGGCTACGTGAGCAAGTAGGTCTTGATCTCTATTCTTCATTAAGAATGTCAATTATTGCACATCACCCATAGGTAGCTTAGACCTCTTAATGGCTTCTACTAGCACATCCTTAATCTCCTCTTTGTTTAGATTCAACTATCACTTTTTTCGAACCATAATTTCTCCCTTCAACTAGGTTGGTGAAGTGCCCATAGTAGACAAGTAATTGGTTGAAGAGGAAGTTTTCCCAACAAGCCCTTTGCCCTGATCACTCCTTTCTAGAGTTTCTCCTTCTATGAGAGATCTAAATTTGGTTTCATTGCATCTGTTGTATCCAAAGTCTCGCCCTTTGTATCCTGATAAATTTGCTAAGGTTCTTCAAATATCTATCCTTCCTTAGATACTAAATTGGATGGTCTTTTTTTAGGCTCTTCTTCACACACCGCTCTCTCTTGTTTGGTGATAGGAGGGAGGGGAGTGGATGATCCTTTGTCCAAATATGAAAAATATTGAAATGGTGGTGGTGAGGTACCTAGAGATCCTTGTGGTAGAGGTGGCATTTGATTCCAATCCTCTCCCAAAGGTTGGTTCATGGGTGTGTCCCATATTTTTATCACCTACCATTTTAGTCCCTACTAGTATGAAATTAAAATCAAACATTTTGAAGATATCTATTCCTTGCTACTCTTTCTCATCTATCCACTGTTACAACTCATCCTCTAAAATTGTAACCTCAATAGGTTGCTTGGGAATAGATGGAGATGTGATGGTGGAGTTCCTCTTCTTCTCTTCTTGGGTATCCCTTGCCAAGCGTGTCCTTTGAATCAATGAGAGGTTTTCTTCTTCATATTATTCATCTTCATCCTCTTCAGGGATTATTTTTGGGACTAGAGGGATAGGTATAACTTTTCTTTGTATTTGCTGCATCCTAGTCTTTTTGACAATAGGTCTAGTTCTAGATTTCTTAGCAGGTGAAGGAGAGGCTTGTTCCTCTTGTGTAGGTGGTGAAACCTCTTGTGCTTCTTGTTCTAGCACTTGCTCCTATTCTTGTTCTAGCAGAGGCACATGTGGAATATCCTATACTTGAGCTTCCCCTATATTTTGAGGTTCTTGGTTCTCAAGTGCTTGAGCTACCTCTTGGGCTGGAGTCACCTCTTCTTGTTGAGGTTCTTCAACTTCATTCTCTTCTTGCTTGGGAAAAGCTCTTTTCCTCTTATTCTGCCCTTGGTTAACTCTGAAGTATCCAACATCTTTGTCATGCTTATATAACATTTCCATATTGACTGGAGACTGCACATGGAAAGATGGTACTATTACTTTTGCACCTTTATCCTTAACTGGACATGCTATAGCTTGGAAGGTGATTGTCTAAGGAATTGGGTCTAGCTTAATGAGCTTCTTGATTGAGTACTTTGTCAATTTGATTATATGTCTCACCTTGTAATTGATATCTACATTTTCTTCCCTTTCCACGTCTGCATTCATAATTGGTCTATCAAATATCTTATCCTGATTGTACAAAGGATCTAAGACCTCTTGAGTGTCTTGTTGGAAAACATTTAGTGGTATCTTTATCTTCAAGGCACTTCTTGGTAGATATAGAGTCATCCTATAATAATCCCTAATTTGGTTATCATAGTAATCTATTGCATTCATCCAATGATCCCCTACTACATCTTCATGAACAAATTGTTTTCCTACCAAAAGTTAAACTCTACCAATATTGTCAAAAAATGGACAAGAAGAGTTGTAATCTTCCAAGGGATATTGATAGTATTCTACATCAAAAGTCATGATATCTCATTTCCTTTCTACTTTAAATAGACCTACAGTGATGGGCCATATCTAGGTCTTCTTGTGTTGCTTCTTAACTCTGTCATATGCAACTATGAGTTGTCTCACAATCTCTAGTAAAATGAGTCATAATAATGAAAGAGATGAGGGGCAATCCCTGGGTATTTATAAATCCAGGGATATATACACCTTTGGGATGTGTGCACTTGTGTAGGTGCACACCTCCAAAGGGTGCACTTGCACACTTTTGTATCTAGTGCATCTATGCACTTGTGATAAGTGTGCATGTGCAATAGGTGTGCTAGTGTGCACCTTATCCTCTATTTCACCTTTTTGGTCCAAATCTCACAATTTGACAATTGAGTTTTTTAGGAAAGGTTCCAAGCAAGACATAGACTCTAGGTAGAGTCCCAAAATTGACTCAAACCCTGGACTAGGGGTTTAGGAAAGCAATTTTTTTAGTAGGGGGTCCCCATTTCTAAGAGAAATGGGGTGTACATTGTGAAACCACAATAGTTTGCAATAACCAAATGAGTGGTAATGAAAGCTTATTTTCTTTCACTGATAAGAAATTTCATGTCTAAAAGTAAGATGGGAAATAATGGAACCATTCCCATTATGGGCAAAGGATCTATCATGGTCTGCACCAAGCAAGGTAAGAAGTAGGAGATACAAAATCTTTATTTTGCCCCAGGTATGAAGCATAATTTGATGAGTTTTGGACAACTCATTCAAAATGATTACAAGGTGGTGATTTAAAATTACAAGTGTGTCATTCATGAAAAGGATAAGAGTAAGAAGATACTTGTAGCAGTCTAAATGATAAATAACCAAATTTTCTCATTGAGGATAGAGATATATTTCTCTTCTCAAGTCATTGCTACACCTCCCAGGCATGTATGTACAACAATAAATTAGCAATCAACTCTTAGGAGTATGATTGAAGACCCCTCCAAGCTATGGTATCTTAGGTATGGACATCTTGGCTATGCTGGTTTAAATTTATTGTTCAAGAAAAGAATGGTAGATGGTTTGCCAAACATTGTAGACTCATGTAACAAGTGTGAGGCTTGTATTTTGGGTAAGCAACATAGGTTTCCCTTTAATTTTGGGTAGAATTGGTACATTCTAATTTAGTTGGCCCCATGCAAACCACTTCTATTGGGGGGAGTACTTATTTTATGACATTCATAGATGATTTTAGTCGTAGGACATGGATGTATTTTTTCAAATTTTTTTTTGAAGCATTTGATATATTTGTTGAATTTAAAGCCCCGACTAAAAAAGAACGTGGCCACTATGTCAAAGTCGTAAGGTCAGACGGTGGAGGGGAGTATACCTCAAATTTGTTTGTAAATTTTTCTAGGAAGAATGACATCAATAAGAAGCTTACAACTAGTTATATTCCACAACAAAATAGAGTGGCTGAGAGGAAGAATAAGACCATTGTTGAGATGAAAAGAAGCATGATGAAAGAAAAGGGACTCCCAACTAAATATTGGGAAGAGGCTGTAGCAACAACAATATTATTGATAAGCAAGTGTCCTACAATGGCAGTCCATGACAAGATTCCTCTTGAAGCATGGCCAAGACACAGATGGACAGTTGAGCACTTGAGAGTGTTTAGATGTGTAGCATATGCACAAGTGCCAAAGGAACAAAGGAAAAATATGGATAACAAAGGTGTGAAGTGCATCTTCATAGGTTACAACTCAAAATCAAAGGCTTATAGATTGTATGATCCAATCACCAAGAAGATCATCATTTCAAGAGATGTGGAGTTTCTTGAGAATTAGTCGTGGGATGGCTTGGTGGATGAATCTTCAAGCATTTCAAGTAAAGTTCCAACTATTGATGAAGAAGATGAAATTGGTGATTAGAAAAATGAAGAAGTAGTAGATATAAATGACTCTAGAATGAAGAAAAAAGGAAAGAAACCTCAAACATGTAGAGTTTTAGCTCCTAGTAGCTCAAGACAAATCCAAGTTGGTATGCACAATAGTAGCAGCAACAATACTGAAAATTCACATCCCACACTTGCCTCCCTATTGCCAAGAAAGACTAGGAGTCTAAGGGAGATATACCAAGATGAAAGGTATGACAGAGACTATGATGAGAGTGTTAATTTTTCTTTATTTTCTCATATTGATCCAATGTATTTTGAAGAAGCTATGGAAGAGGAGAAGTGGTGTAATGCCATGGATGAGGAAATAGATGCTATAGAGATAAATAAAACATGAGAGTTAACTATTTTTCCTCCAAAGAAATAAGTAATTGGAGTTAAATGGGTTTACAAGAACAAGTGTAATGCTGAAGGAAAAATAAATAGGCATAAGGTAGAATTAGTGGTCAAGGGGTACAAGTAGTAGTATGGCAGAGATTATGATGAGACATATGCCCCGATTGCAAGAATGAAATTGTGTGTGCTCTCATAGAAATTGTAGCCCAACACAAATGGAAGGTATACCAAATGGATGTGAAGCTCACCTTCTTAAATGGTGTATTAAAAGAAGAGGTATATGTGGAGCATCCACCTAGTTATGAAGTTGTAGGTGAGGAACACAAAGTATATAGATTGAAGAGAGCTCTATATGGGATTAAGAAAGATCCATGAACATGGTATAATAGAATTGATTCATACTTTATGAGAAATGGCTTTAGAAAAGAAATGGCATTTTGATTATTTTCTTGTATGTAGACGACTTAATCTTCACTGGAAATGATAATTTCTTAATTGGTGAGTTCAAAGAGGCCATGAATAATGAATTTGAAATGATAGATCTAGCTCTGTTGAAGTACTTTATAGACATAGAAGTTAAAAAAATGTATGATGACACCTTCATCTCTCAAAAAAAAATTCAAATTAGATCTTGGAGAGATTAAAAATGCAAAATAGTAAGGCAACCCCACATCAACAACAGTAGGTCTAAAGTTGAGCAAGGAGGACTACAACAAAAATGTGAATAGAACATTATACAAAAGTATGGTTGAAAGCTTGATGTATTTGACAACTACTTGACTTGACATGATGCAAGTAGTAAGTTTGATTTCCATATTTATGGAAACACCAAAGGATTCCCATTAACAAGAAAGAAAGATGATCCTAAGGTATGTGAATGGTACCAAGGGATTTGGGATTTTGTATACTACTGATAATGATTTTAAGTTGGTTGAATACATTGATAATGATTGGGCTAGAAGCTTAGATCATAGGAAGATTTCTTTTAGCTATATGTTTTATATGGGCTTGGGTGCAATTTTATGGGCATCCAAGAAGCAACCAAGATTTGTTCAATCTATAGAAGAGGGTGAATACATAGCAGCAAATATAACATCATGTCAAGCTATTTGGCTAAGGAGAATCTTGGTAGATTTGAAAAAAAAGAGGATGGAACCAAAATATTTTGTGACAACATTTGCTCAATTGCATTTTCAAAGAATCCAGTCTTCCATGGGAGAAGCAAGTACATTGAGATCAGATATCATTTTATTAGAGAGCTAGTGGAGAATGGAGAAATCAAGATGGAATTTGCAAGTCTGAGCAGCAACTAGCAGGCATATTCACTAAGCCATTGGGCATAGCAACTTATGTGTGCCTAAGAAGAAGTCTTGACATAGTTGATTTGGATCAGGAGTGATCCTAACTTGTTGGCTTGGGACAAAAGGGGAGTGTTGAAAACTATTGATTTCCCCTTGAGCCAAACACCCATCTACCCATCAAAGGCATTAAACTTGGTAGGTGAGTTCAAATTTGAAATGAGAGGGAAAGTTTTTGAGATAAGACAAAAGGGAAGAATTCTCATTCATTCTACAAGCAGAGAAGGACAAAGATTAGTTAAAGAGAGTAGAGCTTTCAAAGGGTAGAAGGAAGGTTCAAGAAATCAATAAGAAGATTAGAGGTTGTAGTGGTACATGCCTTGATCTCTTTGTCCTCTATAAGTTCATTTTGTTTGTCCTATTGAAGTAGTGATTGCTCTAGGCATTATTGTATACAACCATCTTGTGCTTCAAGTTTATATTATAAATAGAAGTTTTAGGTTAATATATTTTGACTCTAGTTGATGCCATATGCTCCTAGATTTTTAATGGTTGAACAATTTTTTTTGAATAGAAAGCAAGTAAGTAGGCATATTAGTCGATCTCCAGTTATTTGGCTTGTCTCCTTTCATCTATTCCATATTGTGTTTAGTATTTGTGCAAAATAGAGTTGCAAGTTCTCTATTCTTATCTCTGTGTTTTAATGGTGGGATAAACTAGACTATAAGTCTATCACCAAGTTACTTGGTTCCCTTGTTAAACAAGATTTCTATGCTAACTCAATCAATATTTGGTTGTGTTATACAAACCAAGCCTCATTTGTGTTAATTGAGTTCTTCTCATGTTTACCAAATCATTTGGTCTTAGTGCTGATTAAGATCACTCAGTCATTGTATTAACCAAGATCACTCAGTCCCTTGCCTGACTGAGCTGATTGAACTCACTCAGATCCTTAGTTAATTGAGTTCACTTGGTCCAGTGTTGATCGAGACTATTGCTTCCGAGATCTCTCCTTTGGAGATAGAGAAACTTGGCATTGCTTGCCACTCTACTACTTAAGGTGTCAAGTAAATTGACACTCATTGTATCACTTGACTACTAAGCAAAATTTTGTGAGAAATTTTCACAGGCTTTATGTATTCTAAAAGGGTTTATGAGGTTTCAGGCCTTGGTAAGGATTTAACATGAGGAAGAAAACAAATGCTACATTAAGATGCATGCAAACTATTGCAAGAGTTTAGTTTGTATGCGAGAATGCCCTATTTTTCTCAATTGATGAAACCCAGTCCACTTTGGGAGAGAAGGAAACCGTAAGCCATTGAAATACATTCATTGGTTAGTTTAGCATTTTAGAACTCTTTTTAAGGAAGATTTTAAGGATACGAGTACGAAAATGATCTTGTTTCAAGGGAAGATCTGGATAATTTTTTTTTTGTTATTTCAATTTTTTTAATTCACTTAATTTGTTAGAATGGAGTCTCATTCAACCTAATACATTTTAGAGGTTCTTTTAAATTATTTATTTTATTTTTATGTATCCAAGTTACTCTAGGCCATGTCATAACATCATGTGTAAATGAAAATCTTCAAATTGGTTTGGTTGTGTGACTGATGCAAATTTGATAGGTTTGTACCTAATGTGTGGATAATTCTTTATTCTATGAACCCTCGAGAAAGAGTTGAGTGATTATTCTGATTGATTTCCATATTTCCAACACACTTAAATTAATTTGTATGTTTCATTAGATACTTTGGCCTTGAGGTAAGTATGACCCAACACATGGTTAACACCTACATTTTTAGCTTCAATAAGATCCTCAAGTTCATCCTTGATATTAGGAATTAGCTTGGGCTGATAGGAAGATGGAGCCTCACCTTTTTCTTTATGGGTAGAGAGTCATCTACAGGGGATATCCTAATAGGAGATCTAACCAAAGGAGAGTGGACTTCTTCCACTTTATTTGAAGCAACCATTATTACTAGAGATTGTGCATGTCTTATTGCAGTCTCTTGGACTAAATATTTATGGTTTAATAATCAACGTAGCCTTGGACCTGCAAGTACAAGTGCTAGTTTAAATGTCCCCATTATGTTCCATTAGGTAAAATAGATCTTTAATTTTTAAAACTTATGGGTACAAAAAATAATTTTATATTATTGATTTCAATCAAAATCAATGATGTACAAGAAATTTTAGCTCCTATGACCTTTGCAAACTATTAGTACATTTTATGTCACATTATCTAATAGTGGAGTGTATACTATATTTTACAATAATGATGATAACTAAAACATTGCAAGGTCTACCCTTAAACCCATAAATTACATCTTCAAGCTTCTCCTTTTCTGCAAGAATATTAGTTTTTTCAATTTTCCCTATAATTTTCCAAAAAATTGTCAAAATTTTCTACAAAATTTAATGATTTAAATTTTTTTCAATAAAAGTAATATATATTTTTAAATATGAGAATAAATTTTCCAATAGAAATTAAGTTTCCTTCCAAAAAATGTAAGATTCACCAAGATTAAATATCATTTTTCAAGCAGATTTAAAAGTTAGAAAAGAAAATGTGATTACAAGGAAAGATCAAGGACTACTAAACACAATAGAGTGTTCATAAAATATAGAATGTTGGAATTGGTTCTATTACCTTTGATGGAAAATATAACATTGACAATGTTTACTATGTGAATGGTCCATATCATAATCTTTTGAGGGTTAGAAAAATGTATTAAAATGGATATAATGTTGTATTTCACAATGATGGTTGGGAGATTGATAATTGTTATTGTAGCTAGGTAAAGGACTAGTAGGCTTTGGTACTAGAGGACATGTGACATCAACTCTGATAATTTGGTGAGGATAAGTTCAACAAGTGCAAGTTGGAGATTTGCCAATATTGATCAAACCAAACAACATTATTTGCAAAGGATGTTAAGAATGAAGAAGGTGAGATAATTGATTAAAAGAAAAGAATAATCATCTATCAGATTGTTGGACCTTGTACACACTAACCTATGTAGTCCAACCAAAACAAGAAGCTTACAAAGTGAGATATTTGATGCTTTTAGTTGATGATTATTCCAAATTAACTTGGGAAGTAGTTTAAAGAGAAAAATTAGAGGTATTAGAAAAAATTAAGACATTTAAGATAAAAGTTGAGATTGAAGTTAACAAAAGAATCTAGGGTTGAAGATTTGATAAAGTAGGAGAGTTCTTGAATTCAATAATTTTTTTGAGAAGCATGACATAAAATATAACTATCTACTACTAGAACACCACAAAAACATGATATCATAGAAAGAATAAACTAGACATGTCAAGAAGTAGCTAGAAAAATGATCAAAGAAGTAGTTTTACCAAAGGTATATTGTAGATACAACTATGCACATAATAATATACACTCTTGATAGAGTAAATTATCAAAGGAGGTATTGAAAGATATCATATGAGCTATGACATGGAAGAGACACTATAGTAAAATACTTCATAATTTTTGGAAGGAAATGCTATATTCAAAGACATGAGAACTGTTGGTGTTCTAAAACTACTAAACAACAAAAATTCAATACCAAATTGATATTACTCACATAACCTAAGGATTAGCCAATTAGTATAAGCAATTACATGTGCAAATCATTTAGACCCAACTTCAACAAAACCAAGGGTGGTTTTCTACTCTTTAGACTCTACAAAAGTAGGGTGGCTATACCCAGGGATAATTCAAGACTGGAAGATACTATATGAGAATTATATTAGTTTCATTCTAATTTCATCTCAAATCCTCAAATACATGCATGCTTTTGACATTTTAAACAAGATACATCCCATATAGTAGATTTGGTCATAAAGTCTTCTATAGATTTGCAGACACTATCAACAATAGTGGCTAGCTAAGGCTAAAGTGTTCCAGGCAAACAAGTATTGACCAACTTTGAAAATCTTTAGGAAATCAAAGTAAACTTGATTTTATCTTTGCATTTGATACCCATTTATGATCTATTTTTCTTCCAGCTGAATCAATTTGACTAGTGCCTAATCCATTAGGGTTTAGAGTCAACTAAAAATCTATAGATCTGATTTGTTGTCTTACAAAAAATATTATTAGCAATTCTTACTAGAATTTATCATTCAAAACATCCTTTCTATTACTATAGTACCCTTATCAAATTCATCAAAGTTTTTACTTAATCCATTGAACTAATAGTAGTGATAAATAGATATACAACCTAAATGGATTGCATTCAATTGCACAAGCTTTTACTCATACAACATCAAGATAACTAAGTAACCAAAAGGAAAAGAAATTCAAAAAGAAATAATATGGGATAGCTCATAATTTGTATTCATTTTATTTGAAAATTGTATACACTTGCAATAAACTTAGAATGACCTTAGAAAGAAACATAGAGATCATTCCTTATTAATGTATTCTCAGAAACATACAGAGAAGATTCATCATAAAACTTGCTCAAATTACTGGACTGAAAATAAGCTAAGTATATGACTAAAAGCATTAGAAATATGACCCTTCTCTAGCCCTGGGATCTCACTTATATATTGTGAGATGCAACAAGCTTTAGGCATAGAGAATTGACATGTATCCTCACAAGAAATATATACAAACACCTATCAAAAAATGACAAAAAAGTGAGTAAAAGAAATTTTTCTAGATCCAACATTCCTTTTGGTGGGTCCCCTTCTAATACATCCTCTGATATTGTTGATTTGGCTGCTATTCTAATTCCTCTATGTATGCGATTGCCAAGCTAGCCAATGATGAAGTTTGTTATGATGATTGCAGGTTAATCTCCACCCATGGGTTTTCACCATCTTCATCCTATATTGTGGTAGTAACTTCTACCTTTCCCTCTTCTTTAGTTGTGTCAGCATCTTGTGGGTCTGGGCTTGCAACTAAAATTGACTGACCATTCTTGTCTTCTTCTTCCTGTTGGCCTTGTGTAATGACAGTGTCAATGATTTGGATCTCATCATCCTACACCTCATCACTATTAATTTCAACTTCCTCAAACTATTCACCAAGAGCAATTTCTGCCATCCACTTGTCAAACAGTGTGTCATCTGGCCAATCAAACTGCAAAATATCTTGTTGCTTCTTGATAACAAACTCTACTTTATTGTCAATATCAATAAATTCTTGTTTCAAAGAATCAAATAATAATTGAACTTTTACCATTTCTTCAGTAGTTGTAGCCCACCATGCATGCCCTTTTTCATTGATAACTTTATTCATTCTGAGACAAAATAAATCACCTAATTGCTTGGTCCATTCATCTTTACTTTTCAATTTATTTTTTCTATCTAGGGCATGAGGGAATAAGCTAAACCTTTGGCTCTTATATTTATCTAAGTATAAAATAATTATTCTCTATAAATGAATTCTCTTTTCGTCAAAATCTAGGAGATCAACAACTATGTCACATGTTCTCTCAATTTGATCATGTGATGACCTTATAATAGAGTAACACAAAATGGTCACCTCTCTCCTCCTCTGTTTCTTTCCCCATTTGTCCATGATAGGCTTTAAAGCCTCATCATTTTTTTTCAATTCATTACATATATTTACCACCCTAGCCAATTGGTCATAGACTAGTGGTCATTCAATTTTCCCCCCAAGTATGTAAGAGCCTTTCTTAATTTATCTTCATATTTCACCTCCAACTCCACATGTAATGCCCACATCTTGCTTTTTTCTTCTTCAAAGTCTTCTGTTGTGTAGTATTCAGGCCTTTGGGGTGTATCTGGTACTTCTATGAGGGTGGTGGATTTGAAAGGTTCAACTGGGGGTGAGGGTATGTTATTCTTGGCCTTGTGGATTTCCCTAATAACTTGTTTTCAAGTTCAATTCTCCTCTTTACATCTTTATTGTAGGCATCCACAACTACCTCATACTTGCTCTGTAACTTAATCATTTCTTTTTCCTCCCTTTCTGTAGTAGGCGAGGTAAATTGAGAATATTCCACATTCATATGGGCTGCTCATACATGCGAAATGTTAGCAACTCTCCTTACAATGATATTCCCTATCAATCTTGAATCATCAAGCTATGATGGAACAGCCCTGGATCCTCTTCTCAGTGACCACATGACAAGAACAGCTTGGTCATTACTAAATGTAGTTCCCAAGAACTCCTTTTTATTTGGATCTTGCAATCCCAAATTATTTGACACAAAATTGAAAATTAATGCATCAACAATGTCCAAATTGGGCAATAATAAAATATTTATAGCTTTTACCATCTATCTCCCCTCTTCAAGGGTTATACTTTGGAACTCTTGAATCATCTGTTCCTTTATTTGATTTTGAATAGAGGCTTCATCCATTTCTAGATGCTCTATTTTTAAATTCTTACATCTTTCTTCAAAGCTATTCATGTTTTCCCTCCAAGAAAATTGGTGGAAAGCCCTAGACCTTACAAAATTATCATCAAACAATTTTTTTTGACTGGCTTGTTCCAAAGAAAGATCCAATTCCTTTCCCCTATAATCTGCTCTAGTCAGCTCAAAACTTGGCACAAGAGGTTCTTGGGGTTCTCCTTCCTTTATTTTTGATTGTGACCAAAACTTCCCCTTGTGATCCCAACTGCTCAATTTTCTCTTCAGTAAATTGTTCTTCTTTAATTCTCAAGGGGGTTTGTGAGGGTGAGTATTCCTCAACATGAGGATCCTCTTCCCTTATTATCTTTCTCCTCTTTAAAGAGGGTTTAGAGGGCCTCTCATCCACAACAATACTAGTAGATGCCTTTATTTGCTTTCCCTTGTCTACAGTGGCCCCTTTATTCTAAATAAGTGTGTACCCTAGCCTTTTCTAGACAATTGATTGACTTGCCCCTATATTGGGAGTAAAACCCAATCTTCTCATTACTTCCCTAGCCTTATCTGGGTAAAATCTAATAAAGAATTATTTCTTTTCATTCATTGTCTCTATTATTTCAGGAAAAGTATTAATAAGTTTCCTTATCTTATCTACATTTGTGACTGTATCATCCAAAGGACTATAATCTATATCAAAATAATGAATGAAATCCAAAATTTTAGAGAAGATTCTCCACTTTTCTTTCCTAGTCTCCTGTTCCTGCAAGGAGTACTCATTCCTTATTATATCTTCTAGGAAATAAAATTCATGCTCAATTTGTCCAAGCTTTATTATATGCCTCAAGGAAAAATTGAAAAATCCCCTAAAATCACAAAAATGAGGGTGAGAAATAGCCATCTTGTAGGGCTCCAAAATTTTGTGCAAAGAGATCCAACCCCCTTTTGTGATTACAAAATGATGGGCTACTATGCAAGTGGGGAAAATTGACCCTGTTGATATTTTTAGCAAAAATGTTTCCTCCATTGCTCCCAACTACCACAAAAAATTAGCTACTCCTACCTTCAAAGGAACCTGGTAGGACAATACATGAGGACTTCCCTTAAAACCATATATTTTGAAAATAGTAGAAATAGAGTATGGGTTGATATCCCCCCAATTATGTGAAACTTTCAAGTTATGGGGGTTATCCATGGGCCTAATGAGACCCATTAATGCCTTGGGAATTTTGGGATTGTCACTCAATAAAAGGCATCTCAATTTGGAAGTGAAATACTTGTCAAATCTGACAAAACTAGCATTCTCTACATCCCAAGTCATATCTGCACTCCATAATTGGACTGGTAGTGCTTCCCCATTCTCTTCTCTATTTAACTTCATTTCTTTACCAAAATATGAAGCTCCTTTAAACAAAAACATATGCATCAACAATGAATAATGACCAAAGGTCTTTTCTACCTTGCTCTTGGCAATCCCAATTAATCCATTGTGAATTTCCTCAGCCAAATACGATGCAAAATAAAAAATGATGTCCACACCAAAAGATGAGATCTAAACAACCATAGACATAAAATCTATAGGCATAAATTCTTCTTCATCTCTCCCAAAAACTCTACACAGTGTCCTATATATCTCTATAGCCCTGGAATTGAAAAATTCCCTTTTGAAAGGTTCCCTGGAGGTTGCTATTTTTGCTAGTAGGGTTCCAATTTTACCTATATGTGCCTTCAATGCACCTTTCCTGATGGAATCTCTCTTTGATTTGGATTCCTTTTCTAATCCTTCCAAATCAATGGGCACATAGTAATTAGTGATAGGCCCTAAACCAAAAACTTCCCATACTCATCTAGGTTAATTGTAATTAGGACCTAGCCATCTGTTCTTCTCACAACCCTAATTGGTTGTTCATAATTTTTGGCCATAGCTTCAAGAAGATCATAATCCATGAAAACACTAGGAACCACCATTTTTTCTAGCTCAAAATTCCAGATATTGGCATGTGGGGCAAAAAGGTTCCTCTCTGAAAACCATTTTTAAAACAATTCTAAATTAGTTTGAGAGATACTGGCATCACAGACCCAATTACCCTTGTCATATAATCCATTTGCTATTTTCAACCTACGATTTAATGTGCTGAGCTTTTTTACTTGCACAGTTTTAGTAGTGGAATTAGGAAGCAACTCAAGTAAATCATCATGGACATTCCTGTCCAAGTAGTTCTCTTGACCAAAAAATCCCTTCTTTGGAGGCATTTTGAATAGTAATTTTCCGAATTAAGAAACTATAGAGGTTATAGTGTAAATACTTACTTAATGCTTTGCTTATTTTTCTCTATAACTCTGCAATATCTTTGTGAACATAGGAAATTAGTGTCACATTCTTGTTTATCTCACAAGCTTCTCAGCAATGGATTCTACTCAATTAAAAGATTGAAATCTCTATTAGCATGGGATGAGACTGAGAAAATCTTTTCTAATACTCTATTTTATTTTGCACGTGAAGCTTTCAAGCTTCATAAATGCACAAAGTGGCACCACCTTCTATGTTCAAATTTACACTGTATATTTTCAAAAAATCCTACAATCTAGGGATGCAGGCAAAAATGACTCATGTTCAACTTGACATGTTGGAAGTCAACCCAATGAAATTTATCCATGTGTGTAATTCCTTCCTT
Source organism: Cupressus sempervirens (assembly GCA_028749045.1). Taxonomy (NCBI): domain Eukaryota; kingdom Viridiplantae; phylum Streptophyta; class Pinopsida; order Cupressales; family Cupressaceae; genus Cupressus; species Cupressus sempervirens. Next base: position 491,348,457 of record CM053791.1, on the reverse strand, counting down.
ATTGGCATTTCAGACTAGACCCATTGACGACCAAGGACACATTTCATCTAGTCGCTACCTCGCTATACATATCTTTCAAGCATCTTGCTATAGCAAAGTAGTGACAACCATTTATCCTACTTGATCATGTGGAAAAAATTTGATACAACTCGTAAGAAAATGTGGTGGGTCCCTCATTCACTACCTCACTATACATAAACTTCGTGCAACTCCTTATAGTGAGATATCGATGGCCATAGATTTGAACTTGATCTGATGGCATGGAAACTGCATGCACTTCTTAAGATGTGGTGGGTCCCATATTCACTATTTCACATAGAGTAAACAGTGCACATCTTTCTATAATGAGATAGCAAGAATCATTGATCCCATCTTGATCTGATGATCAGAATAACTCATGTGTTTTATGATTGGGGTGTGGGTCTAGGATATTGATGACATGATAAATCTTGCACCATTGGCATAAAAAAACCATACTTTAGTCCTAGTCACCTTGCCACATTTTCTTAGGGTCCCATCACATTTCATTTCATGACTATTTCACTAACAGTGAGATGCTTAAATTTTTTGATAGCAAAGTAGTGAGCTCTAGTGTCCTAACAAAAACTCAACACCGATAGAATAAAGGCAAGTCAAGTCACTGTCACTCTTATTAAATGCTTTTAACAATAACAGTTATTATGCACCATGCCACTTGGAAAATTTGATGATCATCAAGAAGTTTGGAGGGCATCGTGAAATACATTTCCCAGCTATTTGCTATGTCACTAACAGTGAGATCCTTAATTTTTTTGATAGTAAAGTAGCGAATCATTAGAAAAATTATTATTCCGACAATTTCTTCTGCCCACCTTTTACTAGGTTCTTTACCTACTCTGAAAACTCTAACAAAAAGCACATGATTGAAACCTTGGCCACAACATATTTCCTAACTACCACATCTCCATTTTACAGCAATTTTTTTTAGTTTTGTGGCATTCACTACCTCACTATACATAAGAAGCATGCAACTCACCATAGCAAAATAGCAATTGCCGTAGATCTCATCAGAATCAGATGGTGAGAGACATAAGGGAACAAAACCACTCGCGGGAATGAAAAATTTAAAAGGAAAATAGAATATTCACAAAAGTTCAAAAAGATTTTGTGCCCAAGACTTTTAAAATGAATGAGACATAGGGTTTAACAGGATTTTTTCAAAGGCAAACAAAGTCTGGAAGACTAAACAAGAAACCCTATTCACCAACGATGGATTCAATCTAATTTTTTGTACCTAGGCTAGGGAAATTTCATCATGCAAAAAATTAGACCAAAAACAACAATATTGAAAAATTTAACAATAGCAATGACAAAGGCATACTTTTGGGGTACTCTTCAAGAAGGAAAACATATTGGTGTTACAACAAGAGACATAATAGGATAGTTGAAAATGTGAATGTGTAAGTTGGTGAAGATATTAAAAGAAATATTGATAGACATATTGAATATGAATCAGAGATGAAAAAAGAAGAAGAGACAAAGGAGGCTCATATGTATAGAGAAATCACTCAAAAAATTGGATTATTGGAAATAAGAATTGCAATAAGGAAATGATGATCAATGGAAGATCACCAAATTTTGCATATGCTAGAATACCAAACTCTCAACAAAGTGAAACCCATTAACACAACCTAAAGAGTAAGGGTGCTAATTCATGATCCCCACAATGTGGGGTTTTGTGATTCCTTATGAAAGGGATGATAATGAAATGTTAATATGATATGTAAATTTTGTTGAAGAAGGATCACTTCAAATGTATGTGTTTTCCAAGTGGACACACACACACACACACACACACACACACACACACACACACACACACACACACACACACACACACACACACACACACACACACACACACACACACACACACACACACACACACACACATATACATATATGACTCATCTAATAATTATTTATCATTGGTAATAATATTTAATTGGTAAACATAATTATTGAGAACAAATTAATCTCTTAATCAAACTAATCTGGCTAAAGCTACAACATTAACACTCACTCTTAGCTAGGGAGGGTTAAGATGAACACATTGTACCCTCAGATAATGAGAGAGAAATACAACCTCAATATGATATTTTTAATTAAATAAAATAACCTAATTTAGATGCTACCTTATAGTATCATCAAGTATGAAATATCAATCATATGATATTCATCATACTTTATTTTATGTGGTATGTCCATTGACATCAAGTCTCATGATGCCAACTAAGGAAAATATTAGCTCATGGTGTCTCCAATACTATGTCTAATAGTATACACCATGCCATATCTTTGTGCAATAACTTCAAGAATATCTATGAAATATGTACTGTCATGATCCCCCCAGACATCACTTAAATGATATCCATCATGACAACATGTTAACCTATTGTCAAGATTATCACCTTATATCATAGCCATAGTAAAAACATCAATGAAAGATTGTCACCTCTCATTTTGTTTCTATAGAATCATGTACTAACTCTCACAATATCCACCACAAACCATATCAAAGGGTGGATCCAACATGGATGTTCGTAGAGGATAGAACAAGGAATTTTACCTCAAGAATCTCTCTGACAAAGAAGAAAGCAAAATTTCACCTCGAATTGCTCCCTCACAAAGAATAAGTCACTAAGAAAATAGATCAATTTGTTGACCTTTTTGTCCAAGATTGCTTATGGTAAACTACCAAGATCCCTTTGAATTTGATATCAATATTTTGACCTCCTAACAACAAGTTGTGTCATGCTCCTTGGTTCAACAAGTATCCATCTATCTAAGAATGTTATAGTCTAGATATTCGTATAAAGGCATTCTAGCCTACAGACATGGAACTTCATCCCATGAATCATAGTCCTCTTATTTCTACAATTTCCCAATTAATCAAGAAACCAAATTGACATGGTCTACCCCCTTAAAACTAATATGATCAAGATCATTGGCATCCATTTTAATAAAATCCTCTAGTTGCTCCCTCTATTATGTAAGGATACTCCCCTCACATAATCTTGCATAAATGACTTGGTAGTATTTATAATGCACCATTCTTCTTCTTCTATAAAATATTTTCTCAACAACTAAGAAAATAAATGAGAACATAACAAAGAAAATGACTCTTATAGTACATACAAATATACATATAGGAAACCAATTGCAAGAAAAAGAAAGAAGCTAAAAAGAACACTCATCTGAATATTTTGGAGCAAATGCTTGTCAACATGTTTCCTAATGAAAACTAATACAATGAAAGTCCATATATGCTGTGGAAGAGTCACATATGTTACAAGTCTTGAATTAGTACAAACATTTTCCAAAACATACAAGTGTCAATGTATTAGGGAAAGAAGGACTACAAGTGTGTCCCTTGGTCCCTTCTTATGGAAATATAAGACCAATCCTTACTTCAAGCTATGAGAATAGCCTTTGACATCAAAAAATCCCATACTACAAATTTTTCTTAATCTTTGAAGGAGGACACTGTCGATATCATATTGGTTTCGACAATTGAGTGTCAACACACTTAAGTCATTTACTTAGTTCATGCCTAAATAGTAATGCATGGCAAGTATAATATGTAAATACAAGACCATGCCAAGTTGCAATGAGTGCGGAGTCACTCAAGTGTCAAGTAGATAGATCATGTTGAGTAATTCAAGTGTTGAGTGAATAGCAGATGCTGAGTAGTTAAGGTGTCGAGCCAGAAGTAGAATTACAATGTATGCTGAGTGCCAAAGAATGGACATATTTGTTTGTTATGGAACAAACAACTATGTAAACCATTTTTCAACCAAAAAAAGGTTATATTTCAATTCTTTAGAGATAAGGACAAATCCACATGCAGATTCCCTATGTAATTACATGCAACCAATCAGAAAATGGGAAGGTTTAAGTGGCAAAATGGGTGAATCTCAATTGTAGATTCATACCTAACCCTAAGCCACCTCAATCTTCTTAAGAAGGACAAATACCTAAACTTTTAATGAGAGATAAGAGAGTAGAGATCATTGTGAAGGGGTGAATGTTCAAATTGAAGGTACAAACAAGACAATTTGTAGAGCATTCAAGGTGACTTAGCAGTGAGAGTGAATTACAGAATCAATTAAGTGAAAAATAGAGGATAGAGGATACAACATTGTTACATCAAATTGTGAAGGATTAATCAGAGACTGAATAGAGCTGATATGTTATTAGGCAAGCAAGTACCAACCACAAGATCTATGCTGAGACATTTTGATAGGTGATTTTAGTTAAATCTCCTAGGAAGAGTGGTCCTAACAGGCCTTACCAAATCCTTTAATAGGGTGGCATTCCAAGTGAGTGATTAGAAGTCCTTTAACTAGGCACACTTCTAACAAGGTGTTGAAATTCTCTAACAAGGTAGGACTTAACTACCTTTGTAAGCCTTTAATAGGGAAATAATTTCATAGGGTAGACCATGATTCATGGTCAAACCATTGTAAGCTTAATTGGCTACACTTTATTGCTACAGTAGTGAAGATTTGTGGGTATCATCCCTACCCTAGTTTTACCTTCTCATTTGGAGGGTTTCTGGGTAATCATATCTAGTGTCAAGTGTGTGTGTTTAATTGCTTACATGTTTTAGATGCATCTACTTTACATGTTATTTTAGTATATTAATACATGTGATGTAGGAATGGTGAAAGTTTTATGGGTCCAAGTTTAAACTCCTAATTCACCCCCCCCCCCCCCCCCCCCCCCCCTCAGAAGTTTACCTTTCCCACTTGTAATTCTAATAGACATGTCCCATGCTACTTTAATTGAAATCATGTTGGATATAGTCTATCCACCCACTCCACAAATGATTAGTCTTTAAGTTCTATTAGTATTAATTAATGATTGTCTCATTACCTACCAATATTAAGACTTTTTGTGTCACCTATGACAACTTTGATTGTTTTGAAATATTTATTTTTTGGTTGTCTCATGAGCCTTTTGTGTGCCCACTTACCAAGTTTGATGGTTTGCAACTCCAATAGACATAGCATTTAATACAAGTAGGTGAGTACAAATTTTTAAAATGAGGGGAAAAATTTGTGAGCAAGAAAAGACAAAAGGGGGGCCTGTTCCTTCATTTTATAAGGTAGATCCCAAACATTTTGAAAGTGAAGTTTTGTCCTGTATGAGCAGTAATTGCTCTAGGTTTATTGTATGTAGCCATATGTTTCTGTAAGTTTGTTTTAAGTATTTATATAATTTTGTTCTTCTAGGGTTTATAGTTCATTATCTAAATTTGTATTAGTTTGATTTAGTTAATAGAAAGAAAGCTAGCATACTTGTAAATCTATATTTTTTTGTGTTTTTGATCTTGTCTCCATTCATATATTTTGTTGTGCATGTTAGTAGTTTTGGAAAAATGAAGGAGAAACCAATAAGTTTGTTTACTCATTTTCTAGAACATTGCTAATTCTCCCTGCATTACTCAACTTACATTTGAGATGATTAACTCAACTTCCATTGACCAAGAAGCTCGGTCTCTATTTCTACCGAGCTCCTTGTCTATCGAGCTCTCTTTGGTGATCAAGAAACTTGGTCCCTATTGGTGTCAAGAACCTCAACACTATTCTATCTCAGCTCCTTACCTTGCTAAGTAGCTCAACTATTTCAACAAGTTTTGTGATTTTTTTTGAATTTTTACATGGTATTAGAGACATTAGGCCTCACATCCTCATGAGTTTGGGATTTTTTTCTAAGTGCTGAAGTTTTTTGTGTAGGAGACATGGCTAGAGATGTAGGAAAAAATTTGCAACAACCACTGTCTTTTAATGAAAAAAACTATGACACTTGGGAAAGAAGATGAGAACATTATAGTTGTAAATGACTTGTAGGAGTTTGTGGTAAATGGGTTCAATGATGTAACTGACCCAACACAACGTGCTGCCCTCACCAGCCATCAAAAGACTTAGCTGAAGGAGTCAAGAAGTAGGAATGCAAAAGCTTTAAGCTTGATTGAGGTAGCCGTGACAAAAATAAATTTTCCTAAGATAAAAGAAACTAATTATTCAAAGAAAGCATGTGCTATCCTTGAGAGCAATTTCAAAGGGACTGATAAAATCCATGTAGTGAAGCTATAGATGATTAAAAGGGAGTTTGAGAACCTTCAAATGAAGGATACTAATTCTATTGTACACTTTAGCTCAAGAATATTTGGTTTGATAAACTAATTGAAATAAAATGGAGATAATTATGAGGAGAAAAGAATAATTGAAAATATATTGAGAAGTTTTCCTCCAAAGTATGATAATCCTATGATGAAAATTGAAGAGACAAAGGATGTTACTACTTTGACAATGAATGAGTTGATGGGTACACTTCAAATCCATGAGAACTAGAATAATAGATTAGCAACATCTTATCAAGAGAAAGATTTCAAAACTTAGTCCAATATAAGAGCTAGGGAGACATGAAGAAATGGCTCCGCTGGAGGCTCTAGAGGTAGAGGTCATGGAAACTCTAGACAAAGGAATACTGGAGGAGAAAGCTAAGGACAAGCAGGTAATCAAGAGGTAGCAAGAAACTCTCAAAATAAATCTAGCGGAGGTAAGAAGAACTAAAATTCTAACAAGAGTAATGTATAATGTTACTATTTCCATAAATTTGGTCATTATGCAAGTGAATGGAAAAAGCAAGGTGATTAGTCAAGCCAGAGTGCAAATGTGGCTGATGTTAATGTGGGTGAAGTAGACAATCACACAACCTTCATCATGTGCAAAATTGGTGAAGAAGGAAAATCTAAGGTATATTTAGACAACAGTTGTAGAAACCACATGAGTGGTAATGAAAGTCTATTTTCATTTATTGATAAGAATTTCAAATTTGAAATCAAAATTGGAAACAATGACACCATTCCTATTGTGGGCAAATGATTTATAATGGTTCACATTAAGCAAGGTGAGAAGAGAGAAATCCAAAATGTTTATTTTCCCCAGGCATGAAGTATAATTTGATGAGTGTTGGATAACTCATTAAAAATGGTTACAATACACTAATGGAAAATGACAAGTGTGTCATTCATGAGAAAGTTGAGAGTAAGAAGATTCTAGCAGCAATCCAAATGACAAGGAACCAGATGTTCCCCTTGAGGATAGAAACTTTTTTCTCTTCTTAAATTATCGCTCCACCTCCCAAGCATGCATGTATAATATTACATCAACAAGAAGCTCAAAAAAGTGTGATTGAAGACCCCTCCAAGCTAGGCATCTCAAGTATGGTCATCTTGGTTTTTCTAGTTTAAAAATTAATATCCAAGAAAAGAATGATAGATGGTTTGCTTAATATTGTAGAATCACGTGACAAGTGTGAGCTTTGCATTTTGGGAAAGCAACATAGGCTTTCTTTTAATTCCAATAATCTAGAAGCATGAGGGCACCATTATAGCTGGTGCATTCTAATTTAGTTGCTCCTATGAAAATCACTTCTATTGGGGGGATTACTTATTTTATGACATTCATAGATGATTTTAGTCATAGGACATGGGTGTATTTTATGAAAAAAAAATTGAAGCATTTGAGAAATTTGTTGAATTTAAAGCCTAGACTGAAAAGGAATTTGGACATTATGTAAAAGTCCTAAGCTCAAATAGAGGGGGGGAGTATTTTTCCAATTATTTTGTAAATTTTTGGAGGAAAAATGACATCAAGAAGGACCTTACAACTAAATATACTATGAAACAAAATGGAGTGATTGAAAGGAAGAATATAACCATTGTTGAGATGAAAAGGAGCATGATGAAAGAAAATGGACTTCCAACTAAATATTGGGGAGAGGTTGTAGCAATAGCAGTATACTTGATAAACAAGTGTCCAATGAAGGAAACCTATGACAAGATTCCTCTTGAGGAAAGGGAAATACATAAATGGAAAATTAAGCACTTGAGAGTGTTTGGGTGTGTAGCATATGCACACGTGCCAAATAAGAAAAGACAAAATTTGGATGACAAGGGTGTGAAGTGCATCTTCACAGGTTATAGTTTAGAATCAAAGGCCTATAGATTGTATAATCCAATCAACAAGAAGATCATCATTTCAAGAGATGTGGAATTTTTTGAAAATAAGTCATGGGATGACATGGTGGATGAATCTTCAAGCACTTCAAGTAATGTGCTAACTATTGATGAAGATGATGAAGTTGGTGATCAACAAAGTGAAGGAGCAGTAGATGTAGATAGCTCTAGATAGAGGCAAAAAGACAAGAAACCTCAAACATGAAGAGAATCATAAATTCTAGTAGTTCTAGACAGCTCCAAATTGGTGTGCAAAATAGTAGCAACAAAAATACTAAAAATTATGATCCCACTCTCACCTCCTTATTACCAAGAAAGACTAAGAGTCTAAGGGAGATATACCAAGATGAAAGGTATGATGAAGACTATGATGAGAGTGTTAATTTTGAATTATTTTCTCATAGTGATCCAATCTATTTTGAATAATCCATGAAAGAAAATAAATGGTGTAATGCCATGGATGATGAAATAGATGCTATAGAGAGAAATGAAACATGGAAGTTGACTATTTTTCCTCCCAAGAAACAAGTAATTGGAGCTAAATGGGTATATAAGATCAAGTTCAATACTAAAGGAAAGATAGACAGGCATAAGGCACAATTAGTGGTCAAGGGGTATAAACAACAATATGATAGAGATTGTGATGAGACATATGCCCTAGTTGCAAGAATGAAAATCATGCGTGCTATCATATTAATTGTTGCGCAACAAAAATGGAAGGTATTTCAAATGGATGTGAAGTCCATCTTCTTGATTGGAGTGTTGATAGAAGAGGTGTATGTGGAGCAACCACTTGTTTATGAAGTTGCATGTGAGGAACATAAGGTGTATAGGCTGAAGAGAGCTCTTTATGGGCTCAAGCAAGCTCCATGGGAATGGTATAGTAGGATTGGCTCATATTTGATGAGCAATGAATTTAGAAAAAGTGATGGTGAGCCAACTCTCTACATTAAGGTAGAAAATGGTAAGGTTTTGATTGTTATCTTGTATGTAGATGACTTAATTTTCATTGGAAATTATAATTTCCTAATTGGTAAGTTCAAAGAGGCCATGAAGAATGAATTTGAGATTTCAAATTTGGGTCTCTTAAAATACTTTTTAGACATAGAAGTAAAAAAAATGTATGATGTCATCTTTATCTTTGTAAATTAGGTCTTGGAGAGATTCAAAATGTAAAATAGTAAGGCAAACCCAACACCAAAATTGTAGATCTAAAGTTGAGCAAGGAAGATTGCAGCAACAATGTGAATCTAACATTGTATAAAAGTATGGTTGGAAGCTTGATGTATTTGATAGCAACTTAGCTTGATATGATGCATGAAGTAAGTTTGATTTCCATATTCCTAAAAGCTCTAAAGGATTCCCATTGGTGAGTGGGAAAGAGGATCTTGAGGTGTTTGAATGGTACGAAGGGATTTGACATTTTGTATACTAATGATAATGAATTTAGGCTAATATTTTACATTGATAGTGATTGGGTTGGAAGTCTAGATGATAGGAAGAGTACTTTCGATTATATATTTCATATGGGCTTAGGTGCAATTTCATGGGCATCCAAGAAGCAACCAATTGTTGTTCAATCTACAACAGAGGCTGAATACATAAAAGAAAATGCAACAACATGTCAAGCTATTTGGATAAGTAAAATATTGGTAGATTTGAATGAAAATAAAGATAATGGAACCACAATCTTTTGTGACAACATTTATTGAATTGCATTGACAAAGAATCTAGTCTTCCATGGGAGAAGCAAGCACATTAGATCAAATATCATTTCATTAGAGAACTAGTCGAAAATAGAGAAATCAAAATGGAATAACATTTAATATAGGTAGGTTAGTTCAAATTCTGAAAATGAGGGGGAAAATCTATGAGTAGGAAAAGACAAAAGGGGGGAATGTTGCTTCATTATATAAGTCAAATCTCAGATATTTTGAAAGAAAGAAGTGTTCAACTGAACAACAAAAGTAGAAAGCTCTATCTAACTCAATAGAAGCACATGTGGATGACTTTCTGAGGTTTTTGTGAAAGTGAAGTTTTTTCCTATATGAGTAGTGATTGCTCCAGGTTTATTGAATGCATCCATAAGTTGCTATAAGTTTATTTTAAGTGCATACATAATTTTTGTTCTTCTAGTGTTTGTAGTTCATTGTCCAAATTTGCATCAGTTTGATTCAGTTAATAGAAAGCAAGCAAGCATACTTGCAAATCTCCATTCTATTGTGTTTTTGGTCTTGTCTCCATTCATATAGTTTGCTATGCATGTTAGTAGTTTTGGAAAAATGAAAGAGAAATCAATAAGTTTGTTTATGCATTTTACAAAATGTTTTTGATTCTCCCCACATTACTTGACTTGTGTTTGAGCCAAGTAACTCAGCTTCCATTGACCAAGAAGCTTGGTCTCTACTTCTACCGAGCTCCCTTTGGTGACTGAGAAAATTGGTCCCTATTGGTGCCAAGAACCTCGATACTATTATGTCTCAACTCCTTACCTTGCCAAGTAGCTCAGCTATTTCAACAAGTTTTCTATTTTTTTTAAATTTTTATATAGATTGTTGGTGGTCAAAGCTGATAATTGATGACTCTTTTATATCTTCCCATGCTTAGTAATCTATGAACTAATCTTTATGAAGTCAACCAAATATGATCTCCATGATAGGTTTTCTACAATTTCCCAAGCATATTAATCTCCTGTCAACCATATGCAACACAAGACAAATTCTTCATTCCACGTAAAATATGGGAGTCGGTCATTCATTGGGTAGTTAAATATTTTCTTATCTGCATTGACCATTTATTGATGCCATGGCCATTGTTTGATACTAGGATGATTAAAATACCTATCTAATATGTTATTCATAATATAATCTTGATTCTATCCCACATCTAGTTGTAGATATATCTTCTTCTGTGATGTGATTTGAGTAGCTTATTTGATGTAGATAATCACATTAAGGAAAGATTGGATTATACACTTGTATTTAAGGTTGGTTGCCCTTAAACATCAAACATTAAGAGAAGAATTAAAATTGGAAAAAAAAATCAACTTTGATTATTTAACACTTTTGATCTAGAAATTAAGCTTAGTGTGTGATGTTTAGACCCTTTAGTATTTAAGTGATTAAGTAGAATCTTCAATCTTGAAGTATTGCTAATCTTTTCTAGGTTTTGACACCTCCAAACCTGTGTTCATGTTTCATTTCATACAACTAAAAGTCTATCATTATTTTAAATTAGATGAAGTCTTGAAGATGGAATTAAATAGATGTTGGTGAAGGAATATCTAGTGCTAGACAACTCAATGTGTTAGGAAGTTCTCAATAACCAACTACAATAGTTCATATTCACAGACCAATATAATGAAATTCTTGAATATTTATTTTTGCTATTTCTCTTGACAATATTCATCCACTAGTTGATGTTCTCTTGCTTTTGATTCTATTATTACTTACCAACTTATAGTGACAAGAGCTGAAGCAGAGGCAAAACTTTTGGCATTTGAACCTTTGTTGAAACACACCCATCAAGTATCAAGTAAGACTAGAAAATCCTTATAATGGAACAATATTCTTCCTTATTGGGAAAAGTTCATCCTTTCTATGTGATCTCCAATGAAGTATGAGGCAACCCTTTGAATGTGTGACCATATATCCATCATCGCTGATGTGAGTCCATTATAAACTCTTATCTAGCCAAGGTGTTTGCGGACTTTCTTCAACATGCATAATTTGGTGTCATTTTACTAGTGCAAAATATAAATACTTCATTGTAGGTTGGTGGCTTTCCCCATTTTAGTGTATCATGTTAGTACTTCATTATAGGTTGGCAAAATTTATCATGTGCTAATTAGAATTCACATCAACATCTACTTGCATCTCATTGTATGATCTTCTTGTTGGCTTGTACAACTATCACACTACTTGTAGTATAATATAGAGAGGCCCATCATCACCACAAAAGATCACACTGAATAATTTAATAATTATTTTATTATTTCAATATATTCATCATGAAAATATTGAGAAAATAAGTTCATATATTGAATAGGGCTCATTTAAAAATATAGATGTACACCATCTTAATAGATACTCTTGAGAGATATCTGGATATATTTTTGTTTTATATCATTGGATCACATCAATAATTAAAATGCTCTTAATTAATTCAAATATTCTACACCTTTTATTCTTCACAATGATACAATGAGATTTCATAATATACAAAGAATGATTATATGAGGTGAGTTCTTCATTAAATTTGGACAATTGTTTACAGCTTGATTGGGAGCTTGGCTCTGATATCATATTAAGGAAGATTCCCTCTAAATTCATTGGTTGTTAGGATTAGAGAGACACAAATAAAACTTACATGCAAATATAACCAATATCACAAAGGAATAAAGCACACATAAGTGAACACAAGACATAAAGGTTTAACATGGTTCACCCAATTAGTGGGCTACATCCACCAAATAGTGAGTTCAATAATATTATCTAGTGATTTCATCCTAATTACAATCTATAATACCTTGCAACTCAATATAACCTTAAAAAGCTACTAAATTATCATACACCATCAAATCCCTAACCCTAATCCATTTTATACAAAACTTATGGTGGTTACAAAATTAGGGCTACAATATGTCATCCAATAGAAAATAATTCTTGATGCCTTTCATAATAATAAAGTCATTTTTGGCCTCAAGGGACCTGCCCTTTGACCCCACCCTATATTACACTAGGGAGCATGCCTAGGGCTCTCCCCTAGAACCCCATCTTGGGTGCTACCCCTAAATCTCACAAGGGGCACTACCCCAAAATCCCAATAGAATAAATCTAGGGGAAGCCTGTGCTTAAGGAAGTGAAAAAAATTAAAATCTAAGTTTGATTAGGCTCCACACAATAAAAATAACATTGTTGTAATGTATGTATTTTCCAAGACATGGGTAGGAGACATGTCTATATGTTGATCAATTACATTAATTAGTAATTATTAAATGACGATAACATTATACAAGATGTGTGTGTGTGTGTGTGTGTGTGTGTGTGTGTGTGTGTGTGTGTGTGTGTGTGTGTGTGTGTGTATGACCCATCTAATAAATATTAATTATTGGTAATAATTTTTAATTGGTAGACATAATTACTAAGAAAATAATAATCTCTTGATCAAACTAATCCGATTGAAGCTACAACATTAACAAAAGTAAGTGCAAGAGGGAAGATAGAAAGATTTGACTAAACTCTAAGAAAGAAGAGGCATGCATACCTTGAGATCTAATTTTGAATATCACAAAGATGTCAAATTAGATAAGATCTTGGATATATAACTCTTATGCCTGTAACTTTTGTCTATAAAAATCTCAAACCCAAAGGACAATATCCATAAAAGTTGACATAGTTTAGAAAAATCAACCTACTCATTTTAACTTTGAAATTAATAAAATCTACAAATGGCCTACAACTGATTCTATAACTTATGAAATCTACAATTGGTTATGTAACTTTTGAAATCTAGACTCAAAACTTTGAAACTTGTTCTTGCATATCTAGAGAAGAAGGAAAAGAAGGTTGAGGGGAGGAGTTTTCCCTAGTCAAACCTCTATTTGGGAATCAACCTTGAAATGAAATAAATGTATTTGAAAGAAAATTGAGATATTGTAGAGATTAGATCTAAACAATGGAGTATATCATACCATGCATATGCAATTGTCTCTTATTATGCTGATGTAATAGATTTGACTCAACACAAAAACAAAAAAGAAATCATGTAAGACAAAACCTCATATAGGAATGTTGTAATTTGACATAATGTTGGATTGAGAAACATAATGAAGACTTGAATGATGGAACTCCTTTTCTTATCGTCCAATGGGGAAAAAAGATAGAATGCCTCGAATGCATGAAGACTTGAAATTATTGATAATGGATGTTTCCAATGAATTATTGGTTGCTTTCTTTCCTTGAATGCAAACTAACTTGCTTGGTGATTGTAGGAAGATGGATCAATTTCTACTTGTAATTATTTTGATGCAAAAATGTGAGGGTTAGATGCTATTTTGTACAAATTTTAAGGATTTAATTTTGTAAGGTTGATCCCAAGTAAAGACTTTGGAAGAGAAAGCCCAACATTGGGCCCATATCACACTGAATAAAAATGTCTTATGAAAAATCTGACGTGGGTGACCATTTCCAAAATAAGGCCAACTTAGTCAACCTTGCCCAAGCATACTTTTTCAAAGTTTTCTCAATACCTAAGTGTGTGAACTAAAAAGGAGTGTTGAAAATTTCAATCTGTCAAAAAATCAAGACAAATCTTAAAATCTAAAAATGCATATAAATGACCTAGGTGGAACATGAATTATGTGAATGAATATAAAAATGAGAAATTCATGCATAGAAGTTAGAGATTACCTCTAGTTTAAACAACACTGAAGGAGAAGGAGGATCTACATTTTAATAAATTATGCATTTGAGTGCAATGTGAGACCCTACTATAAGAGACACATTAAAATAGGCTAAGAATGGTCACAAAATTAACACACATTAAGTGCTTACTTTTTAGGAAAACACATTTAGCCTCCACTTTAGTGGGATTATGGGACAAGCTCATGTTCATGATAAAGGAAGAGATGGAATATGGAAATGAGAGGGATGATGATAGGTGGATTTCAAAGAGATAAGAAAAAGCTAAGTTCAAGGATGTAAGCCCCCAAACTAAGGACCTTAACTCTACATCCATGCATAAGGAAAGGAAAAAAAGAAAAAATGAAAAGCAAAGACAAAAGACACACAAAAAGAGTTACTACTAAAATTAAACTCCAAATCAACTAGTGAAAAGTACCTCTATAAAAAAGTCTATATGCTAATGTCATGTCTAGAAAGCTATTGCAAAAGCACAAGTAATTGTCTAGGAAGAACAAGAGCATTTCGAGGACAATACAAAATACATGGCCTAACCTATTAGCAGTGGGATGAGAGAAAAGAGAAAGAGAAACCATGAATCCAATACATTAGCAAGTTATTTTCTTTTCTAATTTCTCCAATTTCAATTCTAAATGATGTGATTTAATGTGCACTTGAATGGTAGTCAATATTGGTAGTAGGATTGAAGTTCATCATTTCTTAGTCTTCTTAGACTAACCCCACTTTTTTACTTTGTAAAGGTACCAGTCAAAGATGTAAAGCTATCTTTGGATGCTAGCTACTCCAAAAAGAAAGTTTCTCAATAACGCATTTGTCATCATGCTCAAGCAATAATATACCTTTACCTATCAATCCTCTTGATTTGTATTCTTTTCTACATTCAATTACATTATATTTTGTGGCTATCCAAAATTAATGTGGAATTTATGCATTCTTTTGTAGTTTCATTGTATCAACAGAACTTGTAATTGTAAATATTTATATATACTTCTTGATGTAGTATATTTACAAGTGAATGTAGCATTTTCTCTTATGAATAAATGAAAGTAACATTTTCATTTCTGCATTTTGTACTTTATCACAATACACTACCTCATATCTTGAAGGTTTTGAAATACATTAGTGTACCTTTTACCAAATAATATGTATCTAGCTTTGCTAATTTCAGCTAGATGCTAAAATTGGTAACAATACTATAACATGTATGAAGAGTTTGATCAGATTGTTTTTAAAGATTTTTTTATTAATTATATAATAAAATTTTAAAATTTTTTAATCATTAAATATCTTTTAAATTATTGATACATTTATAGCTTAGGCATTTTATTTCCTTTCAAACTAGATGTACAATCATGTTCCATCTATAGTGATTTGAAGTTGAACCTTTTGCATTGTAAAAATCACTTAATTGTGAATTTGAAATCTACACCTTAAAGACTACATATTAATCATTTTAGTAATGAGAACTATCTATATAGATACCATGAATTTTCTTGTAAGCACTATGATGTAGGAAGGCTACTATGTCATCTTTTGATTAATTTCTTCTTTGACTTATGATCTAGTCTTATGCTTGACCTATAGCTTCACAAAGAAAAAAAACTCATAAGTCAAAATATGTATCTTTTATATAGCTTTGCGATCACATTTTATTTCTTAATCTATCCAATTTCTACTTTAAATGATATTTCCAAATGTGCACTTGAATGGCAGTCAATTATAGTGGTAGGATTGAGGTTCATCATTTCTTAGTATTTTTAGATTGACTCCACTTTATCACTTTAAGGTACCTTTCAAAGACATAAAGCTATCTTTAGATGTTAGCTACTCGAAGAAGCAAGTTCCTCAATAATGCATCTTTCATCATGCCAAAGCAATGATAGACCTTTACCCTATCACTCCTCTTTACTTGTATTCTTTTATACATTCAATTACATTATTTTTTGTGGCTATCCAAAAGTTGTGTTTAATTTTACATTCTTTTGTACTTTTTCTTACATTGGATCAAAAGAACTTGTAATTGCTTATATGTATATATACTTCTTGATGTAGTATATTTACAAATAATTGTATCATTTGCTCTTATGAATAAATGAAAATACCATTTTCATTTCTACATTTTGTACTTTGGTTACATTTTATACTTGTATGACTCAAATCATAATACAATACCTAATATCTTAAAAGTTTTAAAATGATTAACATTGTACCTTTGGTTGGAGTAAAGCATTAATTTAATTTAATTTAATTTATTAAATTTTCTTTATTCCCTTCTTAAGATTTTACTTTATGCACCTTTTTGCATCTCTATTTAATAATTAATTAGTAATTATTAAATAGCTTTTCCCTTTTAGGTTACCCTTTTGGGTTTCAATCTCCTTTTATAAGGATTGATCTTTTATAATTATTATTTTTATCTCTTTCATTTATGAGAATACATTTGCATAATTTTCAAGGGAAAACCCTTGCATCCTCTGATATTTTTCATCTGTGAAAGGTTTTTTACATGCAAGTGTTTGAAGGCTTTGTGGATTTGTATTGATCAAATCCTTCATGGTATTAGAGCTAGATTTGTTGTAGCTTGTTCATTATTTGGAGAAAAAGGAGAATGAGGGTTTGAGAGAAAAAATTTGGAGTTTTTGGGGCATTTTTTGTGAAAAGAGGGGGGTTACTAATTTTTGGAGCAGGTTGAGGCCAAATAGACATCATAGATGGATCCAAAAGATGTCAAAACCCTTGTTTCCATATAAAATTTGTCTATTTTGGGCAATGTTGATGCGGGAGGCAAATATTTTTTCTCAGAAGGCCATATGACCTCCTACACACATTATGAGGTGATTTTACAAAAAAAAAAAAGTGTTGAGTTTATTTTCCAGCCTGAAGGTCCTTGCTGGCATTGAAAAACACTTTACTAGCACTGCACCAACACAACGCCTCACCGGCCATCAATATTTGGGTTTTTAGTGTCAATGTTTAAAGATTCTAGGCTACTGCTCACCCCCTGCCGCGATGGCCTTGCTTCACCTACTCATCCCCTCTCCACTCTGCCTCTACCACCCTCCTCTACCTAGACACCAGTCTACCACCTCTCACTAGTGGTGGGTTTTTAAAGTTTTTTTTGTATTTTATTTTTTTATTTAAAAATAAAATAAAATAATTTTTATTGCTTCTTGTGGCCCTATTGGTTTTTTTTCCATAACTTGAGCATACAGAGGATTTTTTTCAATCCAAAAGAAGAACTAGAAAGATGGTTTCGAGGTAGGGATGATGGAGAAGGAATTTTTGGATTTTTTTTCTAGATTGATACTTATATTGGTGTTTGAAGTCTATTGATGACTTCTACTTTCTGAGGGGCATAACTTCTTCATTATAGCTCCATTTTTCATTCCAAAAAATGTGCCAAAAAACTCTTCTCAAGTACTTTTTAGATTATTTGTCATTTCACCAGTATTTGGTACTAAGTATTTTTGATTCATATCTAAAGCTTTTTTCTCTTCTCTCATTTATGCAATCTATCTGTAAGCTAGGGTTTGATTTATTGCATTGTGGGGGGTGTTTTTATATTATTTTCTATTATTATATCATTATATCAAAAAAATTAAAAAAACCCTTTCTAAAACAATAGCCAAGACCACTTCTTCTCGAGAAATTTTGACCCCTCACAATTACCACACTTGGAAGACCTTGATGACTCAACTTCTTTAGTCAAAAGGGTTGTGGTATTGTTTAGATACCCTGCAACCCATATTTTAGAGGCCTTATGAGATCATGCAGAATTGAAACAAAATGGATGAGGCAATCTGATTAATTGCATTATAGGTATCAGATAGTCTACTGTTTCATTTGGATGGGTGCAATACTCCTCTAGCAATGTAGACCAAGCTTATGGCTTTTTTGGTACTGTAAATGAGTTTAGGGAACTTCAAAGAGAGTTTAAGCTTACAAAACTTGTGTCAAATTCTTTTTTGACTATTGATGACTTCTTGATGAAGTTTAATCAACAAAGATCCTTGTCGTAGGGTTGTAGAAAGATGAAGACTGATGCTGAGTCTATCTATTTGATTCTCTCTAAGATTTGAGAGAATTTTTAGATATTTGCTTCCATATTATATTCCACCAAAGATGCTTTGGGGAATATATTTTTTATGCCTACTTTTGAGGTCTTTTGTGATCACTTGACTAGAGAGCAATCAAAGCTTACATAGTTGGATGCTATGACTAGTTCTAAGATGAAAGCATTGGTAGCTCTGACATTTACAAGAAAGTCGAAGTAGAAACTAAAGCATAAGTCAGATTCAACATGCAATGAGAGTTCCTCCAAGCCTTCTCCCAAATTAGATGCTCGGAAGCTCTCTTAGAAGGGTAATACATTTAAGTTTGGTGAATCTTTCTCCAAGATTAAGAAGTACATAGGTGAACCTTGTAGATTTTGTGGCAAGGAAGGACATCTAGTTTCTAGGTGTTGGAAACATTTTGAGGCATTAGAAGAGGCCATGCAACATTCTAGTATTGCTTCTCTAAAGCCTCCACCTCCACCTCCTAGGAAAGGACATGCTCTTTTTGCATGAGCATTGTCTTCTATAGCTTCTTGGATTCTTGATTTTGGAGGTTCCATCATATGACACACTCACTTAATCTAGTTACTTCACTTTATTAGAGTGTTACTACACATATTGTAGTTGGTGATTCTTCTCATCTTTCAATCACATATTTAGGAACTATCTCTTTAGAAGCTGATCCACTACTGGATGTTCTCTTGGTTTTGGCCATTTCTATGAACCTCCTATCTATATTTTAGATTTTTCATTCAAGCTCTAGAAAGATAGTTGAGTTCTCACCACATGATATAGTTATTCAAGACCTCCATTATCCTAACTTGGTTATTGCTATAGGGAGTGTTGATCTTCAGTCTCACTTATATAAGTTTGATGGCTTTGAGAGCTCTAATTCTATAGTTGTTTCTCTCATTACTCATGTAGATATAATGAGAAAGCTTTGACATGAGCATTTTGGCCATGTCAACTATAGATATCTATAGTAGATGAATACATAGGAGCTAGTGATTGGGTTACCTTAGATCTCTTATACTAATGGTGTGTGTCAAGGTTGTACACTTGGAAAAAATCACAAAGATCCTTTTTTGGTAGGTAGATCCACACATGCTAAGGTACCATTGGAGTTGATACACAATGATCTTATGTCATTTCCCACTCCATCTTTTTTAGGTGCTTGATATGTGCTCACCTTCATTAATGACTTCTCTAGATGCACATGGGTGTAATTTTTGAAGTACAAGTCTAATGTCTTTGATTCATTTCAAATCTTTAAGACTTTTATGGAGAAGTAGTATAATCTTTCAATTAGGTGTATATGCATTAACAATGGGGGGAATATATGAATTAGTCTTTTAGATATTTTTGCACTGAGCATGGTTTATAGCATCAGTTCTCTATTCCCCATACACCTCAATAGAATGGGGTTGTAGAGAGAAAGAATAGGACATTACAGGAGATGGCCAATAGTATGATACCGTCTCATGCTATGAGTTATTCATTTTGGGTGAGGCTATCAATTGCACCAACTAAGTTTAGAATTAGATGCTTCACAAGGCATTGCAAAAATTGACTCTTGAGGAGGCTTGGACTCATGTCAAGCCCAATGTTTCTAATTTTTGTATTTTTGGTAGTGAGGCATGGGAATTTATTCCAGATGCTCAGTGGAAAGCCATGGAGAGGAAGAGATGAGCACTCATTTTTGTTGGCTACTGTGAGGATGTAAAGGCATACATGTTTTGTGATCCTAATTCTAGAGATGTCTTGTTTATGCAAAATGTTTAGTTTGATGAGTGTTACCATTCAATGGATCCCCCATGTTTAGCTTCTTCTCACTACCCAATACTTCCTCTACTCCTCTATAGGATTATGCATCCTATAATGAAGATCTTGATATTGATCCCCCTTCACCACCTCCACTAGATGTTCTATGAGTGCCCAAATGGTCTTGTGATACTGTTGATGTAGCTGAACCTTTGGCAAGTGATCCTATAGATACTTATCATACTTGTTCTCAGACTACAAGTAGTGGCCTTTTGAGTCATACCATTTTAGATGATCCTCAAAGTTTTTTATAGTTGATAGGACACTAAGAGTGGGATAGGGCTATGGATGAGGAGTATCCTTCTTTGATGAAGAACCACACATCTGATCTTTATCATCATCCAAAAGGAAGAAAGTTGGTTCGATGCCATTGGGTGTACTATAACAAGTATGTTGTAGATGGTTATATTAATAGGTACAAGGCACATCTTGTTGCAAAGGGGTTTTCACAAGTTGAGGGTATTGATTACTTTGAGACCCTTTCCCCTGTTGCCAAGATGAGTTCTATTCACCTTGTACTCTCTCTAGTAGCTTCATAGGGATGGAATATTTTTTTGATGGATGCGAAGAGTGCTTTTCTGTATGGAGACCTTCATGAGGAGATCTATATGGAGCAGCCTCATGGTTTTGTGTAGGATTCTTTATTGGTATGCTAGTTTTGGATGTCTTTATATGGTCTCAAATAGGCCTCTAGGGTTGGTATGAGAAGATGGATTCCTTCTTGCCTGCTTCACAATTCATTTGGTGTAATTTTGACCCTATAGTTTACATTTAATATCATGGGGCTGACTTATTAATACTTGTGCTTTATGTTGATGACCTCATCATTATAAGAAGCTCAATCTCCATGGTACAAGGTGTTCAACAAGCATTTAGAGAGTAGTTTAAGATGTCAGATCTTGGACCTCTACACTATTTTTTGGGCCTATAGGTTGTTCAATATTTAGGTGGGATAGCCATACTCTAGTAGAAGTATGCTCTTGATATGCTTTAGAGATTTGACATGCTTGATTGAAAGCCCACCCCCACACCTTTTTAGTTAGATGTTGTTTTATCTACCACTTGATCTACTCCTACAATAGATTCTACTCTATATAGACAACTTGTGGGTAGTTTATTGTACCTGACACACACACATGTCCTAATATTTCCTTTGTGGTTGGACTTGTCTCTTGATTCTCCCATGATGCTCATGTGTCATTGGCAAGCATCCAAACATATCTTGAGGTATATTAGAGATACAACACATTATGGATTTCACTACACATCAAGAGATCCTCACATTGTT
Organism: Cupressus sempervirens; assembly: GCA_028749045.1. Taxonomy (NCBI): domain Eukaryota; kingdom Viridiplantae; phylum Streptophyta; class Pinopsida; order Cupressales; family Cupressaceae; genus Cupressus; species Cupressus sempervirens. Next base: position 491,326,803 of record CM053791.1, on the reverse strand, counting down.
GGTTTCATATATTCAAATTGGGCTGGTGATATTGATGATTTTGTATTCGCTTCTGGGTGTGATTGTGTATGTTTTTAAACATCAACATTTTGGATCATACTCTATGATCCATCATCAGGATGATAAAGAGAGCTAAGAAACCCAGTCTACTTTTGGTTTTGTATTTTGTCTTGGTTCTTGATGAAGACACAATCAAAGAATAGAATGAACACACAGGAAAAGGGAAATATTATTATCAATGAAAAATTCCCTATGGGCTTAAACAATATGATTCTAGAGAAAGAAATCCTCCACGTAGGACCTTCTCTCTAACTCCACTAAGAGCTGCCTTTACAATGCTAGACATGTTCTTAAATAAGCCCCAAATGGTTTAGGGTTAGGGATACATTCTAGAATATTCCAGTTGGCATCCATTGCTAAAATAGAAGGTTCCAAAAATCACATTAGAAGTCAGTGTAAAATTAGAAGAATCTAGAAACAGTAGTCCAACTTCTAAGAGGCATAACTTTTGAACCATAACTTTGATTGATGAACCGTTTACATTTTCAGAAAGCTCTTGAAGTGCTGTACAACCCTATGGATCAGCTTCACTCATCCCCCATTTTTCAGTCCCATACAAGACTATTTAGTGCCCCATATCTAACTTTGAAGCGTTCCTAGGAGGTCTCCAAGAAAATTAAAACTACAATAACTTTCTAACCATAAAGCCTTTTGACCTAATTTTTTTGGAGTGTTTTAAATTAAAAGTATAATCATCCCTCCAAATTAGACCCTCTAACTCATCATAATATTGTCTCAATTAAAAAATAATTCATTTTCTACATTTACACGTATCCAAAGGTGCTTAAAACTAATAAAAATCTAGCCCAGAAAACTAATAGTGGAATTGTGAGAGTTGGACCTTTATTTGACCCAAATGGGTATCCAAAAATGAAAACACATTAAAAAAAACTATCTCTAAGTATATTTTTGGGTGATATAGGATTTCCCTTACACCACTAGATGCTCCTGCATCAGACACCCAGGGTAGATTGAAAAGTGATCCTGTCACTTTATGGTAGAGATAAACCCAAATGGGCAACCTCCACTGCTGATATCCAAGTTAAGACCTCTATTGGTTGTCCTTTCCACTTCACTAGGTACTCTTCATACTGCCTATTTTTGTTACTCCTACCCACATGACTATCTAGAATCTCTTCTATGTCCTCCTTAGAAGTAGGAATTGAACATGGCTCTAGCATCAACCCCTATCTACACCATCATCATGATATTCTATTAAGTCTGCAATGTTGAAGATAGGAGAAATGTGAATCCCATCTAGCAACTCCACCTCATATGCATTTCTTGAGTCATGTTTCTTCAAAATTTTGTAGGGGCCAAATTTCTTCATCTCCAGCTTGTTGTAAGTATCCACTAGAATTGTTCCTTTCGTAAGTGTACCATAATCAGATCCCCTACTTGGAATTCCTTATGTCTCCTCCTTTGATCTACCCTATATTTATATTGTTGATTCATCTTGGTAATTTGTGCATGGACCTCCTCATGTAGGCTCTTGACAAGTTCAACAAATTATTCTTCCTCGGCACTTGTCCTCTCCCCTTGCTCCATCTTCCTTAATTCTAGTGCAGTCCTTGGGCTACTGCCATACACAATTTGGAATGGTGATCTACCAGTACTTGAATTTATAGAATTATTGTAATCAAAATTTTCCTGTGGCAAAATCAAATCCCATCCCTTTGGCTTATCTCCCACTAAATACCTCAACAAATTTCCCAAAATTCTATTTACCACTTCTATTTGTCCATCAATCTGTAGATGATGTGTAGAACTGAAATTCAATTCTATCCTCAACTTCCTCCATAAAGTCCTCTAGAAATACCCCACAAATTTAGTATCTCTATCAAAAACAATGCTCTTTGGGAGACTATGTAGTCTCACCACCTCTTTGAAAAATAGATCTACAATATGTACAACATCATGAGTCTTGTGGCATGGAATGAAATGTACCATCTTAGAGAACCTATCAACCACCACAAATACTGAGTCATTACCCCTTTGTGTCCTTGGCAATCCAAGAATAAAATCTAGTCTTATTTCCTCCCATGGCTTGAATGGAACATGCAATGGCTGATAGAGTCTAGTATCATCACTAAATCCCTTGGCTACTTGACATACTTGACAAATCTGTACAAACTTCTTTACATCTTATGACATTTGAGGCCACAAATAATGTTCTCTAAGAATGGAAATGGACTTATCTTGACCAAAGTGTCCTGCCATCCCCCCACTATGCTTCTCTTTGATCAAATTTTCCCTCATGGAACTCCTTGGAATGCATAACTGGCTGCCCTTGAACATCATACCATCCTAAATCAAATAATCTAGCCACCTGGTCCTATCTACAGTAACAGGTTCTTGACAATCCTTCCATGCTTCAACAAAATCAAGATCCTTAGGGTATAGATTCTTGAGTTCATCAAACCCAACCACTTCAACCTACATTACTACCAGCAACAACTGTCTCCTACTCAATGCATCTACAACCCTATTAGACCTTCCACTTCTATTTTTCAACACAAATGTATAGCTCTGCATGAACTCTACCCACTTCAAATGTCTTTGGTTCAATTTACCTTGGCTATTTAGGTACTGCAGTGCTTGGTGATTAGTATACAAGACAAATTCTTTTGGAAATAAATAATGCCTCCATTTCTTTAAGGCCTGAATAATTGCATAGAACTCCTGATCATAAACATAATACTTCTTCTTTGTATCATTCAATTTTTCACTAAAATATGCAATAGGCTTACCTTCTTGGTTCAATATGACCCTAATACCACTGCCACTAGCATCACAATCTACCTGGAACACTTTATTGAAATCAAGAAGTGCCAAAACTAGTTGTTCTATCACCTTCTTCTTCAACAATTCAAAACTCCTTGCAACTATTGTAGTCTACTTGAACTCTTTCCTATCCCCCCTTATTGTTTCAGTCAGGGGTGCACATATGCCACTAAAATTCTTAATGAACTTTCTATAAAAACTAACCAGACCATGAAATGATCTCACCTTAGTAGTAGACCTTGGAGTAGGCCATTCCAAGATGGATTTTACCTTTTTTGGATCCATTTTGAGACTATTAGATGATACAAAAATCCCCAAGTAGACTAACTCCTTTTTTAAAAAGTTACACTTCTTCAAATTAATCAAAATTTTCTCTTCTCTCAACCTTTCAAGGACTCTATGAATGTGCAATAAATGTTCATCCAAAGTCTTGCTAAAAATTAAAATATCATCCAATAGACAATAAAAAAATTTCCCAATAATTTCTTTAGTACTGCATGCATAAGCCGCATGAAGGTGCTTGGTGTGTTGGTCAGTCCAAAAGGCATGACTAAGCACTCATATAGACCCTTCTTGGTCTTGAATGTAGTCTTCCACTCATCTCCCTCTTGTATTCATATCTGGTGATAGCCACTCTTAAGATCTATCTTTGTGAAGTACTGAGCCCCACTCAAGAAATCCATAAGATCATCCATTCTATTTATGGTTATTCTATTTATAGCTTGAGATTCTGTGCACATTCTCCACTCTCCATCCTTCTTTGGTGCTAGTATTGCAGGTGCTACACATGGACTCAGGCTCTCTCAAATCAACTCCTTCCTCAATAGCTCTTGAACTTGTCTATTTAGCTCCTCAGTTTCAGTAGGAGTCATCCTATGAGTAGCCTTGTTAGGAAAACTAGCTCCAGGGATTAAATCTATCTAATGACTGATTTGCTTTACTGGTGGCAACCCTTCTAGAACATTATCAGAGATGATGTCTCCATACTCACTTAATAGGCTTGAAAATTTAGGTGGAATTTCACTACTACCTTCCTTATCTTTTCTAGGAATCAAAGCATAACATATACACTAATGTTCATACCATCCAAAATTTTTCTTCCATCAACAAGACACATCCTAGAACTACTGCATACCTTTTCACCTTCCTTTACCAAGGGCTTCAATTTGTGGCAAACTCCATCCTTTGTTAGAGAGTATGTATTTGTATGACCATCATGTACAACATACCTATCAAATTGCCAAGGTCTTCCCAACAATAAATGGCAAACATCCATTGGAATAATGTCACAAAGAACTTCATCATGATAACTCCCAATCTTCAACTTCACCAAACACTATTCACTGACTAGGACCTTATGATCATCCTTCACCCAAGCAATCTAATAGGGTTGGGGGTGTTTCTCCCTCTTGAGCTTTAGCTTAGTGACCATCTCCCGAGACACCAAGGTTTCAGTGCTGCCACCATCAATAATCACATCACAACACTTATCCTTGCACTTGCACCTAGTATGAAACAAACTCCTCCTTTGTCCAAGTTTAGTGTCACTTCTTAGTAAGACACTTTCATTTATGAGAACCTCTCCTCTTTTTGCATCCTCAAAATGTGATGACTATGCATCCTCATCCATATGAGCAACCCTTTCTTGACCATAAGCTCTCCTATCTATCCTTCCTTGTCGTTGAGGGCATTCAAAAGCATGATGACCTTCTTCATTGCAATAGAAATAGGTGCCATGTAAGCCTCCTCTTCCTGATCCTTGTCCATGTCCTCTACCTCTTCCTCTCTAATCTCGAAAGTTTTGATCACAAGAGTAGTTGAAACCCTCATTTCTTTGGTTTCTACTAGTACCCACATATTCATTTTTCTTTTAGGTCTCATTTTGGCATCTAGATGGCCTACTACCACCCCTTCCTCCTTGAACACACCCTCTTCCTTCAAACATTTTATTTAGCTTCTCTTTGACTCATAGGGAAAACTAGTATGCCTCTTCAATGCTAGTCATTCTAACCAGACTTAACTCCTCCTGAATGCTAGGTCGTAACCCATTGAGGTAACGGGCAACCTTCTCCTTATTTTCTTCTGCAAGCCCTACCCTAATAAGAAGTCAGTAAAATTCCTCCATATATTCTTGGACAAATTTTCCTGCTTGCTTTAATCCTTGCATTTTCTTGAACAAATCAAGCTCATAGTCAACATGAATGAACTGCTTCTTTAATATGTTCACCATGTGATCCCATCTTGTGATTTTCTCCTTTCCTCTTCTATTTCTTTCCAGTTGAATCTCTTACCACTAGATTTTGGCATGGCCTTTCATTTTGTCATTTGCAAACTTAACCCTATCTAGATCCCTAATATCCTCATACTCAAAATACTCCTCTAGTTCATTGATCCAGTTGATCAACTCATCCGGGTTTAGATTTCTTGAAAACATATCCACATCAATTTTAGGTCTTTTTCCAAGCTTAGAAATGGCCCTAAAAAGCCTCTCCTCTACTTGATTTAGGACTTCCCCTTCGTCTTCCCCTTCTTGTCCAATATTTTCTTATTCTTCATTTTCTTCCTCACTTTTGTTGCCTGCGACAACATTTAGTCCTCTACGAATCTTGTCCTGTAATGCTTGAACTTGTCTTTGGAGGGATCTAACCTCAAGAGTAACAACTCTGACCTTTCCACCATGTTCCCTTCGTGGAGGCATCTTCTTGTCTCAAACTCACAACCACACAGTCCTGTTGCAAACTACCTCACAGTCGACGCTTTGTCTATACACTCAGGAAAACCTACTCTGACATCACTTGATGGAGACACAACCAAAGACTAGAATGAACACATAGGAAAAGGGAAATATTATTATCAATGAAAAATTCCTTATGGGCTTACAACAATATGACTCTGGAGAAAGAAATCCTCCACATAGTACCTTCTCTCTAACTCCACTAAGAGCTGCCTTTACAATGCCAGAAGTGTTCTTAAATAAGTCCCAAATGGTTTAGGGTTAGGTATACATTCTAGAATATGCCAGTTGGCATCCACTACCAAAATAGAAGGTTCTAGAAATCACGTTAAAAGTCGGTGTAAAATTAGAAGAATCCAAAAATGGTAGTCCAACTTTCGAGAGGCATAACTTTTGAACTGTAACTCTGATTGATGAACTGTTTACATTTCTAGAAACCTCTCAAAGTTCTCTATAGCCATATGGAAAAATTTCACTCATCCCTAGTGCCCCATATTTGACTTTGAAGTGCTCTTAGGAGGTCTCCAAGAAAATTAAAATTGCAATAACTTTCTAACCGTAAAGCCTTTTCACCTGATTCTTTTTCTGGAATGTTTTAAATTATAAGTAAAATCATCCCTCATAATTACACCCTCTAATCATAATTTTGGCTCAATTACAAAATAACTCATTTTGAACATTTACACTATCCCAAGGTGCTTAAAAACTAATAAAAGTCTAACCCAAAAAACTAATAGTGGAACTATGAGAGTTGGAACCTTTATTTGACCCAAATGGGTATCCATAAATGAAAACACATTAAATAGAAACTATCTCTAAGCATATTTTTTGGTGATATAGGATTGCCCTTACACTACTAGACACTCCTGCATCAGTTCTAGTCCTATCACATGGTCTTCCAAGAAGTAACATGCTCACACATTATCATCTATAGAGGTAGAATACAAGGCAACTGTATTGGTTAGTTAGGAGGTATTGTGGCTTTGAAAGGTGATGAAAAAGTTTAAATTTTCTCCTTATAGTCCCACCTTTTTGTAGTGTGACAATTAGAGTGCTATATGCATTTCACATAACCTAGTTGAGCATTAGCAAACCAAGCACATTGAGCTTCATTGCACTACATCAAGCATCTCATTCATGATGATGCCTTCATATTGGAGTACATTCATACTACTAAGTAGGTTGTAGACATCTTCACTAAACCTTTTGCATCCTCGTGATATCTTCAACTGCGTTCTGTGCTTGGGGTGAAGGAAGTTGTCCTTGTGGGGTTTTAGTGACGAGTCCTTCCTTCTTTTTACTGCTATCTCTTTTTGGAGTACAGTTTTTCCCACTGGGTTTTCTCTATTTCTCCATTTCATAGAGATTTAGTTGTGATTGGGTACCTCATCAGGCCTTATTGCCAGGACTCAAGTTTTCTTTCAACTTTGCATTCTAGTTTCCTTTCCTCTTTCTACATTGTTTGTAGTTGCATTATTTCTCATCTTAAGGGGGGGTGTTAGAGTAAAGCATTAATTTAATTTTATTTATTAAATTTTATTTATTTCCTTCTTAAGATTTTACTTTATGCACCTTTTGCATCTCTATTTAATAATTAATTAGTAATTATTAAATAGATTTTCCCTCTTAGGTTACCCTTTGTAACTTTTTAAGCTACCCTTTTGGGTTTTGATCTCCTTTTATAAGGATTGATCTTTTTTAATTATTTTTTATCTCTTTCATTTCTAAGAATACATTTGCATAATTTTTAGAGCAAAACCCTTGCCTCCTCTCGTCTTTTGTTCTGTGATAGGTTTTTTACATGCAGGTGTTTAAAGGCTTTGTTTATTTATATTGATCAAATCCTTCACCTTTTATATTTTGATTTCATTTAGGTTTATTATTTATTGAATTTTATTTTGAAAAGGAAACATCACAGTCCTTCCCTAACTAGAATTGCTTGTCCTCAAGCAATGACAATTTTCTTATTCAAATCTTTCCATGTAAGTGGATTTTGTTGTACAAGTAGGATATCACCTTAGTTATTGATTTGAATCCAAATTAGAGATTTATACATTACATGATTTGTAATTTTACACAAGGGATAAGGTTTTTGAATCAAATTAGGTTGGATAGGTAAAATATTTTTTCCATGGTTTATCTCCTTTTGTGATATGAGATATAAATCCATATATTTGATTCACCCGAGTTTATCTTTCCCCTACATGACAACATGATCATTCTTTGATACCACTTCTGATGTCCTTTGTTGGAAACTTAATTTATCCTAAATTTTCTAATTAGGGTTTGGTTTGTAATATACTCTAATAGGAATAATCATTCATTCTATTAGATTTAAGTTATCTATTCAAATTATTATCATTCATACTTACCTAAACAACTATTCCATCTCAATGGCATAATGAGTTAGTGTTATCCAAGTTATGTAGACACCAACTTGTAATGGATTTCCTTAAAGTTTACAAATCCAAGCCCTTAGCCTTTCTTGGGACTTTTAATACAACATGCTCAAGGTCATTGATCTCTACCCTATCTTGGGACAAAGATCCATTGCTTAGATTTTCATAAGCCCTTCTTTGGAAATACTTTAATCTTCTCTTCTTAGATTAAAATAGTAATGGGATTGAGTGTAGTTATATATTTGTAATTTTTCTAGATTATAATTGATATTACAACTTCAATATTATAAATGATATGGTTTTTGTGTGTGTGTGTGTATTGTTAAGGTTGGAAATGAGAATCAAGAGTATGAAAGGCTGAGTTCATCACATAACCACACTTACACAACTCAAAAAGGGAGGAGATAGGCCCTTTCAATCCCAATTGTAAATAACTAGATCTAGAAATATTAGTGGTATCCAAACAAGAAAGGAGCACTAATGCAAACTAGGTCTAGGAAGAATGGGGAAAAGATAGCCAAATCCTTGAAAAACTTACATGAGGTGATAATATAGAGATAAATATAAGTAAATATGATGAAATGATCAAGATGGTAGAAGATACACCTTAAAAATATAATTTTATGCTTGTTGTATTGATTAGAATGGATGATAATCATTGGAACTAGGCCTAAAACTATGTAATAGATAAAAGTCAGAAGTTGTTCGACAATTTTTTAAGGTTGAACTAGATGATCAATAGTGACCTCTTCACTGTTAAAGCATCAGGGGTGATCTAATTGACCTTGAAGAAATTACTGCAATGTTTATATTGATTTTCCAGGTATGAATAAATTTGAAAAATTACTCAAATCTATAACTTGTTCACTGATTTGATATCCACAACCCATAATATGAAAATATTTTTTTGTTTGATGAGGGGTTTTCCTTGGTAAAACCCTATTTTAGGAATTAAAATTGAATTAAAATAATTAAAATCACATAAATGTGAAGTAAATGTACAAATTCCAAATCAATTGGTGAAGTAAGCACATTGCATTCGATTCAAAAGATCCTTCTAGAAGATGATGATGAATGAATGTAGAAGATGCAATAAAGAATCTTGAATGGACTGAAGGAGATCTTAAAGACGACTCCCTCGATTACTTAAATTCTTGAATTTTTGATCTTCAATGTATCAAGAATCATTTGAAGGATGCTTTAAGGCTCGAAGACTTGAAAAATTGAATCCTTAATAACTTGAGAGCTTGAGTGCTTATGCATGTACAACCTTGGATTGATATGCTATGCCAAATGGAGGAAGTAGAAGGGTTTATAAAGGAACCAGGATTGACTAACTCTCATAGGGAAACTTGCCTAGGAGTTAACACCATGAAGGTACCCAAACATGAAACCCAAATAGAGGACCCAAAATATGGCCCAATCAGGGGTGCATTGTGTCCTTGACAATTATGGCCCGAAACCTTAATGATCCCAAAATAGGTCTTAGAGCCCACACTAGGCACATAGTTTGAGATATAATTGTTTTGGTGCAAATAGAATATTCCAAGTGGTTAAATGAAGGGAAGGGAGGACCTCGAAGGATATATCCTATGTCAAGATTTACACCATGAAAATAGGATCTTTTAAAGAGTATATATTAGGTTTTACCCCAATTCCACCTAGGAGAAATATTACAAAAGGGAGAAAAGAAGGATACATAAAAGGAGAATGATGATCTCACCTTAAATAGGTGGTAAACCTTCATTAAATTGAATTGCTTCCAATTTAAGATGGTACATACACACACATATGTATATCTTACAATCATATAAGTATCTTTATCTTTAATAAAATATAATATTCTATCTTCAACATTAATTTATAGATGCAATGAGTAATTTCTCAAATCATCTCTTCATTGTGAAGACTATCCATGCATCTATTTCTCTTATTCTTCCTTATGAAGATCATTACAAATATATTACTTTCATATTCAATGGTATATAACATTTATTCTTGTAAACCGTATTGATGTGTTTTTAATTCAATCATTTTTATATCCTCCTCTTTCTGTAGAGTGCCCATTGTATTTATATTCTCTTTATTCCTCCAATCCATATCCCTATCATTCTTGGTTTATAATTTTATAGTTCTAATCTAGAGACATGTAGGATGATGCAAGAGAATCTTCAGTATAAGAGCAATATTGTATTACACAAAAATATTTCCTTTCTATTTAATGAATAAGGGTTCTCTTAGTGCAAAGTTGTTTCTTGTGGAGACTTTCTACTTAGTAAGTCAGTCATACAAGCTCAATTTCAAAGGTGAAGGTTCATCTCAAATATATCAGCCTACTAGTTCAGGCTCATTGCCATATCATGAGTATTCGTGAAGTTATGGTGGATTTCTGGTACAAAAACTTCAAGCTCTATTTTGAAGGCCTTAGAGGCTTTAGATGGGGCTCCAAAACAAGATCAAGTGGAACTTGCATGAGTCAAGTCTTGTAGACTAGAAGTTGATGATTCCATAATGGGGTCATAATAGCCAATTAGGTCAATGGTTCACAAGTTATGGTCTTTCAAAGTTGGGCCAACTATATTTTCCAAAATAAATGTCATAATTTTTTGAGCTGACTCTATATGTAATTTTAGGGTTTTTTGGCCTCAAAGGTCAGGGTTTGTTGTCTAGAAACTTCTTGGTTAATATAAAATTGGCTATCTAAGGAATCTCTGTAGATTGTCTTGGACTACTGTGGGTAATAGTTTTCAACTCTGTCTTGCAGATTATTGCAAGGAAGGTGACCATGGGGGTTTGCTTATTGTATTTCAAAATTTTGTAATTCTGCATTTGTGGTGATAATAAGAAGCCCATATTTTCTTCTCGTAGATTATTTTTATTTCTTTGTTTCTGTTATGTGTTGTGGTATTAAGGGGAACACCCTTCATCATAGGATTGCATCCTTTCAAATGAGCACCTATTATGCTTCCTTGATGGAACACTTTAGGATAGAAAACTTATGAAATCACAACACTTGGCTTGTTTATTATCTTTGAAACAAAGATGACTTATTAACCTCATAATGGTTTTTGACACTTGAGTGCCAATACACTTAACTACTTTCTATATTGGAGTTGAGTACACCATGTATGCCAAGCCACAACAAAAGCTGAGTTAGGAAAGACTTCAGGTGCCAAGTGATCTTCATGTGCCGAGTAGTCTTTAGGTGCCAAGTGAAGATCAGGTGCTGAGTGAAGTTCAAGTGCCGAATGACATTAAGTGCCGAGCAGAATAAAGTGTTGAGTACATACAAGTGCCGAGTGATATTCAAGTGCGGAGTCATAGATAATGCTGAGCAATACAAAAATGAAACAAGTGCCGAGTAAGCCAGTTTGTTATTAGTGCCGAGCATCTAGAATCAGCAAGTGCCGAGCAACACAGAATGAACATACGAGTTTGTAACTTCATTGATTCATATGTAAATCATTTTCATGGCTAACATGTGATGAATCTCGAAAGATTAAATGATAAGATCGAATCTTTTATTTTTCCTATGCAATCTACATGTAGCCAATAAGAAAAATGATGAAGGCATGCAACCAATGGAAGAAGTGCAAACAATGAGTGGGAAATAGAGATTGAATATGGATCATAGATCCATACCTAACCCTAAATCCTTGAATGTCTTTATAAGGAAGACAAAATTTCATTGTAAAACATATGAGTGGATATACAAGGGTGTGTAAGGAAAACTACTTTCAAAGTAAGGACTATCAGATCATAAAGGATCAAGATCAGAGAAAGCAGATCAAGTGCCTATATTCAGCAATCGAAGGATTGTAATCTATCAGGTTTATTGTACCTAATACTTTCTAGCAATTGTATTAGAATGAAAATCCTATGGTAATAGGTTAGCTTAATAGCTATTTCATAGATCCTTTAAATAGGTGATTAAATCCTTTAACAGGGTGACACTTTATGTAAAGTGTTTGTAAATCCTCTAACCAGGTCACTATTTATACAGTGTAAAGCCTTTAACAGGGCAAACCATCAGAAGTGGTTAAAACCTTACTGCTGCAACAAATTTTGTGGGTATCATCCCCACCCTAGTTTTACCTTCTTATTCCTGGAGGGTTTCTGGGTTACCAAAATCTCAAGTGTTATGTGGTGATTCTTATGTGTTTCTCATAATTGTTTGATAGGTTTGTATGTATGCAATCTACTTTTAGTTTAAATATTTTAAATACATTACTTTTGATTCACCCCCCCCTCTCAGAAGCATTCTTCCCATTTGAATATTTCAACAATTGGTATCAGAGCAACTGGTTCTCACAAAAAGAAGTCTAACAACTTGAAGAAAAAGATCTAAAGATGGAAGTCTTCAAACTTGGGAAGATTATTGAAAATCAAGTGATTGATGTGCAACTAGCTCTACACAGAGTAGAGGAAGCAAGGGAAGAATTGAGAAAATCCTTGAAGAGAAGGAAGGATATAGCCATAGCTAAAAATGGTATAAACTATAAGGAGATTGATACCACAAAACTGTGTGCCAGTGGAGACACTAAAGAGTTTGATGCAACAATAGGATAACTGATGGAGAAAAAAAAGTTCAAGCAGAGGAGATAAGATCTCTCAAGATGGAAAATGAATCACAGGCCATAATGATATGTGAAATCACTGAACAAAAGAAAAGAGCAGTTGAGGATAGAGTCATGATAGAAAATGACAAAAGAAATCTTGCAAATAGGCTTGAAGAAAAATGTACTGAATTAACAAGGATCTCAAATATGCAGATGGATACACTTGCCTGAATGATGAACCTTCATCATGAACTCAATATGAAAGATATTGAGATCTCTACTTTGAAGATACACAATGAAAAACTATAGAATGAATTGAACAGAGAAAAAGAGGTAGCTGAGAATCTCAACAAGTTAAGTGAAGCCATCAAGTATTTGAACAATTGCTGAAATCCCCAAAATTTGCCCATGATACATTAGGACTAGGATTACAATAGCATAGAGGTTGGAGAATCATCAAAGAGTGTCGAGCATAAAGATGACATAGGTAAGAATTCAAAACCCACTTGTCATTACTGTAATAAGAAGGGGCATACTGCTAATATTTGCAAGAATAGGAAATTCAATCAGCCAAATACACTCAAGAGCAAGAGTTACTGTCAAAAGTGCAACATGCAAGGACATATGACACAAGATTGTAGATACAGAGTTACAAGGACACAAAAATTTGATGGACATTGTCACAATTGCAAGAAGTATGGGCATAGAGCATTTGAATGTAGATCAAAGCCTATATGGACATCAAATCAACTAGCAAAATCAAAAGAGAATAAAAGTCACTATCATTGTGGTTACAACACCAAGTACAATTGTCATTATTGTCAAGAATATGGACATATACCACAGAACTACATAAGAACACATTTCAAAGGGAACTACAAAAAATGGTTGAATCAAACCACATGTTTTAGTTGTTTGAAATTTGGCCATATCAGTAGAAACTATCATACAAGATCAAAGGCACCCAAGACTGAAGAAAATAAGGGCAAAGAAAAGATTGATGTTGAAAAGATAAGGGGGCAAATGAATAAGACTTGGAAAAAGAAAGATGAATGCAACACATCAAGTGGAGGGATCACTTCACCCAATAGGTCAAGTGATGACACTTCATCAAAATAAACATGAGAAGTATACGTGACTGATATACAAAGCTATATCACACATCAGTCCCAAGACAAAGAAGCAATGCAAAGTATAAATCTGCATGAGAAAAGATGTCAAGACAAAATCTAAATGATGTTGCCAAGCTATCTTTGGATGTCGAGTTAAACTCCAACACATGCCGAGCTCCTAACAGTGATCGAGTTGATAACTAATGCCAAGTTAGGTTAAAATTTTTTAGAAGCTGAGTTGGTAGTTGAGCATTTAATGCAATGAAAATAGGGTATATTATCATGATTCTAATCAGTTTTCCTCATCGCGATCAAGAAGCAAAGAAGAGAAAGAGAGCAGAGAAACTTCACAGCATAGAATCCAACATATCAAGTAGATTGCAACATCTCTCAATGTGTTTTCATTGATCTTGAGGTATTTTTCATTTGTGCCGAGCTATGCAGTTTCATATTTCGTAAAAAGAAAACCCTAGTTTGCATAAATGGCATCAAGTTCCAAGAAAACCTAGCACAAAGAGTCATTTGAAGTTCAGTTAGTGTCCAATGAGGTCAAGAAACCTGATTTTCACCCCATACCTAAAGTTGCATACAAAAATGACCCAACCGGAGCTCTCTCCCAAATACCCCCAAAAGTTGTAATGGTTCAAGACATGAGGAGATGCTACAATTGTAAGATAGGAGCCCTAGGAGATATGAAAATAAGGAAAGCCTATGAGAAATTGTGCATAGATGGAGTCTTAAAAGATGAATTCAAAATTGTTGAAAGAAAGGATTTGACCCGAGTTTTGAGCTTTCCCACCGTATTCAAGACAGAATGGGTTAAACTTGTGTTAAGTAGAATTCATGGTGGAAGTTTATGGTTAGAAGATACTCCCATCAAATTAACCAAAGAAATCATACATAGAGTAATAGGGTACCCTACCCTAGATCAGTTCAAAACCTTGAGAAGTGAATCGAAGGAGGTTATTGAAAAGAACAATGGTGCTCAGTGGAATAAGACAGGAATGACAATTCACACAATTCAGGATCATCTAGTTGAGTTTGTTGTTAGAGTCATTGCCCATAAGTTCTATCAATCTAGTAGCAACAGTGTGCCATGTATTGCAATAGATGTAGGTTACAAATTGGTGAAAAAGGATCATACTTATGATCTTGCAGAACTACAACTACAACAGATTATTGAAAACCTAGCTGCCATAAGAAGGACAAAGGGTGGTCAATGCAAATTTGGAGCAATTATAATTTGTATATTCTTCTATATTCAAAATGAGTTTCCCTCTTTTAGAATAATTACGTGGAGGAATGATAGAACTATCATTGCCCAAATCAATGAATATATAGAACAAATGGGAGAAAATTTTGATACCTTGATGACAAGTTATTTCGAAGATTTCAAGAAATCCATGAAACAAAGGGTGAGAATACCAGTTTCTTTGGTAGAAGAACATGTTAATAATATATGCTTCTTGGTTGATATTGACTTCACATACATTCAAGTTGTAATTCCAAGAGTGAGATGGCTAAGGCCATTTGGATATGAAATCAATGTTGATGAGGCATCTGTAACAATAATTGCATTATTGGAAGAAGAAATAGATAAAAGTGCTCCACATTTTGGCACTTATGATGTAGTAAGGTAAAAAATAAACATGTAATTAAAGATTGCTTCCACATTAAAGAAGAAAGACAAATTGTTAAACAAGATTAAGAAGAAATTTGGTGAAGAAATTGAGGCTGAAGTAGAAGAAGAAGAAGATGACAATGATGATGAAGATGAACAAGAACAAGGCCCAATGGAATTAACTCAAGGCTTGGGTGAAGACAAGGAGGAAGGTGCATAAGAAAAAGAAGCCAAGGAAGCACCAACTGAAGCTGAGACAAAGAAAAGAAAGGCAAAAGAACAACCTCCATCTCAGCAAAAACCAAAGAAATCTGCCATGCCATCACCTCAAAAGCCTACAACATGAGCTGCAACAAGGGCCTCCACTCAAAAGGCTAAAGAGGAAGTTACAAAGAAGAAACCAATCAAGGACACATAGGAAGAGTCGAGGAAAAGAAGAAGATATGTGGCTCAACCTGATTCTGATGAAGAAGATCAATCTAAAAAGGTAAGCCATTCTTCAGTTGATACTTTATGTAAAAAGATTGGAAATTGTGATTTAAGCAACTTAAATAAAGTTGATTTCAATAAGTTTACTAAAGAAGAATAGAATAGGATAGAAGAAATAGTTTATGGAATGATGGTACAGTTCAAGTACACTCCACTTGAACTAGATGGACAATTGCCAAAAGAACTGTCTAAAATTGTAGAAGATAGATGGCATTTTTGTTTGAAAATGGAAAAGGAGATGAGAGAATCAACCCTAGCAAGCGTATTGCTGGATTTGACTAGGGAACAAATAAAGAAAGTAGTCAAAAGGCATAATAATAGGTTTACACCTAAGTACAGGGCATTCTTCATACTCCAAAACAAGATGGAAGAAATTGTTCAAAGAACAATGAAATCATGGAAAAACTTGTACAAAAAGATTGAAGATTTTCTTGAAGAAGAATACAAGGAACAAGCTACTGCTCTACTAGAAGAGAGGAGAAAAAGGAGAGAAGAGAAGACAGTAGTAGAGAAAGGAGAAGAAGAAAAGAAAGTAGAAGAAGAAAAGAAGGTAGAAGAAGAGAAGAAAGAAAAAGAAAAGAAAGATGGAGAGGAGGAAGAGACACAAAAACAAGATGTATCGGTAACAGCAGCAACCAGATCAGAGTGTGCAAGACACACAACTGCCACCCTCTAGCCCTCCTCATGTTCCCATCACACCTACATAAACTGTAACTATTTTTTATGTTCCTGATACTTCTGGTCAGAACATCAATCCATTAACTGTAGAAGATCTCAAAAGAATCCTTGACCAATCTACACAACAAGCAATATTATGTGTAGATCCAGTATTGATCAGTATGGATAAATTGCAAAAACTAGTAGAAAGCACAGTTAGAGATAAGGTGAATCCATAAGAACCACCTTCCATCATCTCTACAGCTACTAGTGGTCAACTTCAAATGCCAACAGTTATTTCAACAGGCATAGTTGACACTACAATATAGAAGCTGAGTGCAGCTGTAGAAAAAGGAACAGAACAAACAAGACAGACTATTACATCTGATCCTACAATACAAAAACAAGGTGCACTTCCTAAGATTACCATAATTGATCAAGATAGTAGACAGTAGGAGGAGAAAATAGTGGAAACCCCTAAAGAGCAGGAGGCAATACAAACATTGATAAATTTTCCTACCTTGGGAACTCCTTCACAACAACCATTGCAAATATCTGTACCAACATCTAGTACTACAAAAGTTGCAAGGGTAATTCACTATGGAGACCCTAAATTAGATGAGGAGATAGTCATACTAGGCTATGACTCAAAAAAAAAACCATTGATCAAATAAATGAGGTGCAGGAAGCACTGAATAGAAGAAAGAGACAAGAGATACTCAAGAAGGAGTATAAACAAAAGCAAACACTACATGAGATTAAGGACATCTTTATGGATGTCTTCAGTTTGCAATCACTAGATGAGTCAAAGCATATCAGAGAGCAATTATTAGATATTGTTGACCAGGTGACAAATGAAGACCAAGAAACAAATGCAAAACTTATGGAATGGTCTGAAAGAAAATTTCAAGGGAAAGTGAATGAGAAAGTATCTAGTGAAATAGCACTTTCACAGGTTGAATTGGAAAAGTTAGTAGACAAAGTTAAAAAGGAACTTGAGAATATATTCTCATTGTACAAAAAGTTGTGTGACTTTTCATACTTCACACAAGAGACAAGCCAAAAGATACTAAGCTTGGAAAGAAATTTAAACATTTCAAGCATACAGCTACCAAATGATCCAGCTCCAAGTGAGAAGAATTTTTCTTAATCACTTCACACTCACAAAGAAATAGCTGTGTTAATAGTAGATGAGGCCAATATTAAAGAAAAACTGATACAACTATAGTCCTCCATTACCCCACATTTGGAATTACTCCATAAGGAACAAGTCTATGCAGAAACCGTTCTCAAGAAAGATTCTAATCTTTCTACATTAGATGGACTTATTCATCTTGCTGCGGAGACTGCCATCCAACATAAGTCACTGGAAATTGCTTTGAACAATTGGGATGCAGCTCTCCAGATGATTATGGAGGTAAACAACACATTTTTGGTGAAATACGATCTTAACCCTTAAAATCACATAAGTGTCAAAAAGGGGGAGATAAGAATAAAAGGAGGAGATAAGAATAAAAGGGGGAGATATTAAATAAAGAGGAGATACTATATGATGTATGAGGCACAACCAACTTAGGGGGAGTTACAATAATTTTGAGGTATATATTGTAAGTTACAAATTTTGATCAAGTTTTCTTTAAAAACTCTGTGTATACCAAACAGATTAGTTAATGTACTCACAAGGCCAGTTAAGTGTTTTTGTCACTCATGTCAAAGGGGGAGATTGTTAACCTCATAATGGATTTTGACACTTGAGTGCCAATACACTTAACTAATTTCTATATTGGAGCCGAGTACACCATGTATGCCGAGCCACAACAAAAGCTGAGTTAGGAAAGACTTCAAGTGCCGAGTGATCTTCATGTGCCGAGTAGTCTTCAGGTGTCGAGTGAAGATCAGGTGCTAAGTGAAGTTGAAGTGCCGAATGACTTTAAGTGCTGAGTAGATACAAGTGCCGAGTGATATTCAAGTGCCAAGTCATAGATGATGCTGAGCAATACAGAAATGAAACAAGTGCCGAGTAAGCCAGTTTGTTATTAGTGCAGAGCATCTGGAATCAGCAAGTGCCGAGCAACACAGAATGTACATATGAGTTTGTAACTTCATTGATTCATATGTAAATCATTTTCATGGCCGACATGTGATGAATCTCAAAGGATTAAATGATAAGATCAAATCTTTTATTTTTCCTATGCAATCTACATGCAGCCAATAAGAAAAATAATGAAGGCATGCAACCAATGGAAGAAGTGCAAACAATGAGCGGGAAATAGACATTGAATATGGATCGTAGATCCATACCTAACCCTAAATCCTTGAATGTATTTATAAGGAAGAAAAAATTTCATTGTAAAACATATGAGTGGATATATAAGGGTGTGTAAGGAAAACTACTTTCAGAGTAAGGACTATCATATCACAAAGGATCAAAGATCAGAGAAAGCAGATCAAGTGCCTGTATTCAGCAATCGAAGTATTGTAATCTATTAGGTTTATTGTACCTAATACTTTCTAGCAATTGTATTAGAATGAAAATCCTATGGTAATAGGTTAGCTTAACAACTATTTCATAGATCCTTTAAATAGGTGATTAAATCCTTTAACAGGGTGACACTTCATGTAAAGTGTTTGTAAATCCTCTAACCGGGTCATTATTGATGTAGTGTAAAGCCTTTAACAGGGCAGACCATCAGAAGTGGTTAAAACCTCACTACTATAGCAAATTTTGTTGGTATCATCCCCACCCTAGTTTTACCTTCTTATTCCTGGAGGGTTTTTGGGTTACCAAAATCTCAAGTGTCATGTGGTGATTCTTATGTGTTTCTCATAATTATTTGATAGGTTTGTATGTATGCAATCTACTTTCAGTTTAAAGATTTTAAATACATTACTTCTGATTCACCCCCCCTCTCAGAAGCATTCTTCCCATTTGAATATTCTAACAATCATGCCTTTGATGGTTATCAATACTAACTAATTCATGCGATTAAATTATTAACTCCTGTCTTACATGGAAATGAGTCATTGATTAGAATAGGTAAAGTCTGATATAACTTATTTTTTGATTAATAGGTTTGCAATCATAATTAATACTAAGTGATTTATTAGAAATGTCAAAATAATATAATTGATAAGTAAATCACCAATACTAATTTTAATAAATTCTTGTTTTCATATAAATACTATACCCGATCTCAACCATATTCATTGGTGCATGTATCCTTGGTTCTCTTTTAATAAAATATTTGTCTTACATTGATAATTTGCTAGCCTCAAATACTTAATTTACTTACCACCACATAGTTATTATATTTAGTGAGTTGGCCAAATCAATAAATTCTCTAATATGATTGTATTCTTTCACATTTTCCCCTTTTAATTAATAGAGTCTAGTACTTCATAGTTTATGTTAAATGGTTTAGAGGAAAAACTAGACAGACATTGTTAGAAGCTATGTCAGAAACTATCTTCTATATCAGTCGATGTGATTATGCTATCATTTTGTAATATACTATACACATAGATGCATGACATGGAACTTTTTACTATATATAAGATAAATAATATTTAATTTATATGATTATTTAGCATCTTAAATATAATTTTATTGTTTATTTATAATATTATTATTCATTCATTTCTTTTATATTTTAATTTCACTTAGTTTTATTATGTATTATTAAATTTTATTTTGGAAATGGGACATCACACAAATTTGATACAAAATTATATGTTTCTAACCATTCTAAGTGTCATGGTGAGGTCTATTTTTCACCAAATATCCCATATATTTAAGATATCTGTAAAATTTCCCTCAAATTTTGCATCTCTCCCAAAAACATTCCAAAAAATTAAATTCTCATACTTTGATGATGTCATAACAATCTTAAGGTTTTGGCATGCTTTGAGCATGATTTGAGGTTTGAAAAGTTCTAATGATGAAGGGAAAAATATCCGAATCCAAATTCACTGAAAAAAGAACCACTCAAACCTCTAGAAAAGGTTTTTTGATACCACACTATGATACCATGTTGAGGTTTTCAAGACAAGCACCAAGGATCAAACAAACAATAAAAACACCTTCCACAAGAAAAGGTGACAAGAAAATAATTTTTATATTTCTCAAAAGAAACTAGGATTATAATTTGAAAGGCTACATAATTGCAAGATGAGTTACGATGATAATATCTATTTCTTATGTAGAAAGTAATAGTGCTAAAATATAAAAAAAGCTAACTCAATATGAAAATAACAAACTAAAGCTAAGATATGCAAACCAAAGGTGCATGATATGCACAATATGCAAACTAGAGCTTAATTGAATTAGGCTCAGATAAATTTGGACTCTCTAAGTGAACTTAAGCTAGAGCATGAATGTATAAATATGTACTTTAACTATTCATGATTTTTAGATTAATAAATTATTGATTTAATTATTAAGTCACTTATTATCTGTAGTTTACTTAAGCTAAACTTTGGGCATATAAGAATAGATTATTCTATTAATTACTATCATGCAACCTAGGTTAGCTACCTATTATAGTTTTGATCTCCTTTATAAGGATAACCTCTCTTTGCAATTATTACACATTGATTGACTTTTGAGTATAACAATTCATCTTTTTTCTCATCAAGAATGTTGCATCTGTGGATTTGGGAATTCTAGCCTCCATAGCTTTTGCTTCTCTCTTTTTGTGACAAATGTTTGCATATAGGTGATTCTTGGGAGATATGGGGTTGATCTTTCATCAATTTTAGCATGGTATTCAAGCTCCAAATCTTCATGCCCATGTTCTATTTATGAGAGGTTTGGCTTGGCTTTTAGATCTATGCCTTTTCTTTCAAAGGGTTTATTTTTCAAAGGATTTTTGTATTGGATCTAGGGGTTCACTAATTTTTGGTGCACTTTGAGAAAAAAATAGACCTCATTGATGAGTTTGTAGTGCCTAAAAATCCCTATTTTAATATAAGGCACATCCAATTTGAAGACAGTTGGAATTTGAGGCAAAAAATGTCTCCATTTGGGTATAAAAATTGATATTTTGGCATGGAAATCAAGGTTTATGGCATGAAAATCAAGATTTTTTGGTAAAAAAATTGTTGTAGTTTCTGGTACAAAACTGACATGCTTCTCAAAATTTTTTTTCTATGCAACCAATACATATCTCGAGATGATTTTTGGTATGAAACTTGCATGCTTACTGAGGTAGTTTCTAGTATGAAATTGGCACACTTCTCGAGACAATATTTGGCATTAGTGGGCATACTTCTTGAGGCATTTTGGCATACGTCCCAAGGTAGTGATTTTTTAAATTTTTTTTCCCTTTTCATTCTTTTTTGACCCACTTGTGGTGCCTTAACCTGCTCATCTAGATTACATTTTTTACAAATAAGATATTGTTGGAAAGTTGATTCTGAGCCCATCATGATAGTGTAGTTTATTTGGCCTTTTGATGTTGTTTGGTTGATAGTTTATGAAGTCAAAATCAAAATTTTTATTTTGCACTCTAGGAGACATGTGTTGAGACATTCTATTTTCTAGATTCTATTCTAGGCACATCCCATTTAGTGTTTTTCTATTTTGCATTTTAGTGGATATCTTGGTTGTTTCAAGTCCAAAGATTGATTTTTTTGCTTTAGATGATTTTTCATGGGTTTTACTATCTCTTGTATTAGCCCTATGTCTCTTTTGATTTGTGTTGACATCCCTTTGTAGTTTTTTTGCAAATGCATTGAGATAAAGTGCCACTCTATTGCATTTTAGGATCTTGTACATCTTTGGGTTTTGTTTTACTTGCACTACATTATAAAGTGCCTTGTAGGGTTTCATGTTGGCCATATTCACCATATTCCTTTTTCAAGTGAGTGTTCCTTCCATGACATTAACATCATGATGATGTGCCATTATAGGTGTTTGTACTTCTTTTGCACACTTGCTATTCTTCTTCCTACATGACATATTGCATTCAATTTCAGTGTTCATGTCTTACCTCTCAACATTATAGGGGGGTTATATTACTTCTACTACTATATTGGTTCTATATAATGAGCTATGTATTCAATATTTGATCCTATGTACTAGGCAATTGTAGTGGCTAGATATCTATGCATTTCAGTGAGATGGATAATTTACCATATAGACATTATTTCATTCCTATTTTTGGAGGCAATGAAGGTACCTTCCATCTTCTATTGATTATCCCTTCAGACATAGTTTTCACTACATAGTCATATAGAATAGAGTTCTTCATATTAGTAGTTTGACAATGTTTGCAGCTTCATGCTTTAGTGGTCTTCTTCATGATAATCTTTTGTTCCCATCTTTTGAGACATTCCCTATTTTGGAGGCTTCTTCAGTGATTCATTAATTTTTTTAAGGATTATTTCCATCTTTTTATGGAGTAGTGTTTTTTTGATATGGTTTTCTCTATTTTAAAAAATCTTTTTAGAGATTTGGTTGTGCTTGGGTACCTCACTAGGCCTTATTTCCACAATCCAATTCTTCTTTTACTAGTAGTTTCTAGGTTTTTAGTGTTGGAATTATAATAGGAAAGGTAAACTTCTTTGGGGGGGGGGGGGGGGGTGTGAATTAGTAGTTTAAACTTTGATCCATAAAATATTCACCACATCCATCTCATACTTTCAAAAAGTAAACTAAAATACCATGTAAAACATGTACATCTAAGTCATGTAAAAAAGTAAATATACACACATATATGACACTAGATATGATTACCCAGAGACCCTCTAAATAGAAGGTAAAATTGGGGTGGGGATGACACCCACAAATCTTCACTATTGCAATAATAAAGTGTACCCAATGAAGGTTACAATGTTTGATCATGAGACATGATCTACCCTATGAAAGGTTTGCCCTATTAAAGGCTTACAAAGACTATTAGGTCTCATCCTATTAAAGGATTTCAAAACCCTATTAGAAGTGTGCCTTGTTAAAGGACTTCAACTCACAATTAAGTAAGCACCCTATTAAAAGATTTCAATAATGTCTGCTAGTACTACTCTGTTAAGAGATTTAATTTCTTTCACCTACTAGAATGACTCAACATTGATCATGCAGTTAGCACTTGGTTGCTTGATGACAGATCACATTTGTACTGATGTATTCTTGATCCTTCTTGATCTGATGTCTTGTTGTTGTATGCCATTCCCTTCTTTTGTTCTCCTTTAATTGATTCTACAATGCAATCTCAATTCATAATTCCTTAGTTACCATGAATGCTCTATTTGTACATACAAAATTTTCTCTTCACTCCTTTCACTGACCTTAGAAAGTTTAGGGTTTATCCTCCTTTAGATGACCTCAGTGACTTAGGGTTAGGTATGAATCAATGGCTGTGATTCATCCATTTTGTCGCTTAAAAATTCCCTTTTTCCTAATTGGCTGCATGTAATTCATAGGGATTCCAAATTAAGATTCGTCCTTATCTCCAAAATATTGTAATTGAATCTTTAAGTTGGCTCAAAAAAGGTTTACATAATTGTTTGTGCCAATACAAACAACTATGACAAAATTGTATTACTCGACAATTAAAGTCTTTGATGCTCAACATTTACTAGTTTCTATACCAGTGACACGACATCTATATTACTCGACATTCACTATTTACTTGGCTCCTAAATCACTCAACATTCACTATCTTCTTGGCACTTGAGTGACTCAACACATGGGTGACTCGACACTCACTATGGACTTGGCATGCACTATTATATACATGTTGTGCTCGAGATGTACTACTTGTTTCACATGAACTAAGTAAATGACTTAAGTGTGTAGACATTCACTTGTCAAAAGAAATTTGAGATCAACAATCTCCCCCTTTGACATGAGTGTCAAAAACACTTAGTCATGCATTAATATCCTTATTCTTACGAGTGTAACGTATCTCTTATTTGAATTTTGTACAAAACTTCAAAATTCTCAAAATTTTATAACAACTTATACCTCAAAAATTTGATAACTCCCCCTGAGTTGATAGGTCTAGTTTTGTACTCAAAATTGTATGCTCCTACTGAGTAAATTTGTCTCAACTAATACTCTTTCATCTAACTTTTCTTTCTCTCCTTTTCTCATTTCTCTCTTATCTCCCTCTTTATTTCCCCCTCTTTTTTTGACACTTATGTCAAATGGGCTATACACTAATAGTGTATTTGTCCAAGAAATATTTATGGACCTCTAGGATAATTTTGAGAGCTACATCCCAATTTTGACATGCTACATTCAAAGACTTGATTTGGATGGCTAGCTCGGTAGCAATGTGTACTAGGCCATCCAATGTAGAAATATTTGGGCTTTCTTCATAAGAGTTTCTATGTATCCTAACTCCTTGTGAAAAATTTCCATGTGAGGGGTCAATGTTGTTTGGATGCTAATAAGTTTTTCCATTAAATTGGCTTCATCTGCTGATAATGTAGCTAACTAACTCTAGGTTTGTAGCAAAGTTCTAAAGTGCTTCTCACTTTGAGCTGGTGTCATAGGTAGTTTTGCACCTGATGCATTAATCTGACTTTTTAAACTCAAAATGTGACTTCTTGTGTCTTGTGTGAAGAGTGTTGGATTGCATAGTTTAGTGTATAGTGAGAAAATATTCTCAAGTACCTTCTTCACACACTCTCTACCTTAGTTGCCAAAGCAACTTGTATGAGTGCTATGTCACTTGATATTTTCTCATTCACTTTGCTTTGAAATTTCTTTTCTGACCATTCTAATAATTTAGTATTTGTATCAAGGTCTGCATCACTAACCTTTTCCACTATATTTTTTAGTTGTTCAATGAGTGACTTTGTCTCATCTAGAGTAGGAAAATTAAGTGCATCTAGAAAGATGTCTTTAATATCTGGTAAAGCTTATTTTTGCCTATGCTCCCTTCTAAGTAGTTCCTAATGCTTCTTTCTAGCTAGGGCTTCTTGCAATAGACCTATCTTCTCTATTTTCATTATGTCAAAGTCATACTTTGGTAGCACAATCTCTTCATCAAGACCTACATCACCATATTGTATCACTTCTTTAACCTTTGAAGAGCTTGGATTTGGCATTGAGATTTGAAATGGTGCTGCATCTATGCTTAGCTTCTAAAGAGTGTGACTAGAAGGAGTGCAAAATTTTGGTAAAGTTACCAGTGCTTGAATGGTTGCTTGTTCCTTCAGCTTGGATATTGATTCAATCTCTTTAGGCTTTTCCTTATTTTCCACAATTCCTTGACTTGCACCTTGTTCTTGTGTTGGAGGTGCAGATAGATTTATCTTACCTATTTGACTCTATTCTTTAGTAATGGCTTGGGTTTTATTGTATCTTTTCCAATTGTATCAACCTTTGTTGATATAAATTCTAGTGCTTTATCTAAAGGTTGTACATGAGTGACTTGAGGGATGATGATAGGTGGCTCTTGTGTTTTCACCTCTTCCCTTGTAGTGTTAGTCAATAATTTTTGAATCTCATCTACACTCACCAATACAGGATTATCACATAATTTTTCCTGTAGTGTAGATTGGTCAAGTATCTTTTTTAGATCTTCCTCTATTAGGGTATTGATGCTCTGAGCTATGAGATTAAAAACATCCTTTACTATTACTATTTTAGTGTTTACACTTGTTGTTTTTTGAGGGTTAACATTTGGTAGTTGTGTATCTTGTACACTTTGTTCTTGTTGCTACTCTACTTCAGCTATTGCTTTGATATCTACTTTGATTTCTATATCTCCCTCAACTGTCCCTTCATTGTTATCATCTTCTTCATCATTGTTAAACTCTATAGGTTCCTCTTCACCTACTTTCACTATAGCTAATCCATATGTGACTTTCTATATCTAGGTGGAATTTTTCACAACATCTTGAATATTGTTTTTCAATATGCTAAATTCTCTATATTTTGGAGCAAATCTAACCACATATTTATTCATAGCCTTAGCAATTTCTGCCTTACTAAGTTTAGGCATAACTTGTGCAAGTGATGTCTCCCTTATTTTCCTTTCTAGTTTAAATAATAATGCCATTTCTACTCCACTCTTTGATATAAGCTTTTAGGCATAGAGGTAGCAATCTCTAGTGGGGTTTTCTTAAAAATTTCCATCATGTCATATATGGCTTCCTCCACTTAATTCTTCTCAACTTTACCAAGATTATCAAAATCAATATGAGAAAATCTTGATAGATCTACACTATTCTTAACATTTTCACATAGATTTTCTAGATCTGTTAATGGATTATGAATCACCATTTTGAATTGACTATTTTCATCTGATTCTATTCTTTCCTTATTCGATTTAGCTTGTGCAATTTATTTCCTCCTTGGACTTTTCAATGCTCCTCCTTCCTACTTTGCTGGTTTGATCTTTTCTTTTGCCTTTTGTGCACTAACACAGACACTGTCCCTTGTAGTAGGTGTTGTAGGCTTGGGCTAACTTGGCTTGGCAACCTTCTTGGATTTTTGTCATTGGTTGATCTTTAGCCTTTCTCTTCTTTTGATTAGTGGGAGTAGGTGCTTCCTCAAATTCTTCTTCCTTAGAACCTTTAAAAACTTCTATCTCTTCCTCCTATTGATCTTCACCCATTCCTTGTGTTAGTGCAATTGGTGCTTGGGTTTGGGTGTCTTCTTCCTCCCCATCCTCTTCCTGTTTCACACCTTCCCCAAATTTTTCTTTCAATTTTTTTTACCAACTTCTCCTTCTTGATAATAGAGGCAGTTTTCAATTCCATGGTAATTTTAGATTTTTCCATTTCATAATTACCAAATGCTTTAGCATTTTTATCAATATCTTCTACAAGTAAAGCAGTTATTGTTGTAGAGGCCTCATCTACATTTATTTCATATCCTAATGGTCTTAGCCATCTTTCTCTTGGAGTTGCTACTTGAACATATGTATAATCAACATCCTCTAGAAAAAAAACATCATCATAATTCTTTTCCACTAGTGATACTGAAATTCTCAATATTTTCTTCATTGATTGCTTAAAGTCCTCAAAGTAAATTGTCATTACAAATTCAAAATTTTCACCTAATTGTTCAATGAACTCACCAATCTGTATAGCCACTGACCTGTTAGTTTTCCATCCCATAGTGCCAAATATAGGAAATTTTTTTTGAACATAAAAGAAAATGCATATCAAAATAGAACCAAATTTGCATTGAGCATTCTTAGTCTTCCTTATTTCTCCTAGGTTCTCAATCAACTGCTATAGTTGTATCTCTGCAAGATCATATGTGTGATCTTTCTTGACAATCTTATAGCCAACATCTACTACAATATAAGGTACACTATTCAATCTACTAGATTGGTAAAACTTGTTGAAATAACCCTTACCACAAAGTCTATCAATGGATATGTAATGGTGTCAATTGTCATTCCTCTATTGTTCCACACAACTCTTGTATTCTTCTCAATAACCTCTTTTGAATCACTCCTTAGAGTCTTAGGATAAATCTAGGGTTGGATACCCTATTACCCTATGGATTATTCAATTGGTTGCTTTGATAGGTCCATTATCTAACCAAAGTGAACTATCATGAATCTTGATTAATACAATTCTAATCCATTAAGTTTTGAACACATTTGGGAAATCTAGGGCATGGGTCAACCCTTTCTTTTCTACAATTTTGTATTCTTCCCTTAACACACCATTCTCATAGAGTCTATCATATGCTTTCCTAATTTCCATCTCTCCAATACTTCCAATTTTACTATTGTAACATTTCCTAACATCTTGAACCATTAAAACTTTTAGTGGTATTATGGATAATACATTGGAGGGGTCTTGTTTATAAGAAATGTCTAGTATGGCTTTGAATATCAATTGTTTAACCTCATTACTAACCAATTGAATATTCAAAACCTCCTTACCTCTAAACCTCCTTACCTCTACACCCTTTGAACTAGATGCCATTATGCGAAACTAGTGTTTATGAAAATTTAAATAGCATAACAAAAAACTTGATAAATACCTGGCAAAATATGACAAAATGATGTAGAATCACTGCTCAAATCTTCTACAATCACTTTGGATGAATTTTATGATCACCTCTTTCTTGATTTTGAAATGATGTAAAATGAGCTAAAAATTGATCAAATACCCTTTGAAACACTTCAATTAATGCTGAGTGCTTACACAACTATAAGCTCAACATCAACCAATTTCAAGCTCACTCAACATCTACTAGTCATCCATTCATTTGGAAACCATCATGAGCTCAAAATCAACTAGCTAGTCTATTAGCTCGACATCTTCTATTATTTGACTCAACAATTATAGGAAACTTTTCATGCTTGGAAGTAACATAAGAATTTTTTTCTTGGATTCCTAATAACATTTTGCATCTTTTTTCATGCTTATATAATCTTTATAGAACTAAATCCTTTGGAACTAATGTATGATATAACTTATGAATATCAATCCCACATACCTATTGATTACTTAGTTTGATGAGGTTTGATCACCTGGCTCATTGGGTTAAGTGATCCCTTCTCCATTTGATGTGCTACAATCATCCTTTTTCTTCCATGTATTGTTCATTTCATTTTTGACATTTTCAACATCTACCTTTCCTTCTACTTTATCAAAATCACAACTTGGTGCCTTTGACCTTGTTGGACAATATCAACTGATATGACCAGTTTTTAAATAGCTAAAACATGTGGTTTGACTCAAGCACCTTTTTTAGTCACTTTTGAAGTGTGTTCTAATACAATTCTCAGGAACATTTCCATACTCTTGACAATAATGATAGCTATACCTTGTATTGTAATGCCAGTTATAAGAGTTTCCATTGTTCTTTATCTTTGTTTTCCTATTTGATGACCACATGGGTTTGGATCTGCACTTAAAATCTCTATGTCCATAGTTCTGACAGTTGTAAAAATATCCTTCAAATCTTTGTGTGTGCATGGTCATAGTTCTACATTCATGTGCCTAATGACCTTATCTATTGCACTAATGATAGTGAACTATGCTCTTATGCTTGACATTATAATTTATAGTCCTACTCCTACACACATTAGCAATATGTCCTTTCTTACGACAATTATGATAAGTAGGTTTAAAGTTCTTACCTTTGTTGTTCCTTTCTTCAAAACTTTTGAATGACTCTCCCTCTATAGTGGTTGTGTCTTCTAGTCCAGATGTATCATTATTGGATCTTTGAGATCTCAATATTTTCTCAAAGTATTTGATGGATTCATTAGGTTTACAAAAAATTTCAGCAAATTCCTTTTCCATTTATAGGTCACTCTTCAATTGCTCATTCTATAGTTTCATTGTAGTTACCCCAATGTCCTTGACATTCAATTCATAGTTGGCATTCATCATTTGACTCAAAGCATCCAATTGCATGTTGCAAATTTTGGTTAGCTCTAATGATTTCTCTTCTAGTCTATTGGTCAAAATTCTTTTGTGCTCTTCAATCATGGCTTTTTCTTCCATAGCTTTCTTCTTCTCTTTAGTCACTTCACATACTAACATGGTTGGTGATTCTTGCTGTAACTTGGGATTTTTGATTTCCTTAGCTTGGGCTCTATTCTTTTCCATTAGATCTGCAACTATTTCATCACATTCATTGGAGTCTCCATTAATAAATAGCTTAGTAGTGTTCATATCTCTATATTGTGTGTCATTCTCCTGAATAGCAATTTCCTTCCCTCTCTTTAGAGATTTCTTTAATTCTTCTCTTACTTAACCCAGTTGATGTAGCATGAGTTGAATCTCAATACCTTGATTCTCAATAATCTTTCCCAACTTGTAGGCTTCCATTTTCAAGATCTTTCCTAAAAGCTACAAAGCTTCTTTTTTAGAGAAAAAGGCTTTGATATCAATTGTTGGAATTAAAATAGGATAGGTAAATTTATTTGTGGGGGGGGGGGGATGGGGGGTGGGAGAGGTGGTGGTGGATCAGTAGTTTAAACTCTTATCCATAAAATATTCACCACACATCCATATCATATATTCAACAAGTAAATTGAAATGCCATGTAAAGTATGTACATCTAAGTCATGTAACCAAGTAAACATACACACATATATGACACGAGATATGGTTACCTAGAAACCCTCCAATGAGAAGGTAAAACTAGGGTGGGGATGACACCCACAAATCTTCACTGCTACAGTAATAAAGTGGATCTAATGAAGGTTACAATGTTTGATCATGAGGCATGATCTACCTTATGAAAAGTCTGCCCTATTAAAGGCTTACAAAGACTATTAGGTCTTACCCTATTAGAAGTGTGCCTTGTTAAAGGATTTCAACTCACAATAAAGTAAGCACCCTGTTAAAGGATTTCAATACAGCCTGTTAGGACTACTATATTAAAAGATTTAACTGATTCACCTTCTAGAATGACTCAGCATTGATCCTATGATTAGCACTTGGTTGCATGATGATAGATCACCTCTATACTAATGTATTCTTGATCCTTCTTGATAAGATGTCTCACTACTATATACCATTCCCTTCCTTTGATCTCCTTTAACTAATTCTACAATGCAATCTCACTTTAGAATTCCTTGGTTACCATGAATGCTCTATTTGTGCATGAAAACTTCTCTCTTTGCTCCTTTTACTCACCTTAAAAAGTTTAGGGTTTTTCCTCCTTAAGAAGACCTTAGTGACTTAGTATTAGGTATGAATCAACAACTATGGTTCATCCATTTTTTCGCTTGAATCTTACCTTTTTTTTGATTGGCTACATGTAATTCATAAGGGTTCCAAATTAAGATTCATCCTTATCTCCAAAATATTGTAATTCAATCTTTAATTCAGCTCAAAATGGTTTACATAGTTGTTTGTTCCATTACAAACAACTATGAAAAAACTATTTTACTCGGAAACTAAAGTCTTTGATGCTCTTCATATACTAGTTTCTATATTGTGACTCAACATTTATATTACTTAACATTCACTATTTACTCAGCTCTTGAATCACTTGACATTCACTGTCTGCTCAACACTTGAGTGACTTGGTACATGAGTGACTCAGCACATAAGTGACTTGGCACTCACTATCGACTTGACATGCACTATTATATACTTTCTATGCTTGGCATGTACTACTTGTTTGACATGAACTAAGTAAATGACTTAAGTGTGTAGACACTCACTTATCAAAACCAATTTGAGATCAACATTTAGCTACTCCCTAAGTTTATCTTAAGAGGGGGTTGCTAGAGTAATATAGTTTTTCTTATTGATTAAATCATATTTATTTCATTATTAAGTCACTTATTATCTCTAGTTTACTTAAGCTAAACTTTGGGTATATAATAATTAATTATTTTATTAATTATTATCATGCAACCTAGGTTAGTTATATGTTAGGTTTTTGTGTTGGTATCTCTAACCGTTGCTATCTATTAGTGTCAATAACATAGTCATTTACAAGGTAGAGTCAGACGATCATCACTGCAACTAAGCTACTCCACATAGGCCAAGTCATGTACATAAGATAATATAACTTGAGAAATTCTATATAAGCTAAGTAAGTACGGTCACAAAGCAATTTTCTATATGGACTAAGCTCATTCAATGACCAAGAAAGTCATCAACAATTGATTAAAATTGCAAGTATATAAGTACCGAGTGATATAGTATGCGTTTAGTACAGTATATATGTCAAGCATTAGGAAGTTAATAAAAGGTTGAGAAACAACAATGTCATGTTAATCTCATATTAGTTTTAACAAGGCAAAGACAAAAAATTTAGTCATTATTCAACAAAATTATAGTGCAAGTTGAGTGATAAGAGTAAGCTAAGTAATTAATGTGAGCTAAGTAATCAAGGCATGCCGAACATTAGTTGCTAGAAAATACATGATGAGTAATATATAGAGTCAATGCTAAGCACCAATATGCATTGAGTAGATAGTTAGTGTCGATTCACTCATGAGCCAAGTAAATAAAGTATGCTAAGTCATATAGAAGATGAGTTACAAAATTGAATATCTAGTGAAGTTTGATCATCAAAGACTTCAATTGTTGAGTGAACAGTTTTGGACAAATTTGTTTGCAATGGCACAAAATTCCATGTAATCCATTTTTGGGCTGACATAATAATTGTTTTATGATTCTAGAAGATGTATACAAATGTATATTATGAATCTCTATATAGTACATGAAACCAATCAAATTGAGGGATTTTCTAAGTGATAAAATGGATCAACCTAAGCCATTGATTCTAACCTAACCCTAGCCAACTTGTGTTTACTTAAAGAGACAAAACCTAAATAGTTTGTAGGGCATAAAGGAATAAGAGGAGATGCAAGAGAGAGGAACACTAAGTGCAGAGAGCATTCATGGTGGCTATAGAGATTGTGATAATATTATGAATTGCATAATCAATTAGAGAGAATAGAGGAAAATAGAGAAAGGATAGAAGAGACATATCTGATTAAAAGGATCAAGTGCACACTAGGAGAGAGAATATCTGACATCTAGCAGTAGAGTGCTAATCGACGGATCATGGTGCTAAATCATTCTATTAGGTGATGTAGAGAAAATATCCTAACATAGTAATCTTAACAAGATTGTATAAATCTCTTAATCGAGTGCTTGTTTTATTACAAGTTTAAGTCCTCTAACAAGGCACACTTATAGCAGGGTTTTTAAATCCTTTAACAGGGTGAGATTTAATAGTCTTTGTAAGCCTTCACTAGGGCAAACCTTTCACATAGTAGATCATAGTTTATGGTCAAACTTATTTTAACCTTAATTGACTACACTTTATAACTATAATAGTGAAGATTTGTGGGTGTCATATCTAATCTATTTTTATCTTCTCATTAGAGAGTTTTTGGGTAAAAAATTTATTATGTCATGTGTTATTTGTTTCATGCCGTGGATGAAAATATGTAGTTAGCTATTTTAGTTTACATGCTAAATTATGAGATGGATGTGTGGTGAATGTTTTATGGTTAAAGTTTTGAAGTGTTGATTCACCCCCCCAGAGTTTACTTTCCCATTCTTATTTCCAACAATTGGTATCATAGCCTCGTTCTTTAGAAAGAAAATCTTTACAAAATTGAGGAAAGAGCTTAAAGATGGAAGTCTACAAGTTGGGAAAGGCTATTGAGAACCATAAGATTGAAATCTAGCTTGCCCTACACCAACTCATGGAAGAAGAGAAGAACTATAGGGTTCATTGAGGAGAAGAAAAGAGATAGCTATTGAGAAAAATGACACTCATTACCAAGAGGAAGACACTACTGAATTGTTTGAGAATGGAAACTCAAGTGAGTTTGATGTAGAAGTTGAAAATTTGATGGAAAAGAATGGTGCTCTAACTGAACAGGTTAGAAATCTTAAGATTGAACAAGAAGTCCAATCAGTATTGCTATGTGAGGTGACCAAGTAGAAAAAGAAAGTTGAGGAAGAAAAAGTCATGATTGAACATGACAAAAGAACACTGACAAACAAACTGGAAGAAAAGACATCAGATGTAAAAGATTACTAAAATTCAATTGGATACAATGAATTTGATGATTGCCAATCGTGAATTGAATAGAAAAGACATTGAAATCACAACTCTAAAGTTACAAAATGAACAACTAAGGAATGAACTGAGAAAAGAGAATGAATTTGTTGAAAGTTTCAACAAACCCAATAAAGCCATCAAATACTTTGAGAAACTGATGAGATCTCCTAGATCCAATAATGATACTACTAGATTGGGATACACCAATATTGAGGAAGAAGAATAATCTAAAAGTGGTGAACAAAGAAATAAAAAAGGTAAGAACCACAAACCCACTTGTCATAATTGTGGGAAATTAGGTCATACAACAAATGTTTGTAGGAGCAACAATGCAAATCAGACCCCTAAGTAGAAATTCAAGGGTTATTGTCATAAGTGAAACAAACAAGGACATCAAGCACATGAATATAGGACCAAGACCTTAAGAACAAAAATATTTGAAGGATATTGCCACAATTGTTAGAAGTATGTACATAAAGTATATGAATGTAGATCTAATGCCAAGTGGATATCAAACAAGCATACAATGATACAACAAAATTGAAAATCCTACAATTGGGATTATAATACAATTTATAGTTGTCACTATTGTTAAGAATATGGAAATGTTCCTAAGAATTGCATTAGAACACATTTTAGATGCAATTACAATAGATGGTTGAGGGAAACTACATGCTTTAGCTATTTGAAGACTAGTCATA
This sequence comes from Cupressus sempervirens, assembly GCA_028749045.1. NCBI lineage: Eukaryota > Viridiplantae > Streptophyta > Pinopsida > Cupressales > Cupressaceae > Cupressus > Cupressus sempervirens. The sequence continues at coordinate 491,292,214 of CM053791.1, read as the reverse complement.
TCAACAAAAATTGTTCAACTAGATCACCAACACCAAGTAATGGAAACAATAAATGCAAAGAAAGGTCAATGTTGAGAAGGTCAAAGTGTATATGAACAAGACATGTAAGAAGAAGGAAGATTGCAACACATCAAGTTAAGATGAGCTCACTTCATCCAATGGATGATACCCTCAACTAGGCAATCAAAAGGTATGTGTGAGACTGATATTTCAAAGTTATATTATGCATCAGTTTCAAGAATCTAAGTTCTAAAAAGATAAAATATGCATGAATTAAGATGCAATGGGTTGGTTAGAACATTTAATAAATCTATAGTTTTGTTAGTTTTTTATGTTCTTTCTGAGCATGAAAGGTTTCATAGTCATTACAGAGCATGAATTTAATTTTAGGTTGTTGCTAAGTAATGATGGTATGGTAATATTGGCTGAGTTTTCTATGTGAACCAAGAGTAGTGGAAATAATGTATAAGCCTTGTGAGTTGGATACCCTATGATGAATGGGCTTACAACTATGTAAGAATTAAGCATTTATTACATAATTTTAATGGTTATATAGTCATTTCTTAACTCATTTACATTCATCAAAAATAAAAGAGAGCATGAAGAGTGTTGAGGAAAATTGTAATAGGAGATTCTTGCATTTGCAATATGAATTCACCTATAACTCGACATATTCATTAGATTGGAAAGGCATTTTACTGGTGTTGAGTTATGTTGTTTGAATTTTTGTGAACCCCAAGTATCAAATATGGTAGCTAGCTCTTCTATGAGTGTTAGAAAGGAAGGAAATAAAGTTTTTAATGTGTAGCTAATTAGTAATGATGTAAGGAAATCACTTTTTTGAGCAATACCTAGAGTTTCTTATAAAGGAGATGTATGTGGTGCATTATTGATGATACCACCAAAAGTTCTTATGATTTAGAAAGTCAGGTGTTGTTATACTTGCAAAGTTGGAAGTATAGGAGACATGGAGATAAGGGATGTGTCCAATCAACTTTGTGATGATAGAGTCTTAAGGGAAGAAAAAAAATTGTAGAAAAGAAAGGGTTGACCCATGCCCTAGATTTTCCTAATGTATTCAAGAATGAATGGATCAAGATTGTGCTCAGTAGATTACAAGATGACTTCATATGGTTAGAAAATGGACCAATTAAGATCACCAAAAGGATCATCAACCGAGTGACATGGTATCCTACCTTAGAAAAACCTAAGAGCATGTGAAGTGATTCAAAAGAGATAATTGAGAAGAACACAGGTGCATTATGGAACAAGAGGTGAATGTTTATAGATTGTATCTCAGAACCCCTAATTGCTTTTACTAAGATAGTGATAGCTCACAAATTCTTTTAATCTAATAGATCAAATAGTACATCTTACTTGGAAGTAGATTTGGGATAGGATATAGTGAAGAGAGACCACACCTATGACCTTGCCAAGTTACAACTTTAGCAACTATCTAAAAACTTGGAGGCCATAAGGAAAACAAAGAGTGCATCTTGCAAATTTGGCTCTTTACTAGTTTGTATATTCTTTTATGTGCATAACACATTTTTGACATTTGGAAAAGTTGCATGGAAGAACAATAGGTCTATTATAGTTTAGATTATAGAGTTCATAAAGCAACTTGGAGATAACTTTGGGTCAGTAATGACTAGTTAATTTGAGGATTTTAAGAAATCCCTGAAACAAATACTAAGGATTCCTATGTCACTAGTGGAGAAACATTACAATGATGTTTTCTTCTTAGTTGATGTAGATTATAAATACATGCAAGAAACTATTCCTAGGGTCAGATGGCTTAAGCCCTTGCCATATGAGATCAATGTAGATGAGACATCTGCAACTATCACAATTCTATTAGCAGAAGAAATTGATAAAAGTGCCACCTCATTTGGAAACTATGAGGAAGCCAAGTCTAGAATTACAATTGACTTGAACACAACTTTTGTGGTAAGGAAGAAGAAAAAATTTGTGAAGAAGCTAAAGGAGAGAATTGGCAAAGGGGGAGAAAAAGAGGAAGATGAAGATGACAAAGATGACTAACTAGTCCCATCCCCTTTGGCACTCACTCAAGGATAAGTAGAAGATGAGGAAGTTAATGTATAAGGTGCTAAGGAAGAAGAAGCTAAGGAAGAACCTAAACCAATTGAGAAAAGGAAGAGAAACACAAAGGAGCTTGAAGTGGAGAAACCTAAGAAGAAGCTTGTGAAAATTTCACAACAGAAGCCAACAGTACCTACTACCAAGTCTAGGATAAGACCAACCACCAAGAAAGTTAAGGTTGCTGAGAAACCTAAAGGAAAGAGGACTATTGCCTCAACAAGGCTGAGTCAACCAAAAAAGAAGACATTTGTGAGGAGAAAATACACTCTAGTATTCAAGCCAGATAAAGAGAAGACATAATTTGATGACATGGGTCAATTCAAGGTGGTATGCCACAATCCCTCCTCTCACTTAAGTAATTTTTGTGACAATATAAAATTAAATGTAGATTTATTTGGTTTTGTACACATTTATTTTGATAAGCTAGGAAAATTTGAACAAAATACTATTGAGGAAGCCATATATGTGATGATGGCTACATTAAAATCAACTCCTAATGAGATTTCCAACTCACTACCTAAGAGTCTATATGACCAAGTTGAGCACAAATGGAAATACAATTTACAAACAAAGAGACAAATCAAGGAATCCACTCTAGCCCAAGTAATGCCAAAATTGGATAAGAGAAAAATTACCAAGGCTATGGAAAAGTACAAGTCTAAAATTTCCCCTAAATATAGAGCTTTCAATATATTGAATAAGCATATTGAGGATGTGGTAACCAAATTAACAACTATTTGGAGATCTATTTATGGGTTACCCAATCTTGCAATAAAAGAGAAGGTGAGAAAGATATGCAAGAACCTAAGCAAGTTGAAAAAGAGACAACATAAACATCATAAGAGGTATCAGTAAAGGATGGTAGTGTGGGAGATATTGAGGAATTAGCAATAGAAGAGGTTATAGCTGAAGAGTAGCAAGATGAACAAAATATATAAGATATACAAGTTCCTAACAATAGTCCCCCACATGTATACCAAGTGAGTCAATAGGATTGAATACAAATAGAGGATTTTCCTTACAATTCTACCCAGAACATCACTCCTTTGACTGATGATGACTTGAAGAAGATATCGAAGGATTCCACCATGGAAGCACAATTATGCACAAATCCTATATTGGTGAGAATAGGTGAAATTGAAAAGGTAGAAGTGGAAACAATAGGGGAGAAATAAATTGACACATCAAGTGTACCCCTACATCTACAAAGGTACAAGAGACTAAAGATCAACGATCAAGTACTAAACATCTAAGAGTTATTATTGCAACACAAGTAGCATTACCTATAGTGCCATTCATTTCAACTAAGAAAGTCTTAGTTATAGTAAAAAAAGATGGAACTAAAGTTAAACTAGGTTAGGAATCCAGTCCTACACCTACTCCATAAACTCAAGGTGCAATTTAGAAAAAAGTGAGACAGGATGATAGGTCTAAAGAATTGAACATGACCACTACCCTAGAGGAACAAATAACCATTCAGAATATGGTTACCTTACTAGTTTCTATTACTCCTACTAGTAGTTAAGTTCTTTAGAGGTAAAGCACTTAGGCCACACCCTTGTAGATATCCAGGCCAAGTGTAGAAACATTAAGGAGTTTAGGATAAATATCTCATGGAGATGTAAGCCTAGATGAGGTGATTGAACTACCCAAGTTTGATCTTAACACAATCACCATTACATAGATGAGAATTCTACAAGAAGCTCTACAGATCAAGAAACAAAAAGAGTTGCTAAGAAGGGAGCATAAGAAGAAGCAAGTGCTTCATGACATCAAAGACATATTTCTTGATGCTTTTAGTCTTCCAGTTACTAATGAAGACAAATAAATTATAGAGAAATTGGTACATATTATTGATAAGATTAGTAATGAAGACCTAAATTCAAATACTAAACTATTAGAATGGTCTAATTTTTTTTTTCATACTAAGGTACTTGAAAAGATCTCTAGTGCCATTGCACTATGATAGGTTGATTTAGCAACTAGGATAGAGAGTGTAATGAAGGTGTTGGAGAAAATTTTCTCTCTTTACACCAAGTTGTGTGATGTGAATATTTTCACACAAGAGATTCAGAGGGCTATTGACCAATTGGAGGGAGATCTAAAGACTATAGGTAATACCTTAAAAACTATCTCCTGGTCAAAGTCAGTCACATTTTTAGAGACTACCATCCACTCAAGGTAGGCTTGCCAAGCTAAAAGCACAAGATACTAAAATTCAAGCTACTTTAATTAGCATCCAATCAATGTTGACTCCACACATGGAAGTATTGCACAAGGAACTAGCCTATGCTGAAACATTAACGAAGAAAGATTCTCATCTTTCTACTCATGATGGATTAGTTAAACTTAATGTTGAGCTAGAAATTCAATATCAATCTCTAGAGGTAGTGTGCAACAATTGGGTTGCAACATTGAAAGCTATAATGGAGATCAACAAATCATTTTTGGATACACACACTATCAAAGTACCACCCATGACATAAGTGTCAAAAAGGGGGAATAGAGGAAAAAATTTACTCAGGGGGAGTAATGGAGGAATGAGGTATGACTATTCATCATCCATTATGCAAAATTTTGAAGTTTTAAAATTTTGTATACAAGGCAAGTTACATATATATTGCCTGAGTTATGCTTATAATAAGGATTGCATATGCATGACAACATGTTTTTGCTACTCATGTCAAAGGGGAAGATTGTTAATCTCAAATTGGTTTTGACAAGGTAGTGAAAAAACACTTGGCCATTATTCAAGAGAATTATAGTGCACATTGAGTGATTAAAACAAGTTGAGCAATCATTGTGAGTTGAGTGATCAAGGCATGCTGACCATCAATTGGGAGACAATACATGATGAGTAATATACATAATTAGTTCTAAGCACTGGTATGTGTCGAGTAGATAGTTAGTGCCAAGTCACTCATGAGATGAGCAAAAGGAGTATGTTGAGTCATTTAGAAGACAGGTTACAACATTGAAGATATAGTGAATGTTGAGCATTAGAGACTTCAATTGCCAAGTGAATAGTTTTAAACATAGTTGTTTGTAATGGTACAAACTTCTATGTAAACTATTTTTGGGCCAACTTAATGATTGTTTTATGATTCTAGAAGATGTATACAAATCTATATTATGAATCCCTATGCAGTACATGCAATCCATTCAAATTGAGGGATGTTGTAAGCAAAAAAAATCAACATAAGCCATTGATTCTAACCTAACCCTAGCCAACTTGTGTTTAATTAAGGAGAAAAACCCTAAATAGTTTGTAAGGCATAAAGGAATAGAGGGAGATGCAAGAAAGACAAATGCTAAGTGCATAGAGAATTCATGGTTCCTATAGAGGTTGTGGTAATGTTATGAATTGCATAACTAGTTAGAGAGAACAAAGGAAAGAAGAGAGGGAACAAAGGAGACATATCTAATTAGAAGGATCAAGCACACACGAGGAAAGAGAAGATCTGACATCTAGTAGTAGAGTTCTAACCGAAGGATCATGGTGCTGAATTATTCTATCAAGTGATGTAAAGAAAATCTCCTAATAGAGTAGTCTTAATAGACTTGTGTAAATCTCTTAACTGAGTACTTGTTTTATTAAAAGTTTAAGTCCTCTAACAAGGAACACTTTTAGCAGGGTGTTTAAATCCTTTAATAGGATGAGACTTAACAATCTTTGTAAGCCTTGAATAGAGCATATATTTCACATAGTAGATCATTGTTTATGGTCAAACTTCTTGTAACCTTAATTGGCTACACTTTACAGCCATAGTAGTGAAGATTTGTGGGTGTCATCCCCACTCAAATTTTACCTTCTTATTAGAGGGTTTCAGGGTAAAAAATCTATTATGTTATGTGTTATTTGTTTCATGCTATGGATGAACATGCATAGTTAGCTATTTCAGTTTACATGTTAAATTGTGAGATGGATGTGTGGTGAATGTTTTATGGTTAAAGTTTTGAAGTGCTGATTCACCCCCCTTCAAGTTTACTGTCCCATTATTATTTCCAACATGTCAAGCATCAGTAACAGTAGAGGTCGAGTAATAGAGAGTCTAATAAAAGTTAGGAATGGAACAAAGTTTTATGAAAAATGATTATTGAGCTGATGAAACATATCCCCATGTGTATGTTCAACAATCATGATGAAGAGGCAAAACATGGAATCATCTAGAAGACTCTTCATGAAATCTTTATATAGTGATGATCTTAACCTAGATCATATTTGTGCGAAAGTGATCATGTTCAAGTGTGTGAAGATCAGAGATAAGAAGATCATAAGTCATCCAAAGGTTCTATTATCATCTAATAGAATAAATGACTTGTTCATAAGTAGTGAAAGTGGAAGGAAAAGACAAGAGTATCAAAATAAAGGTGAGGATTAGTTAGAGAGGAGAAGACTCAAAATTAGATTATAGATCAATTTAAGAGTTAGGTGCTGATTCAGTTTTAACAGACTTGAATCAGGGTAAATATCTTAACAAAGTGATCTTAATAGATCTTTGTAAATCTCCTAATAGAGTCCCTAGTTGTAAGTGTCAGATCCTCTAACAAGGTGAAACCTAATAGTTTCTTAAGTCTTTAAAAGGATAGACTCCTTACAAAGTAAATCATATATTATGGTCAAACATTGTAACCTTAACTAGTTAACTTTATTACTACAATATTGGAGATTTGTGGGTGTCATCCCCACCCCAATTTTACCTTCACCTTGGAGGGTTTCTAGGTAGCAAATACCATGTTATGTTTTATTACTTTCATGCATGTGATTGAATTGACTTACATGTTACAAAAAATTTACATTTATAGATTTGCTTGCATAAGTTATTATTGGATGTGGATGAATCTGTGAAAAGATATAAATTGTTATAGATTTTGATTGAGACCCCCTTCTAGTATCTAGTTTACTCCTCCATAAATCAACAATTGGTATTAGAGACAAGTTCCATGAAGGAAGCTTAAATGATTGGAGATTAGGTCTTGGAAGATGGAGGCTTTCAAATTGGACAAGTCTCTTGAGAATTAGGTGATTAACATCCAACTCACACTACAAAAAATAGAGCAAGCAAGACAAGATCTGAATGATTCCCTAAAAAGAAGAAAAGAAAATTGCCATCTAGATAAAGCAATTATCTTATGAATAATTTGAAATTGAAGGACTATTTGGAAATACCAATCCTAATAAGAAAGCATCTACTTAACTACTTGAAAAGAACAAACTCCTCAATGAAGAGATAAGGGCAATGATAAGAGAACATGAAGTCCAATCAGTGATACCATGTGAAGTTACTGAACAGAGAAAGAAAGATAAAGAAGAAAAAACTATGGTAGAAGATGACAAGAGGGTAATGACTACTAGACTAGAAGAAAGGATATCAAATGTACAAAAGCTCAAAAATACATAAATGGTTTTGATGAATTAAGTCATGACTGTAAATTAGACATTGAGTCACAAGGATGTGGACATTGAAAATATGAAATCTCACAAATGAGATACTAAAGAATGAACTAAAGAATCAGAAGACATTTATGGAGAAATTCAACAAACAAAAGTAAGCAATGAAATATTTTGAAGAACTAATGAAATCATCAAGCTATTCTAATGGGTTAGGATACTCATGTACTAAGAAAGGAGAATCATCCAGGAATGGAGAAATGAGAAATGCTAAGCCAAAGGATAAGACAACTTTCTACCACTGTGGAAAAATTGGTCATTTTGAAAATATTTGTTGAAGAAAATATGGTATGCAAAATTATAAACCTAAGTTTATTGGGTACTATTTTTACTAAAAGAAACAAGGACATCAAATACACGAGTGTAGGTCAAAATGTGGAAATGCACCTACTACACCTAGATTTGAAGAATACTTCTACAACTATCATAAATATGGGCATATAGCATTTGAATGTAGATTAGAGAAAAAACTGATTGGCCAAATCAAAGAAAGAATTTAATTATGCACCTAACAATGCATATTCCAAATGCCACAAGTTTGGACATGAAAACAAGAATTGTAGGACCAAAGTACATTTAGACAATCGGACAAAGGACAAAGGAAAAGACAAAGTGGATATTGAGCAAGTGAGGAATAAAATGAACCAAAAATGGAAAAAGAAACCAGGAGATGGAAATAGTGAAGCTAATGGAGCTGAGGTCCACCCAATCCAATTTAGAAGGTGATCATGTCATCTCTAATTGAGAAAAAGAGGTATGTATGGAGCTTTATTCTTAAATGATATATCATACATTAGTTCCTCTCACATAAATGTGTGATAAAAGTTCATATCTATATATATAAGATGCATCAAAATAAAGTTTGTGAGAGGTTGCTGAGTACTAGTGTACCATCTATGTTGACCAAGAATTGTAACATAGAATGAGCATTCTAATAAAGACCAAAGGCTATGGAATAGACCAAGCTATTATGCTAGCTAGCTTCCACTTAATGAAGGACACAAAATTAACGGAAAACCTAATTGATCAAAAGATGAGGTATATAAAAAATTTCAAATTAATGGATTGGTCAGCAAGAAGAGTTGAGGCCAAGGTTATGGACAAAGTTTTCATAACTAGTTGAGCAAAAAGTGCTATTATAGGAAAAAGAACAAGTAATGATGAATCTTGTATAGAGGGTATAATAGGTGTACACAATATTTTTTGATGTCCCAAGATTTATGATCACTATTTAGGCACAAGTAGATAAGACTTAGGTTGAGATGAAGGCATCTAATCATGTTATCTCAAAGTTAGTAGGATCCAACATAGATCACTACAATATTTTTCTGAATGCTCAAGGTACAATGGCTGAGCTTCAAGGAACTGACAGTACTATGAGATCCAAATTGATCTTAATTTAGGCAATATTGATACCTCTTTTGGAGGTCATGTATTGAGAATTGAAAACAAAATAGGATCTTATCATAGAAGATCATAACTTATCAGTGGCCGAGAGTCTAATAGATTTAGCTATGAGACTAAAATTGTAGAATCAAATTTTGAAGACAATAAGAACCACATGGAATCATGCACTAGCCATGATTACTAGAGTTCACAAGGAATTTATTGAAACATGTGGATTACTTCAACTCTTTCAACCTAAGAAACAATGGCATCAAGTGCTCAAAAATAAGGAGGAAATGTATACAAGGGAGAAATGTATATAGAAGGAGTATCATGTACAAGTAATAAATAAAGGTTTTAATGAATTTTTGTATTAATTTTACACAAGTCATAAGATTTAGGGGGAGAGCTCAATTTTTGTATTGATATGACAAAGTGTTTTTTCCACTAATGTCAAAAGGGGAGATTGTTGGTATCTCTAACTATTGTTTTCTATTAGTTTCAATCACTTATTCATTTACAACAGAGAATCAGATGGTCATCATTGTGACCAAGCTACTCTAGAAAGGTTGAGTCATGTACATTAGATAGTATGTATCAAGTAATTTTATAGAAGTTGAGTAAGTATGGTCACAGAGCAATTTTCTATATGGACCGAGATCATTCAGTGACTGAACAAGGCATTAGCGACCGAGTGAAATGCCACATATATATGTACTAAGTGATATAGTATGTGTCAAGCATAGTATATTTTGAGTATCAAGAAGTTAATAAAGGCCAAGAAATAACAAAACCAAGCATTAGTAACAATCGAGGCCGAGCAATATAGAGTCTACATAAAAGTTAGGAATGGAACATAGTTTTAGGCAAAATAATTATCAAGCCAATTTGGAAGGATTAGTTAAGTTTTGAAGAGGGTGTTAAAGAACATTTAATACTTGTTGTGGTTGTTAAACAACATTTACATGGAATGGATCAATATCCCTATGTGTATGTTCAACAATCAAGATGAAGAGGAAAAATATGGAATCATCTAGAAGACTCTTCATGGAATCTTTATATAGTGATGATCTTAAACTAGATCGTATGTGTGTGGAAGTGATCATCTGAAGATCAAAGAGAAGAAGATCATAAGTCATTCAAGGGTTCTATTATCATCTAACATAACAAGTGACCTATTTATAAGCAGTGAAAGTGGAAGGAGTAGACAAGAGTATTAAATCAGAGAAGAGGATTAGTTAGAAAGGTGAAGACTCAAAATCAGCTTATAGAGAAAACCAAGAGTTAGGTACTGTGTTAGTTTTAATAGACTTGAATCAAAGAAGATCTCATAATGGAGTGATCTTAATAGATCTTTGTAAATCTCCTAAGATAATCCTTATTTAGTTGTAGGTGTCAAATCCTCTAACAAGGTGAAACCTAATAGTTTCTTAAGCCTTTAACATGACAAAATCCTCACAAAGTAGATCATATATTATGGTCAAACATTATAACCTTAACTGGTTGACTTTATTACTACAGTAGTGAAGATTTGTGGGTGCCATCCCTGCCGCAGTTTTACCATCACCTTGGAGGTTTTTGGGTAAACCATATTGTGTTATGTGTTATTAATTTCATGCATGTGATTGAATTATTTTACATGTTAGAACAAGTTTACATTTATAGATTTACATGCATAAGTTATTATTGAATGTGGATGAATATGTGAAAAGGTATAAATTATTATAGATTCTGCTTCAACCCCCTCTCAATATCTATCTTACTCCTCCATAAATCAACATATTTACCTCCTTTATAAGGATGACCTCTCTTTGTAATTATTACACACTGATTTACTTTTGATTATAAAAATTTATCTTTTTGCTCATCAAGAATGTCTCATCTATGGATCTAGGAATTCCATCCTCCATAGCTTTTGCTTCTCACTTTTTGTGATAGGTGTTTGCATGTAGGTGATTCTTGGGAGATGGGGGGTTGATCTTTCATCAACTTCAACAATGAAAATATTCTATTATATGCTCATAATTAATTAAAGCAACTAATATGCATTTTTAACATTGATCTATGTGTATGAAATGTTAGATTGTGGTGACTGATTAGGTAAGTACTGCACATAATTCATAAAGTGGTAAAAATACTTGTATAAAAGAGCTTAGGGTTAGGGATTATTTCATAGTGGTGATGCAAAAATTGGTTCTTGCAATGGTATTGAGCTATAAGGGATTACAAATTGTAATTAGATTATAATCACTAGATTGTAATAATATCTAACTTTTTGTTTGGTGGATGTAGCCTAGGGATTGGGTGAACCATGTTAAATCTTGGTGTCTTGTGTTCTTTTCTATGTGATCTATTATTTTCTAATATTGGTTATATTTGCATGTAATTTTTATTTCTATTCATAGTTTAATCCTAACAAGTGGTATCAAAATGAGGTTGTTTTTTAGTTATCCTCTGTAAGAAAGTCTCATAGTTGAGTGGGAGTGATGACAGATGAGGGTAAGCTGAGGGTTGGCAGATTTAATGGGCATAACTTTTAGTTATGGAAGATGCAAATGGAAAACTATATTTATCAGAAGGATTTATGGAAGTTGTTGGAAGGAAAAATCAAGAATCAGGGATCTATGTCAAATGACTACTGGGATCTTTTGGATAGAAAGGCACTTGGAAGCATTTGATTATGCCTGACACCATTAGTGGCATTTAATATTGCAAAAGTGAAGACAACAATGGAGTTGATGCAAACCCTAGTGAAACCATATGAAAAGTCCTTCACTTCAAACAAGGTATTTCTCATGAAGCATTTATTTAATATGAAAATGACAGAAGGTGGATCTATTGTAGATCATTTAAATGAGTTTAATACTATTACTAGTTAGTTATCTTTTGTGGGTATCAATTTTGATGAAGAAATTAGGGCTCTCTTGATTTTGTGTTATTTTAATTAAAGCTAGAATGGCTTGGTAATGGCTATGAGTAATTATGTCCCTGGATCTAGTACTCTAAAATATGATGTGATTGATGTTATTTTGAGTGAGGAAACTTGTGGAAAATCCTTAGGTGGTTCTACATCAGTAAGTCCTTTGAATATATAAAGTCAAGGTAGAACAACTAAGAGAGGAAGTAATTTTGGAAATCATGGGAAATCAAGAGGAAGGTCAAAGGGGAGGAGGTTTCAATTAAGAGGACCGAATGACTACTGGTACTATGGGAAACTAGGGCATAAAAAGAAAGATTGTTGGAATCAAAAGAAAAATGAAGGCGATAAACCAGATGGAGACAAGAAGGAAAATGTGGTAAGTAACAAATCCAAAGAGGATGCTTTGCTTCTATATTTGGAAAGTGTTGATGATATATGGGTTTTAGATTCTAGTGCTTTATTTCATGCTACACCTCATAGAGGTTATTTCATTTATTATGTCAAAGGGGATTTTATACTTGTTTATTTGGGGGATAATGAACCCTATTAGATTGTTGGAAAGGGAAAAATTAAGATTAAGTTTCAGAATGAGAATCATTGGCTACCACATGAGGTGAGACATGTTCCAAGGCTAAGTAAGTATTTGATTTTAGTAGGGAGGGGATGAGTGTTGTGTACTTACTTTTAATGATAAAAATTGGAAGGTTTCAAAAGGTTCCCTTGTAGTAGAAAAAGGTGTGAAAGGATGCACCTTATATCTTTGTACATGTCATAATGTTCCTTCTACTTAAATTGTTTCAAAGAAAAATGAATGTTCAGGAATAATTACTACAGTTGAGTAGGGAGAACAAATAACTACTGTAAATTCTGATACAACACTGTGGCACAATAGAATTGGGCTCATGAGTGAGAAAGGTATGAAAGTACTTCATTCAAAGAATGTTTTACTAGGTTTGAAATGTGTTGATATGGATTTTTGTGAAAGTTGTGTTTATGGAAAACAAAAGATAGTGAGTTTTGTGAAAACTGGGAAGGAAAACAAAAAGGAGAAATTACAGCTTGCGCATATTGATGTATGGGGACCACCTCAAGTATCTTCCCTTGGAGGCTCTCATTATTATATTACATTTATTGATGATACAACTAGAAATATATGGATTTATTTCCTTAGACAAAAATCTAATGTATTTCAAACTTTTAAGAAATGGAAATTCTTGGTTGAAAATGAGACTATTAAGAAATTAAAATGTCTCAGATTTGATAATGGTGGTTAGTATTGTAGTCATGAATTTAAAGATTATTGCTCCAATAATGGTATTTGTAGATAAAAAACTATTCCAAGGACTCCATAGGAAAAGGGAGTGGCTGAATACATGAACAAGACTATAATGGAGCATGCAAGGAGCATGAGGTTGCATGCTGGGTTGTCCTTACACATGTGGGTGGAGGCTATCAATACTACTGTGTATTTGATTAATAAAGGTCCCTTTACTCCTTTGGGTTGTGGTATTAAAAAGGAAGCATGGACTGGTAAGAAGGTGAGTTATTCTTTTCTCAAAACCTTCAGTTGTGAAGGATTTGCTCATATAGATTCTGAAACTAGAACCAAGTTGGAAGCTAAGTCAAAGAAATGTGTATTTGTTGGATATGACATTAATGAATTTAGTTATAGGCTTTGAGATTTTGAAAATAATGAAATTGTAAGAACCAACAATGTCATGTTCAATGAGAAAGTGTTGTACAAAGATTAGTTGCAGTAACATGAGAAGAAAGAAGATGATTATGTAGTGATGGATGATGCTCCAAAAGATGATGTTCCAGCCATTCCTCATGATGTGTAACAACTATAAAGACAAATACCACACACACCAGTGAATGCTAGATGGTCAAAAAGGAAAATTAGACCTCTAGAAAGATTTTCTCCCTCTTTGTATTCAATTTTACTCACTAATGCTAGTGAACATGAAACTGTGTAGGTGGATACTAAGATTCAATGGGAGTCTACAATGAAAGACAAAATGGACTCTTTACTAAAGAATAAGACATGGAATTTATGCAAGTTGCCTACAGGTAAAAGAGCTTTATAGAATAAGTGGGTTTATAGGTTAAAAGAAGAGGATAGAGGTAAGAAAAGATTTAAAGCCAGGTTAGTTGTAAAAGGATTTGCATAGAAAGAGGGCATTGATTTTGATGAGATATTTTCTCCTATTGTTAAAATGACTTCTATTTGTACTATTTTAAGTATTATGGCTACTGAAGATTTTCATTTGGAGTAGCTTGATGATAAAATAGCCTTCCTTCATGGTAATTTTGATGAAGAGATATATATGGATCAGCCATGGGGATTTGAGGTCATAGGTAAAGAGAACTTAGTGTGCAAATTGAAGAAAAGTTTATACGGCTTGAAGCAAGCACCTCAACAATGGTGTCTAAAATTTATTAGTTTTATGCATAGGCATGGATACAATCAGTATCATTCAAATCATTGTGTTTATTTTAAGAGGTTGGATGATGATAACTACATTATTTTATGTTTATATGTTGATGATATGCTTGTAGTTGGGTCTAACATGGATAATATTAAGGGGCTGAAATGCTAGTTAGCACATGCATTTGCTATGAAGGATTTGGGGGCAGCAAAAAAAATCCTTGGTACAAAGATTTTTAGAGATAGGAAAAATAGGAAATTGACACTATCTTAGGTTGATTATGTTGAGAAGGTGTTGCAATGTTTCTCTATGGAGAATGCTAAAGTTGTCAGCACACCTTTACCTAGTCATTTGAAGTTGACTAAGGAGATGTGTCCCAAGACATAAGACAAGGAGGATAAGATGGCCAAGGTATCCTATGCTTCAGCTGAAGGAAGCTTGATGTATGCTATGGTATGTACAAGGTTAGATATTGCACATGTAGTGGAAGTCATTAGCAGGTATATGCATCATCCAGGAATTGAGCATTGGAATGCAATCAAATGAATTCTCAAATATTTGAGAGGAACATCCAATAAGTGTTTAAACTTTGGGGGCTCCACTACTAATTTATAGGGCTATGTTGACTCAGATTTGGTAGGGGATATTGATACCAGATGGAGTACTATAGGTTATGTCTTTACTATTGGTGGGGCAATTGTGAGCTGGGTTTCTAGGTTACAAAATGTTAATGCTTTATCCACTATAGAGGTAGAGTATGTTGTTGCTATAAAGGAAAAAAAGGAGATGATATGGATTCAATTCTTCTTGGAAGAATTGGGACACCCTCAAAAGGATAATTATTTGTTTAAAGATAGTCAGAGTGCCATTCATCTTGCAAAGAATTCAGCTTTGCATTCAAAGACCAAACACATTTAGTTGTGGTACCATTTCATTCGATCAATTTTGGAGGATGAACAATTAAAGCTAGATAAGATACATATTACAGATGCCAATCCAACAAATATGTTTAAAAAGGTAGTAACAAGGGAGAAGCTAAATTCCTCTTCAGCTTCAGTTGGTCTTCTAGATTGAACATGAATAAAATAACAACATCCAGGGTGGTTTGATCCAGTGGGAGCCTCATGGAGTAGTGGCATAGCTACTAGATCAATCTCCAAGTGGGAGGTTGTTATTTGATGTGGAGCCTAATTAGTCCCCAATGGGAGATTACTAGATTGTGGTGACTGATTAGGTAGGTACTATACATACTTCATAAATTCTTTAGGGCTCGAGGCATTGCCCTAAATATTTTTTGGGCCCTATTTTATCAAGATTTTTGGCTGACATGTAATTATTAATTATAACCCTAAAGTGGTAAAACTACTTGTATAAAAGAGTTTAGGGTTAGGGATTGTTTAATAGTGGTGATGCAAAAATTGGTTCTTGTAGTGGTATTGCTCTGTAAAGGATTATAGATTGTTATCAAGTTGTAATCACTAGATCGTAATAATATTGAACTTGTTGTTTGGTAGATGTAGCCCAGGGATTAGGTGAACCACGTTAAATCTTGGTGTCTGATTTTCTTTTCTGTGTGATCTATTATTTTTTGATATTGGTTATATTTGCATGTAATTATTATTTCTATTCGTGGTTTAATCCTAACATGAAATTTACTTGCCTAATGTATAATGTCTCTACTATTTATAGCTTGAACAATTTCCTATAACTCTTTATCATAGGTGGATACATATGTATTGATTGTATCTAAAAATGATTCACTATGGTATGAAATCAGATGCCAATGTTGCAAAATGACAAATCCAAGGGCATTTTAGATCCATTTATATTTCAAAATAATATTGTAAATATGGAAGAGATAAAATTGGTGTAGAGAATAACCATTGTTTTAATTACTCAAATTCCTCTTGTTGATAAATTGTTCAGATGATGTCTACTTGATCTCCTCCTCATAGTGATTGGTTTAAAGACCAAGCCAAATGTGAAAATCCAAGCACAAATATGTGAGACATATATTCTAACCCTAACAAGCTATGTATCTCTTTGATGTTTCTTTGATAAGGAAAATATTTAATCATATGTATCTTTGAACACCATCATTATCAATAACATATCCAAAACCTTTAATACTCTTCATACCATAAGACCACTTTTCTTTGCCTCCATAGATTCCATAGTCTTTCTATTGGCTATGGGATAACTTCTCTCATATGATTCATGACATGGCTTAACCATCTCCTATAGTTCATAGGTTGATCTTTTGGTGTAATGACAACCGTGACCTTTATAACAATTAGTATCAGAGCTTAGTCATAGGTTCAAATCTCACATGCCATGGTGAGTGACATTGGGAGTGGATTGTTGCTAGTGGGCCAATGTCCATCATAGGATTCACAATATGGCTTAACCACCTCCTCGTGTGGTTCTATAAGACTATTACTTGTAATGAGAATTGACATGTCAATCTTTTGGTGCAACAGAAACCCTGGCCTTTATAAAAATTTCAATGTTGAGAGTACTTATTTAATATGCTACAAATAATCCTCCCAAGTATTTCTAATTATGAGTAGGTCATCTAGGTATACAACTTAGAAAGAATTAGTTCATGACCTAAGTGCATCATTTATTACCATCATCATTGGTTAGATCACAAGAAACACCAACCATCCAAACAATCCTTTCTTATATTTAGAAGTAGTATTACCATTCCAAATACTTCCTAGATCATATGTTATGTGAAAGTACTTAGATGCAAAGTACTTTTGTTCACAAAGTTTAGCTATCACAATGCATGGTCTAGATTCATATAAACCATGATACTAATGCATGGCTAACACAACAAAACATAACAAATATAGAGAGGATATACATCAAAAATTACCCCATCTTTAAATGGTTTGATATTATATGGAGGATGGTATTGGTTGTTCTAAATATATTTCCCTTTCTTACCCATCTTTTAGAGTAGGGTTGTGGGTATTTTTTTATATTCCAATTCAATCTCTCCATGGTCTACATATAAATTAAACTATGTTGGATACCATTATCAACAATAAAGTATTTAATATCTTCTCTAGCCCATATATTTTAATGGAATGATATCTCTTCATCCTCATGAATTTTTTTTTTTTTTTGTACAACTATAACATATGGGTGTCCCTTATTTGTTTACAATATTTTTCCTAACAAGAGTCTACTAGTTTAGGCTCAACATATTCTCCATGTACCTCCATCATTAAATTATTTATAGTTGTACAATATTTAGTTTTATAAGAGGAACTTCTATAAACTTCACACCACATACATGTATCTTTTTGTGTTTTCTTTTCACTCACACCTTGGTTGGTGAATTGGAAAATGAATATCTAACAATTTATTTCCTTGCATGTTTTTTCATTCACCTTTTCATTTACTATTGAAATAATCTTGAGCCTTCCTTTTTTCTTGAAATTTCCTAAATTTTAAATCATACTCAAAAGAATTAGACAATGTTTCTATATTTATAAAGTCTATCTTGGATTGGATATACCTATGGATCCCACTTAGATATTTCAAAGCTCATGTTTTAAAGCCTTTGATGCAAAGTGTCATCAATATTACATCAATTGTGCCAGTATACTCTATAATTGATTGGTCCTTATCTTGTAGAAATTGGTATTTTTTATATATTTATGTTAATATTTATCTTTATAAAAATAATCTTTTTTTATGTGCTTCATGAGTTATCCTAATGTACATTTTCCATCAAAATCTATTTTGAGTTCTTGTCCAACTTAAAAGTTTACTTGGATGCTAGTTTAACTTAAGATAATAGTTTCATATGATTCATATATTTGAGGAGACCAAAGGTAATCTTTTTCACATCTAAAAAATCATTTATAGAAAAATACCTTTCTAATTTGGATAACCAATCATCAATAATATCTAAATCATATTTTCCTTGTTTTTAGTTAAGATAAAAATAAGTTTTGAAGGGACCTAAAAACTTTTACAATGGAATTATAGAAAGATAAGCATTATAGAATTACAAGAACAACACTAAAACCAAAAATCTACAAATCAAAAAGTTGGAAAAAGAGACAAAATATAGCACATAACACAAAACCAACAAAAAATTAACAAAAAGATAGAAACAATAAAGAATAAAAAAAAACTCATATATTTATTTTTGGAAGCTCAACTACCTCCATTTCAAGCTAAAGAAATTTGCAATTCTTCAATATCTTGGTTATTCTTTAAAGGCTTTTTCTTTGTATTGGCATTGGTTCCTTTTCTAGGCCAATAACTACATCAACAATAGCTTCCCTATCCCCTTCCACATCCATAATAATTTTATCCTAATCCAACTGATCTAGCTTAGCCACTAAAATCCTTGAATGTTTAGAAGAATCCTTGAGGATTTTATAACTCTAGACTAGTCTCTAGATTTTTCATCTTAATCTCAATTTCCCCAAGTTTATTATCATAGTCTTCCTTAGGACATTAATTTTTTTCATAGTTTGATGGAAAATATCAATAAGTGAATTCTTCTCACTATTAGTCCAAAAATCCTTTAACAACATTGACCATGTATTTTTTCTTAGCCATTCCAAAAGAATCAAACACTTCAATTTTTCTAGTGAAGTACACTGTTTGATGTTAATTTCCTTAATCTCATGAAAGTTCTATATGACTAGATGATAAAATTCCACACCCCTTCCCTTAAATTTTATAGAATACAAATAAAAGTCTCTTTATTAAGGAAAAAATCAATCTTAATAAGATTCCACTCTCGAGTTTTCTCTTCATCAATGGTATAATCCTAGGATATGAAAGGGGAAATATGGGAATCCTAAGTTTTAGGAAAGGAAAAAAGGCCAAAAGCCACTAATTTGTATTTTCTCAGGTCTATCCTAGACTTACCTTCTCCTTAGAGATCAAGGAAGGTGAAGAGATTGGAATTTTACCCTTAGCCTTCTCAACATTATACGTAGGGGATTTTTCATGCTATTTAGGTTTTTTAGAGGAGGGGAACTTTTAGGATCTTTACCAACATCACTGTCCCATCCATCCTCCCAATCCTCACCACAAGGGACATCCTCCTATGAAACATAATTACCTAAGATTTAATGATCAATATAGGTAGCATTGCAATGCTCATAAATGAGAAGCATAAGGAACTCATGAAGGATTAGGTTTCCCTAAGGATTAGTTCTATATCCCTAAATTCTTTCATTGAAAGAAAAAAGTGGATAGAAGTGGAATGATGCTTTCTCATAATACCTAAAGTGATTCAAAAGCTAAAAGTGATAATTATAGGCCCTTGGTAATCTACCATCAAGAGTAAAATATTGCATAATCACCATAAGCACTTGCCTGTAAACTATCTTGGTCTTCTTAGGCTCATAGTTGGTATTATTGACCCTTGGCCAATTTTTCTTGTCATCGTCCTCCTTAGGGAATGCTTTCATTGAAGAACCACTGATTTCCTATCTGTATTGAATTTCATTCCTCTCAAAGGAAGGTATATGATCTGTACAAACACACTAGTGTCCACATTCATTGACCTACCACTTATGGTAATTTTAACATCATGAGACTCCTTGAAAAATTTTGTAATATTAGGGTTCCTTCCATGCAACCTCTATATACACTTTTTAACATTCCCTCTACTAATGATACACCAAATAGTAGGTTTGACCTTCCACTCTTCAAAAATTATTGGCTTTAGCTCTCTTTGTCATTGCCCATGTTTCTCATAACAATGTTACACCATTTTAAACAAAGGTAATCCAAAAAATAAAGTAAATTAGCCAAATAAGTGAATTAAACACCCATAAAGTGTGTAAACTATTGTTCTCCTCAAGTGTTAACCAATTGTTTAGACACTTTCCACTACTCTCCATAATTAGGCCATTAATCCTTGAGATCATTTGAAATGGTAGCGATATTAAAAACTTGACCATGAGTTCTATCATAATTAATGGGGGTCATAGAATCATCACCTAATTCTACTATACCCACTCAAAATAAGTAGTGAGTCAGTCATGACCCCTTTGTTATCTTTTCAATTACAAATAACATTAGCTTCCCAATAGGCATGGTTGAAAAATATACATTCAAAAGTATTAATATTTCTACTATAAGAGTATATAATATTTTTAATAGTCCAAGAATCTTCTCAACTTATTTAAATCTCTTTCCTTCTCTACTTATTGTTCTCTTTTTCCCCTTTCTCTTCATCTCCAAGGTTTCCTTTAATTCTTGGCTCTCTCTTGCAATCTTTCCTTTACAAGGCATCTTAAATATTTCAAGAAAAAAAATCTTCTAGGGCATACTAAATTGCTTTGATATTGCTATGATGTAGAATTGTGTCTTTTGCAACTAAAGCTTCAAAACCCAAGTCTACTCAATGTCCCTTAAACTCTAGATCCTTCCAAGGTGTCAAAACACAACTCCTTCAAGCTAACAACTTGTTTCACCAATTCCTAGTGTCTTATCACACCCTAATCCACTTGTCTCAACTAGTTTTAGAATACCAACATATTAGTTTTCACAAAACCCTTAACTTGGCCCTTTTTAGACCTATTTTCTTGATTAGGCCTCCAAACCTTGACTTTTGGCCTTAACTCCCAAACTTCCCAAAAAACATAGAAAATAAATCCATGGTTCAAATATCTTTTATAGAGTTATATAACATATTCCAAAGACTCACACCACTCCATTTAGCCAACTATGCCAACTGAGGTAATTTACCCTAAAACTAACCCTAATTAGGCCACTTGTACAAAAATTAAAGTACTCTTTAAACTTTGAACTAGGACTTTCTACTTTACAAAATATTATTTTTTAATACAAATCCATATATATTTTCCACTTTTTTTGTTAGACACACTCTTCTAATGGGTTAACCCATAAACCCTCCTGTTTAACCCCTTAAAGCTAGGGCCTCCTAAACTATGCACTTCTACTAGTTTCTTCAACTTGAATTATACATGTGCAAACATTATCCAACATAAAATGGAACCCTTGTTAAGGTAGACCTTCAACTATTACACCTACACACATCATGCCTTTTCCCAAGGAAAATAACCCATTTTTAGTGATCATCCTCTAATACATCATCCCTATATTAAATATTGTTAGTAAAATATGTTAGATAAATTGGGGGGGAGGGTGGTTGGGGTGGGGGAGGGGTTAACCAATTATGTTCAATTATCCCATAATCTCTTCAAATACTTCAGTGCCAAAAAAAACTCATAAACATCAAAATCAATCACTCAATGATCTCATTCAACTTCTTAGTTAAAATTTATAATCAACTTACTTCAAACTATACATTCACTATTACTATTATTATTGAATGTTAAGTAATTAAACTTTGTTGTTACCTAGTTTTTATCGAATTGCAATAAAAAATAAATAGCATGAAAATCCACTCACAATAGAACAACATTCACACAATTGACACCAAGATTTTTAATGTGGAAACCTTGTAAAAGGAATGTCCACTTGGGATCGGCAACCAAAAATTTCATTCTTCTAAAGTAAGCTCTTCTAGGAGCCAACCTTGTTAAAGGTTCACATACACATTGTTAATGTGACCTTGTTAGAGGATTTACACCAAAAGATCATCTAGACCTTATCACTCCTTGATCCTCTCTAAAGAGTAACCTTCTTTAAAAGACTTACAATTATCACTAATCAATGTTACCATATAGGATTTCACAAACTTGTTAGGTCCACTCGGTTAATGAGTTTTTTCCTACTAAAATGATTAGAAAGTAACTATCTAAATTGATCTATTAATTTTAGAACTACCTTGATTAATAAAACCTCCTTTCAGCATTCTCTATTTCCAATCTTTTCTGTCTAATCTCTTGTTAGCTAATTAATACCTTCACTCTTTCTCTTTTTCCTTAACTCTTCTTGATATCCTCACTTCTATGCTGGGCTCAACTGAATCTTATTTTATTCAACAAGTTTGCACTTTGATCTCCTTTCTCCAACAATTCTATCAATGATCAACAACAAAAAAACTTGTCCAACTACTCCTTAAATGGTAGTCCTTGTACTTCCATATTCTTCTAATTAATGTCACTTAATCATATTCGTTGATCTCAGATTTATTGCATGTAACCGCATATAAAATAAAACTTTAATAGAACTTTGTGCTCATTCTTATGTTTCTTCAATATCCATCATTAGGTCTTCATTGCATGTTTCCAATCACATATCTTGTAACAAACTTTGACTTGTGCTTTCAAACTTCTTGAACATTCTTTATTTCCACCAAAATAGATTCCATTTTTATAAACTTTTTCTTCTCTTTGTTACTCAGTGAACATGAAACTTCACTCAAGAAATATATAAATTGGGTAATATATCACTAAGGTAATACTAAAATTTTACTTGCATAGCCAAACATTTAGTGAACAATGTAGTGGCTCGGAGTACATTGTCTTCCTTCTTGAACCTTTTACATTACAATATCACATCATTGCTAAAGAATCAAACCAACATTATATTATCACTATCCAAATCATTCAAGTGCCAATTGAATACCATACTTATCAATTTTTTCTTCAACATACTTTTAAATCCTCTTCATCAATCAACTTGATATAGCATTCTTCTGAGTTAGCATAATGTCTAATCAACTAATACTTGACAGATCAATGACAATATAATAATTGATATGATTCTTTTACATACATTCATAACATTCTCAATTGCATTATTAGTTGGGGCTAATAGTCTCCCCCTTGGGCATGGATGAAATCACATAGTACATGATTTTACATTACTAAACATTACATAAGATAATCAAATGTATGCATTGAAAGCAATACAACTTTTCAAATCTTTGTATTCATCATCAAGTTCTCTAAAATTTAGTCTGTATCTTTAGCAACAACAATTATTAACAGTTCTCTTCCTTAGGATATGATCTTATTCTAATCAACTTTTTTGATTATTTCAAAATTGCTCCCCCTTTGTATATTCTCTAGATCTCTTCATCTTTAGCCCTTTGAAATCAACAACTCTTTTCCTTACTAATTCTCTCTAGAATTTGTCTTTGCTTCTTTTTTGATTCTTATCTCCCTTTTGATATACTTCTCTCTTTTATAAGTTCTTCCCCTTTTTTGGTATAAATCTCCCCCTTTGATAGCAATACCAATGATCATTATAATTTCTAATGTAAAACTTAAAAAACCTTGTAGTTATACTTGTACCTTGTATGTATAGTTTATATCAGTTTCATCACAACCATCTTCACAACTTTAGAAATGTCAACTCCACAAAGATATTTATGTTCATCCATAAATTGATGCAACATGCATATTCTCTTAGTAAATTTTGGATGGGGGAAGGACCCCCAATTTACCTCTTAGATACTCAAAATCATCCTTAGGAAATGACTGAGTAAATATGTCTATCATTTGTTCTTTGGATTTCACATATTCAAGCCTCACTTGTTTCTCTTGTACTTTCTCCCTCAAGTAATGATACTTGATTGATATATGTTTTATTTTTACATACATCACCAGATTATTTGATACATTTATTGCACTAGTGTTATCACAATAAATAGTCACATACTCAATTATCTCTTCTTGCCTATGTAGTGCCTACCCCTAGGTCACATTTTTGTTATCATTGCCGAACTCTTTTAGAGCTGGTTTTATGTTGATGGATAGTAGCATTATTTTGAAACTATCATATATTATGTTTCAAATTCAATTTATTATGTGATGAGATTATTTAGACTCTACATTTCATGTATGCATGATGATTATTTTCAGTATTTGCAGTTATTAATGATGATTAGTAAGATGATTTATTATCATGTGTTTTCTTATGGATACTTACCCCATACTTGCATGTGTATGGTGTGCGTGTTTGCCTTTGTATGGCATGTCTGATGTGGTTAAGGAAGGGAGTCGTAGTCACCTGCTAGTCAGGATCTGCACGATGCACCATTTCCTGCCATTTCCTGTTTAGTTTAGTATATATTTTGCTTGTACATGTGTAGTTTTTATGCAGGTTCTAGGTACTAGGTATCAACTTCCTTGAATTGCTAGGATGAGCGTACCCTATCACATCATCTCAATGATAAGAGAGGGGAGATAAATTCTCAAGTCCAAATCCCAACCCTTTAAGCCATTTGTCCTAATTAGAAAATTAGGACAAGTATCTGAGTTGAGTACCCTCTGAATATGGTGGATAACATAATTCATGATATTAACCCTTGGTTTGATTTTGTATGTATTTTGGCTATGATGGGTTTTCGTATTTTTCCCTTGTGAGTCTTTGATGTATTTTCTATTAATTAAGCCTAATTAAAAGATTTAATTAATGGTTTAATTTAATAGAAATTAATATGATATTTTAATATTATTTTATTTAATTAATTGGGAAATTAATTAAATAAAAAAATTAAATTGAAAATAAAAGTTCTAAGTTTAAATTTGGAATGTGACAACATTTATTTTAATAATAATATATTTGGAGTTCATTTTTAAATAAATGACTAAATAATATTATTATTAAAGCTAATAAATATTTTAGTAATTAAGTTTTGAAAATAAAAATTTAAAAGTGGAAAATATATTAAAATTATTAAAAGATTCTAGATTTCATGTGATTAAATATAAATATATTAACATAAGAATAAGTGGAATTATTAAAGTTAGTGCATGAGATTTAATAAATAAATAAATTAAATTGGAAAGAGTAAAGTAAATATTATATTAATTAATGTGCATTATTTTAATATTTAGGAGTTGCAAATTCTCGAGAGTTGTCATGTAGACAACACAAAAGTTTGCACTCTAAGAATGTACAAGTTGTCTACACTTAGGAGTTAGCATTTTATTTGAGCACATGGTGTCTACAACCTTAAGACTCATCTAGAAGGTTGGAGAAGACTCATGCTTGGTTGTCATGCTTATCTTCTAGTTGTTTCTAGAGACATTCTAGATGCATCTTAGAGGCCTTTAAATAGAGGCTCTCCTAGTGTGTTTGGACAAGCTAAAAATGGAAGCTTCAAAGCTTACATGCATTTGAGAAGCTCATTTGCTTCTACATGCTCATATATTTCTACATGCTCATACATTTTTACATGCTCATATGATTCTCCATGCTCATATGTTTCTACATGCTCATATGCTTCTACATGCTCATATATTTCTATATGCTTCTATGCTTCTTCTAGTACTTCTAGTCACTTGAAGATTTTCGGTTGGCTTGGATCTTGGAGGAATTGCGAATGATGGAGAAGGAAGGGGTTTTCTATGGACTTCTGAGGCATGGAAAATTAGCATAAGTGTCCAAGTGCACTTGTGATAATCGCATATTCTCTTTGCACTATCTCTCTTCCTATCTTCACCATGTCTGTTATATGTGTCTGAATACACTCCATGAATGAATCCTTAATCTTGAAATTGGAACCTAGATATGTATCTATTTGGTTGCAAAGAAAACAATAGAAAATCTTAGTTTCAAATGAGAAAGAATTAGATCTAAATTGAGTTTGGGTTCGAATTAGAATCAAATTGATAAATAGATTTGAAAAAGGTTTCTAAATCTATAGTCAAACCTATTAGAGAAATTAATGGATAAAATTAGAGAACAATTACCATCCTTAATTCATTGAAATGAAAGCCCTTCTGGTGTAAAAGTAAATATATGTTCTCTTTGAAAATATGAATTTGCATAAATGTATATATATACAAATATATGTGAATGTTTATAATTCTGCATACTATTTTCCTGTCACCGCTAGACTTCCTGCCGCCATGTAGATCTGGATTTTGCATGCTATTTTCCTGTCGCCGCTAGACTTCCTGTCACCATGCAGATCTAGATTTTGCATGCTATTTCCCTGTCGCCGCTAGACTTCCTATCGCGATGCGATTCTGGATTTATAGTTCTGTATGCTATCCTCCTATCGCCACTAGACTTCCCATCGTGATGCGATTCTAGATTTATAGTTCTGTATGTTATCCTCCTGTCGCCACTAAACTTCCTATCGCGATGCAATTCTGGACTTATAGTTCTATATGTTATCTTCCTGTCGCCGTTAGACTTCCTGTCGCATAAGCTTTCTATTCAGCCACTACAACAAGTTTGAATAGAATCTTATTACTATGCATTAGTTTTATATGATTTATTAACTAATCCAGTTAAATTAAATTTAATTAAGATTAGTTAATAGTAGAAGAAGTGTAATTAATTATTAGGCAATTAAATTTTAAATAAGTGATATAGTTAGAATTCTATTAGAATGAGTTAAATATTTAAGTCATCAATTATTTTTGGGGCTTTTGAAATTATAAATCAAAGTTTTGAATTATGCAATCATTGTTTTGATAATATTGGGTTCATTAGAATTGCTATTTGATTATTGGAATTGATATGGGTCTTTTTCAAACACCGTTTATACAAACAAAATATTATTAGAACAATTAGAAAATTGAGTCTAATAGTTGACTTTTAATATTAACTATTTAATGTATATTAAATAATTAAGAGACGGTAATATATATTATGTAAAGATGTTCAATGATGATTATTTAAATTTAGAGAATGTAATGATATGGGATCTAAGATCTAATTGACAAGGAGTCATTGTTGCATTACAACAACATTGCTATGATTTGAATATGTTATGTATTATTAAATAAATTATTGATATACCTTAATGGTGTTAAGAGTTAGTTAAATATTAACTAAGGAAGTTTATGGAAGGTTCTCTAGATCAATTAATAATAGTTTTGATAAGTTTATTATTTATTAATGTTTGTTGGGTCTAACAAACTATTAATAAATAATAATATAAATGGTTTAAATAGTTACCAAATAATTCGATTAGAGTTAATCTAGTAGAGATTATTTAATGATTGAAGTTTTGTAAAAGATATTAATTTTTGAATTTGAAGTATAATTGATTTTTTAATCAATTGATATTCATTGAGTTGATATTATAACTATGATATTAATAATTAAGTTGTGCGATAGAGTCTTATTTGAAATAATTATTGATATTACGAAATTGTTAAGGGAATATTAGTATTCATTCAAGAAAGACGAATGTGGTCATTATAGTTTTATTAATAAGATTTCCAATATAGCTTGTTATTAAATATTAACAAGTTATTATTATTGAACTATGAATATGAATATTTGTGTATCGGATTATGGTTGACCTTTAACTTACACATTATGACTAGTTATTCATTGGGTCATTGATATGGTTATGTAATTATTAATTAAATTAATTAATTAGAGTTAATTAGATTTAATTAATAATTAAGTTATGTATAGAGTTTTAATTAATATATCGATTCTTTTAGTAAAGTTGTAAAGTATTTACATCGAAGTTGACAAGTCGTACCCTCATAATGACCTTAGATATTTTTAATGGTGAAGACTTAGTAATATCTAGTTGAGAACTATTAGAATGTAAAAAGGTCATAGATTGTGTACCTATGTTAATTGATTGATTTAATTAATCATTTTTATAAAGTTATAATCTTCTTATTCGAAGATTGATAATTGGCTCTCTTATAATGTAACGAATAATGATCTTTGAAAAGTTGAAGAGTTAATCAATTAGAATATGGATCATAGTTAAATAAAGAGAACAAGTTAATTAAGGATCAATGATGATCAGATTAATGAGTAAAGTATTTATCCTTTAGCTATTCTTAGAATATTATTTAAATTAATGGAAAGATAATGCTATTGGGGAACAAATGGGTTGACTTGTAGGTCAAATGGTAAATCCTATACACTTGAAGTATATTTGCAAATGGAAAATTGGAAACCTCTACACTTAATTCAAGTATGTGATTTTATTAAACCAAAACATGTGTTTGCATTGTGTATTCTCTATGCTTCTTGTTTTGGGTTTTTGGGTTGACTAGATTGTTGACCAGTCTTAGGTTGTTACCAGAGGCTTGGGGGTTATGAGATGTGTTGGCATGTTGATCTTATTTGGTCTCAATCTTTATAAACCCAACCATGGTAATGTGATCTTATGCTCTATGAAATGTTTGTATTTACTGATTGTTATTGTTCATCAATCTTCATGTGTGAAGCTGAGATGTATGTGTATGAGAAACTTGAGCTAATCATTTTTGGGTCATCGACCAGTTATCCTTGGATTAATTTCTAGTTGCCATGATGGGGCTGAAATGTTGATTTATTTCTTGACCGATGTCATGTTGTGACATGTTTGACTCAACCATTTTGGAGTCTTCGATCAGTATGATTTTGAGATATTCTTGGTTGCTTGTTGAAGAACCAATGGATATTGTGATTTATTTTGAGATATATTTTGGTTATTGAGAACCAATGGATACTTATGATTATCAGTGACACCTTCAGTTGCCAATAGAGAACTGTTGTGGTCATGATTTTCTATGGATGCTTTTTAGATGCTCATGGATATTTGATGATTCTTATCATGGAGATTTGATGATTCTTATTGTGGATATTTGATGCTCATGGTAATTTGATGATTCTTTTTATGGATTATCTTTTGGTATCTCTTTCCAGTCGCTTGTATAGGACTGGGGTGATTTTATGATTCAATGAGCTTAGGGTAGGTTATCTACTTGTAGTGTCGGGAAGTGGCTTGCAATGGGGGCCGGGGCCCTAAGTGGCTGCCAGGGTAACTCATTGTAAGTTTGGTTAATAAGTGATAACATTTACACACTAAATGGGGATTAAATGAACCTAAAAAGATAATTATTTTGGTTCTTGCCCATGCCTTGAGTGCTTGTAAAGACTAGGATGGGAGTAGAGAGAACGCATGGTTGCGACCTTGCATTTCATAGTATGCCTCATCAGTATGAGAGGATACTAGTGGCCGCATGAGATTAGTATGGACCTGTAGAGTTTAGCTAACTACCAGGGTAACTTGTACATGATAAATGTGATGAAACTTTCTCACTTGCAAAGTAGGTTTCCTACATGTCATTGTTGTGCCTCTGGGAATTAGATGTCATTTTTGTGATTGGAACCTTTGAGTTAGTATACTTTTAAGAATTCTTGGACTTATAGAGATTTATGCTATGTGTTTTGGATAGCCTATTTGGGACTTGAGATTATCTCCTCAGCACAGTGGGAGTGGACCACTTAGGTTCCACGCGATCGGGTGGTAGTGTTTTTTCACTCTTATCATTTGAGATCCATCCGAGACACTGTGGCTGGAGCATTCTTGGTTGGTATTTATCTTCATTCTGATCTTGGATCATTATGATAGATGATATAACCTATGATGGATGTATTTACTGGTATGTTTCTTACATTGATGGTTTGCATATGTTAGATGATGATATATTATGCTTTACTTTGCATGTTAGATTACTTTTTGTATTTGATGTAGGATGTTTTAGGAGTGACATTCCTACTATGTTAATACTGATGATCTCTTTGGTGCTTTGGAATGTTATGCATGGAGAGATGGCTAGGATCCACGATGGTCCAATGATGCTATTTACGGTTGGGAGGAACCGTGCATTTAGATTAGATGTATTTTATGATTTATGGTTATCTTTTATGATGGATGTTTATATCTTTATGATGATGATGTATCATGTATGATATGTGGTTTCATTTACTTTAATTGCATCATGGATTAATATTGGATGATGATGTACTTTATTTATATGGATGTTTATTATTTTAAGCCTTTCATACCTTGTAACATGTACAATGGATGATTGAACTAAACTAAAATGTAATTACTTAAAGGAACTTGCATATTGTTTAAGAATGTTGGATGTATCCTTGTCATTTCATAAGGATGTGATGTTAGATGATTAGTTAAATTAGATGTGATTCAACATTAAGGGATACTTAAAGAATGTAATCTATTAATTTTATGTTATGTTTACCTTCATTTGATTTTTTGCTATTGCTTTTGTTATTAAGTATAAGTGGTAAATGGTTTATCTTTCATGTTTAAAAAAAAAAATTGTTTGGCAAACTTAGTGAAATTCTTTGGATCCCTTGGCAAGGCATTACAACCTACCTTCCAATAGTTGCTTAATCCATACAATATTTGAACAATTTATTTTAATAAAAACATACTTAGCTTCAATAGTAGATTGTGAAATACAACTCTATTTCTTATTTATCCACATAATCAACATTTCTCCTAAAAATAAAGCTCCACCACTTGTGATTTTTCTATCGTCGATACTGCTAGGCCAATCAACATCCATGTACAATTTAAGATTAAAGTCATTATCTTACTTATGCCATAGGCCAAAATCTTCAGTTCCTTTGAAATATATGAATATCCTCTTTACAACAATCATGTGTGTCTCATTTGAATTAGATAAAAATCTTGCAACTATACCAATAACTTGTACAATATCTAGTCTACTATGCACACCATACTATAATTTATCAATCATAGATCTGTATTGTGTTTCATTTAATTGTAAAGATGTATCCTCCATTGATAATTTCACTCCAGTAACCATAGCTATATCAACTCACTTAGACTTGTCCATACCAAATGTCTTCAATATTTCCTTCACATATTTAGATAGAATAACACACACACACACACACACACACACACACACACACACACACATATACATATACATATATATACATATACATATATATATACATATACATTTATATATCTACACATACATATATATATATATATACATACATACATATATATATATATATACATACATACATATATATATATATATATATATATATATATATATATATACACACACACACACACACACACATATACACACACACACACACACACACACATATATATATATACACACACATATATACACATACATATCTATATATATACACACATACATATCTATATATACATATACATATACACACACACACACAAACATATATATATTTCCTTGTTTGATGAACTTGTGATCCAATGATTTTTTTATTTCACCAAACATAGACATCTCAAATTATGCACTCCTTTGATCAGCAAATGTCTTATATAACATTTCATTTCCTCCAAAATTAATGTTAGCAAAAAATATCTTAGCTAATCATCAAATTCACATTTCAAATACAAATTACTATTCTCACTTGTTCTAGCAAATCCAATCTTAATAAAATATGAATTTAACCTTCATACTTAGTTCTTGTGTTAGTCCATAAAAGGCCTTATTCAATTTACAAACCATGTTCTTTGATTAGGTTTTATGAATTCTTAAGGTTGTTCAGTGTAGACTTCTTCTTCAAGTATTCCGTTTGGAAATGCTGATTTGACATTTATTTGATAAAATTTGAACTTCTTGTATGTAGCATAGGCCAATAATGTTCTTACTCCTTTCAATCTTGCCACAGGTGAAAAATTCTCACTATAATCTATCCCGTCTTCTTGAGCATATTCTGTGCAAATTAGTCTTGCCTTATTTCTCACAACTTCTCTATTTTCATTCAGCTTATTTATGAAAATCCATTTTGTTCCTATCACATTCTTGTCTATAGATCTTAGTACTAATGGCCATGTATTTTTCTTCTCAATCTTCTCAATTTCTTCATTCATAGCATTTATCCAATTTTCATTCTCTAATTCAACCTTAAATATTGTTGGTTCAAAATCAACAATAATATAGGTATTGTCTCCTCACTTGCTTCTTATCTATACTAGATGTAGTGCCTACCCTTGTTTACATTTTTCTAGATACATTGTTGCTATCATGGTCGAACTCTGTTAGACTAGTTTTATGTTGATGGTTAGTAACATTGTTTTGAGTCTATCAGATGTTGTGCTATGGATTCAGTTGATATATGATGAGATTACTTAGACTCTACATTTCATGTATGCATAATGATTATTACATTATTCTCAGTTATTGATGATGATAAGTTAGATGTTTTATTATCACATGTGTTTTCTTATGGATACTTACCCCATACTTGCATGTGTATGGTGTGCATGTTTGTTTCTCCTTATGTTTGGCATTTCTAATGTGGTTAAGGAAGGGAGTCGTAGTCACCTACTAGTCAAGATCTACACGGTGCACCACTTCTTGCCATTGCCTGTTTAGCTTAGCATATCTATATATATATATATTGTATGTACATACATGGATTTTATGCAGCTTGTAGGTATCGAGTATCAACTTCCCTAAATTGCCAGGATGAGCGTACCCTATCACACTATCTCAATGGTAAGAGAGGGGAGATAAATTCTCAAGTCCAAATCCTAAGCCCTACACCATTTGTCCTAGAAAGGTAGGACAAGTATTTGAGATGTTTTACCCATCAAATGCATCAGATGATGTAATTCATGATTTTAACCCCTTAGACTGATTTTGTGTGGATTGTTCTATGATGGGTTTTCATATTTTATCTTGGAGGTCTATGGTGAATTTTCTATTAATTAAGTCTAAAATTAAAAGATTTAATTAATAATTTAATTATTTTGGAAAAATTAATATAATGTTATGATATTTAGATATTTTGATTTTAATTAATCAAATGGGAATTAGTTGAGAAAAAGAATTAAATAAAAGAAATTAGAATTTAAAAATAATAAAAATAAAAATAAAATAATAAATAAATAATAATAATGATGATGATAAAAGAATTAAAATAAAAGTTATAAGTCTTCCTAGGAGTAAACACACCTCTTGATTGCACATATGTCTACAACACAGGAGTTAGTGCACAAATTAAGCACATGGTGTCTACAACCTTGTGACTCATCTAGAAGGTTGGAAAAATCTCGTGCTTGGTTGTCAACACTTATCTCATCTTATGGTTGTTTCTAGAGACATTCTAGGTGCTTTTTGAGAATTCTTTATATTCAGGCACTCCTAGAAGCTTGGGGAGCATGTTTGGAGGACCCGGGAACATGGGAGAAGGAAGGAGCTTGCTCTGTAAATTCTGAGGAGAAGCAAATTAGCATTAGTGTCTAGGTAGACACTTGTGATTCTTCCTATGTTATTTCAACTTCTTGCACTTTCTATCTTCTTCGTGTCTTCTGAACACTTTGTGAGGATTCCATGTGTGAATGTTCTAGTGTTTTAATCTTGTCATGGATATCTAATTTTCTATGTGAGAAAAGCCCCACATGCGTAGATCTAGTGAATTTATGAAACTAGGGTTTAAATTCTTAGACAAACCTATTAAAAGAATTAAATAGGGGATAC